>ML792930.1:243-14576 GCA_009831015.1 Picea engelmannii
CGCGAACTGTGGGAAAAATGGGAAGGGGGTGGAAGGTACGGGGGAGGGGGTAGAGGGTGAGAACAGGTCGCGGGAGTGGGGAGAAGCCATGAGGGAGTGGGGAAAGGGGGAGAGTTTATGGAAGGGTGGGAAGGGCTATGGTTTTAGGTTGTGGGTTTAGTTACGAGATGGTGGAAAGGGCTGTGGTGAGGGAGAAGGCGTGGGGAGTGTGGGGGAAACTGTGGTTGCGGTGGGGGAAAAAATGTGGGGGGTGTGGGAAATGACTGTGATACGGGAAGTGACCACCTCTGATACTAATGAAGCGTAAAACTCGGAGGGATAAGACTCTGAATAAGATAACGAGTAAATATATATAATAAAAAATGTTTTTTCCATGGATGATTATTACAATGACGGGAGCCCATTATATAATGGCCCCTATGACTTTTATGGAGAGTCATGACCTTTGCTCATGACTTTTAGTTTATTCTTTATTTTATAATTTGTTATTTATTTTGTATTTATTATTATTTTATATATAACATATGCTCGCGATCTCTCATAGTGCAATTCGAAGAAAAGTTTCTTCTTATTTGCGACTTTTTTGAAAAGGTCTTTAGTTTGAGAAATGAATATCTTGCATTTAGTGTAATTCCGAACACATAACCCCCCATTCTTGGGCATCATACGCGCCCTTTCCATTATCAAACCATTGTTGAATCTCGCTGGCTTGTCTTTCAGGAACTTCTCTATTCTCCCAATCAACCAGGGATTGTTGATGTGTAGCCAAATGAAGTTGTCCTCGACTTTAACCAAGTGAGGGTGCTTGATCACTATTTTCATGCCTTTTGGGCATATTTTTTAGCATGGGATTGGTCTATCGAGAGGAAATTTGGAGCGATGATCGACAGAATAATGGAATTTTCTACAACAAGACTCATGGATATGTCTATTCACTTTTGCTATCACACACTCTGCATTTTAAGTAGTTTAGATAGTCTTTGAGTCCTCTAGTTCTTTGTGAGTTTTGTGTTTTGGTCAAAATCTATTGACGAAAATGCATTCTTTTGTCTCAATTGTTGGTGTGGTGCTTAGTGGCAAAGTAAATTGTCTAGAATGGTCAAGAAAGATCAACCATACTCTTATCTTCAATGATCTTTGAGATGGCATTTGTGATGGAGATATATCACCTACCAAACCTAAAGCAGATAAAGAACTTGCAATATGGACGAATAAAGATAAGAAATCCTATGCCTTGAATGTTGCTTTTGGATGTGAAGAGGTGAGTTGTCACATCAGATCTATCAAAGATTCTTGGGGTGCTTTGAAGAAGTTGAAAGATTTGTATGATTCACATTCATAATTGGAGCTATTTCAATTGTTGTTGAACCTCTTCAACCTAGAGTTGAATGATAATGATCCCATGGCTTTAACATTCGAAATTAAAGCCGTCATGCACGATGTTGATGGTATTGGTGTGAAGATAGACATTACACTCACAACCTTCATCAAGGCCCTCTACCCCACATAATTATCAGTGTATTGAATCACTTCGAGTGAGTGGATAGGTGAAGTCCCTCGATTTTGACTCTTTGGGGAGAAAATTGTAGAATGTGAGAAATATTTTGGGAAAAAGACAGTTCATCCCACTGGAGAGATCGTGTGCCTTGCTAAAAAAGGGAAGAATCAATCACATGATTCTTCTAGAGGAGAAGGTAGTAAGAGAGGACGTGGAAAGAAGAATTTCAGAGGGTAGGGCTTGTAGGCATAATCAAGGTGAGAGCTCTGATCTTCACTCTGTTCGTTGTAGTAAGAATGGACACGATGCAAAGACATGTAGGATCCCATAGGAGAAGATCAAAGAAAAGTAGGAACAAAAAGAAGAAAAAGGTTAAGCTTCTAGATTCGCTCATTTTGTTATTGCTCATTGCAATATTGGCATAAATGAAGACTAGTTGAAAACTTCATTTGCTTCTTGGAGAGATGCATGGTTGCTTGACACTAGTGCTACTTGCCACATGAATTTTTGGAGAGACTTCTATGAGGAATTGAATGACAACGTATAGGATGCAATATACTTTGTTGATAGATCTAGTCTCAAGCCTATGAGAATTGTTGAAAAATCTTAATTCCCAACACCTAGATAAATTACTACCTTGTGTGTTTCCTTGCTGATAATTAAATTACATCACACATAATAAAAATATTGTCTAGAAATAAATAAAACAATGGAAGTAATTAGGAAATCAAACTTTACATATGCACATAGAAATTCTGCCCTTCAAATCAACTTTTCGTTAATAATGACTCCAAGCTTACAAGGGCTCCCTTACTGGGAAAATGGCCCACTGAGAAAAAATACAAACTATAGAAAACCCGACAACTTTGGCCCTAAAGAAACCCTCTGCCCGATTTGCCCAGATTTTCTTGTTGGACACTTAAGTTTGTAGTAGATCGGCCTGCTCGTCCTTAGATATGCAATATCTGTTTGCTGGTACCTCAGATCTACTAGATATGCTTGCTGGTACCTCAAATCTGCTAGATCTGCTCGCTGATACCTCAGATTTGCACTAGATTTGTCCAATGGTACCTCAAATCTACTAGATCTACCTATTGGTACCTCATATCTACTAGATCTGTATGTTGGTACCTCAGATCTGCTAGATCTATCCGCTAGTACTTAAGATATGCACTAGATCTATCCGTTGATACCTCAGATCTGCTAGATCTGCTCTTTGGTACCTCAGATCTGCACTAGATATGTCCACTGGTACTTCAGATTTGCTAGATCTACTTGTTGGTATCTCAAATCTGCTAGATCTTCTTGCTAGTACCTCAAACCTACTAGATCTTCCCGCTGGTAGCTCACATCTGCACTAGATTTATCCGTTGGTACCTTAGATCTGCTAGATCTGTTCGCTGGTGCCTCAAATTGCCAGCCCTATCTGCTGGTACCTCAAATCTGCACTAGATTTGTCTGTTGGTACCTCAAATCCGTTCCCCAGAAATTTGTCCTTCGATTTTTGGCTGCTGAGTTTTCTTCTCCTTGCTGCACCACCTGCACTTTCCTCTTTCGCACTTGATCTCTAGATGAAATTCCTCCTTCACTTTTGCTGGGATCCCCTTTAATCACAGTCTTTCGTGACTCAAGCACTTGAACAAAAGTCCTCCTGTGCTCTTCTGTTGATCCCCTTGACTCACAATCCTTCGTGACTCAAGGACTTCAACAAAAGTCCTTTGCTCCTAAGTGGATATGATCCTAAAGAGGATGTCTTTCTCCTTCACCTAGCCTGTCTTTTATAATCTTGAGGTATGACTGAATCAAACATAACACTAATCTCCCAAGTGATTGATAGTTGAGATTATATCTCAACTCACTTGAGATCAATGGCTAAGATACATTTAATTCACTAATGCTAATAACCTTAGCATTTGATGAAATTAAACTCACTTTAATTATAAAAGCACTTTCCTTTAATAATTCCTTTAATTAAAATAAATTACTAAGGTTGAAGGTTTTGGATGACTTCGACACATCTAGACACTTAGACCTGTGCGAAAGTACCTGTCCAATGCTACAAACATCAACACTCCCTCTTAGCGAGGAAGGTACTTCTGGAAGAGCCACCTGCAATTGGCTTTCCCTTCGGTCCTGACACAATGTCCCACACATCATCCTGCACCATGGCATCCCACCAAACTTGCTGGTCTGTTGCTTCTTGAACACTGGAAGACTCAAAATCATTGATGCTACTCATTAGCACCACGAAGTTTGGAAACTTCCTCAGAGGCCTACTCTCCTTGACTATGCTCCTAGGGGCCTCAACATGCTCTTGAGCATCCCTCAATGTCTGCATGAACCATCTGTGTCTCCTGACATAACTGGAAGGGGCTAAATCCTCCTTCCCACTTTGAAGGTTGACTCCGTGAATTGGAAGTCTTTGAACGTTATTCTCCCTTTGGAGCCTCCTGCTCCTCGTCCTCTGCCACTGACCTTGGTCCACACATATTTGAATGTATATGATCCAAGATTCCCTTGGACCTACTCTTGTTGCTTGGAAAAGAAGCCTTGGCATTCTTGCCAAGTACACATCCTCTACACACGCCTTGCTGCTCAATGTTGAAATTTGGGAGACCAATAGCAATCTCCCTCGAAATCGACAATGTCCTATAGTGTAGGTGTCCCATCCTCCTATGCCATAACTCACATAGGTTGTCACTGTCATGTACCAAGGCCTGAACATGCTTGCCCTGCAACCTATATAAATCACTCTCTCTAACCCCAATGCTCATTGTTGTGTCAGGGCTAGCTCCCTCTGGACGTACAAGTACTTTCCCCTTCTTGAACATGACAACAAAACCCCTGTTCTCCATAACTGAGACTGAGAGCAAATTTTTCTTCAATCCTGGTACAAATAACACATCTTGGGCTTCCAACTAACCACTTGACTCAAGCTGGAACAAAATAGTTCCCCCACCCTTCACTACATACTTGGCATCATCACTAAGCTCCACATGGATCCTTGAGTCCTTCTCTATTAGACCGCTGAATAGCTCCTGTGCTCTATCCAACCTGTCTTCAAACCTGAGATTGGCTACTGCCATTTCTCAGATTTAATTGTCGGAAAAAATATGTCTTGTCCTTCAGGCACAATAAACTGAAGAATTTGTGCTTAGTCCTTCAAGCACCTATTCATGTTTTTGTAGTAGCGGGACACATTCCCTCTTGGACAACCTTTCTTAGAGAAGAAGAAGATTCCAGAAGTCGAAGGAAGACCATTGAACAATTGAAGAACACCCCGAAAGAGAAGTCTGCCCACAAGAAAAGAATAAAGCGGAAATGGAATTCCCAGGAAAAGAAGTCGGCCCACATGAAAAGATAAAGTGGAAATAGAATTTCTAGGAAGAGAAGTCCACCCCATCTAAGTGACTTGAAGACTATAAATAAAGTGACGCCTTGCCCATTTGTTCACTTACTCACTCAACTATCTCACTCAAGAAGGAGGTGCAATTCTGAGGCAAGGAGAAGACGCAACTACTGCAACATCTG
The DNA here is from genome assembly GCA_009831015.1 of Picea engelmannii. NCBI lineage: Eukaryota > Viridiplantae > Streptophyta > Pinopsida > Pinales > Pinaceae > Picea > Picea engelmannii. Next base: position 5,273 of record ML792930.1, read on the forward strand.
GGGTTCTTGGTTATTCTTGGTGGTTTCTCTTGTGCCCCATCTTTGGGAAAGGTGCGCTAGCCTTGTGTGGGGCTGCAACTGCAGTTATCTGACCCTGCTAGGGTTTGACAAGGAGAAAGAGATAAGTTATTGTATCATGGTTTCTTCATTATTAGTTTTGCTCATGTGAAGAAGAGCTTGTTCATGGTTGGAATGTATTATCAGAAAGAATCTCTCTAAGAAAAGTTGGCTAGGTTTTCCCCTGGGTTTGGGGTTTTCCTAGGATAAATCTTTGTGTCTTCTTGTGCTTGTCTATCTGCTTATATTTTCAGTATATGGTTATTGAATGTAATAGAAGAGCTAAATACTCTGGTAAATCTATTGCTCTGAAAATTTAAGAAAATCTAACATGGAATCAGAGTTGGTTACCTTTAGAACAATTTAAGCACTGGAAGGAAGATCGCGCTTTGGATTTGCTACAACACCTAGCCGCTGCACAATTTTCTTTTGTCAAGCTCGTTGAGCACTCTTTCCAAAAATCGTTGGGTCTAACTCCACTTCAAAGCAAACTCGCCTAACCCTAGCGCACATCTTGAAACCCTAGTGTTGATTTTTCAAGAAGGTTGAGATTTTGAGATTTTTTAGGCCTAGGGTTTCTACGAACAAAAATGATTACCAATATGAGAGTTGAGGATAGGCTAGATGGAGCAGACAATCTCAGATCGTGGAAGCATAGGATACTACTCATTCTAGAAGAGAATGAGCTCTTGGATCATGTCAAGCAGGTTCTCCCATAACCAGAAGAGGAAGACGCCAAGGCAAAGTACAAGAAGAATGAAATCAAGGCCAAGAGGATCTTGACAGATTCAATCAAGGACGACTTGATTACCAATGTATCAGAATTGAAGACACCAAGGGAGATGTTTGATGCCTTATCGAGATTATATGAAAGCAAGAACACAAACATGAAGCTAACCCTAAGGAATCAACTCAGAAACGTGATGATGAACAAGTCAGATATAGTTTCCACCTACTTCATGAAGATTTCTCAGATCAAGGACCAACTAACAGCTATTGGAGACTCAGTGGATGGTGCAAAGCTTGTGACTACAACTCTTAATGGCTTTCCTTCTTGGGGCGCATTTGTTCAGGGAATTTGTGCAAGAAGGAAATTGCCCAAATTTGACAAGCTATGGGCAGATCACAAGAAGGATGTATCTAAGATCAAATGTTTCAATTGTCAGAAGTTGGGACACTTTGCTTATCAATGACCTAAAGGGAAAGGAAAGAGAAAACATCATGCATATGCAACAGATATGGAGGAGTCCACATCTCAGAAGAAGACAAAGGAATCAAAAGATGAAGAGTATGTCTTTGTCTCAACTCTCACATGTACTATTACTCAAGGAAGTGATATTTGGCTAGTGGACAATGGTGCCTCCAAGCACATGACCAGGTTCAAAAGTTCTCATACAAAATTGGCAAAGAAGAGTTCATCCCTTCAGGTGGAACTTGGGGATGATTCCAGGCATGCAGAAAAAGGAGTAGGAGAAGCCTCCTACCAACTTGATTCAAGTAACTCCATTTCAATAAAGGATGTATTGTTTGTACAAGGTTTCAAGAAGAATCGTTTTTCTATCTCTGCTTTAGAAGATAGAGGCTTCAGAGTAGCTTTTGTTGATGGCCAAGTCCTCCTATGGCCTAAGGGTTCAAGTATAGATTCAACTATTGTGATTGGTGTCCGAGAGGGAGGATTGTATAAATTGAAGGGACACCCAGAACAATCCCTTGTACACAAGAGTGCTAGCTCTAGTGAGCTATGGCACCGAAGACTTGCTCACCTCAATTACAGAGCCTTACCAGTTTTGAGCAAGATGGTTATAGGTCTATCAGATATGCAGGTACAACATGATGGAGTATGCAAAGGGTGCACACTTGGCAAGAATGCCAAGGGAAGTTTTTCAAGCAGTGACAATAGATCGAAAGGTATCTTGGCCATCATACATTCAGATGTATGCGGACAAATGATGGTACCATCTCTAGGTAACTTTTTGTACTATGTCATTTTTATTGATGATTACTAATGTAAGACATGGATCTATTTCTTGAAAGAAAAGATGAAGTTTTCAATAAGTTTCAAGAATTCAAGGCTTTAGTAGAAAATCTCTCTAGAAGAAAGATTAAAATTTTAAGGTTAGATAATGGAGGTGAATACACCTCAAATGAGTTCAAAGATTTTCTCAGAGATGCAGGGATTAAGAGGGAGTTGACAACTCCCTACAACCCCCAACAGAATGGGGTTACAGAGAGAAAGAACAAATTGATTGTAGAAGTAGCTAAAGCGATGATCCATGACCAGAATTTACCCATGCATCTATGGGAAGAAGCATCCAATACAATCCTATATGTCCAGAATCGAAGTCCTCATAAGATATTGGGGAACAAGACACCAGAAGAAGTATTCACCAGAAAGAAGCCAGAAGTCATCCTCTTGAGAATATTTGTCTGTCCAGTGTACATACATGTTCCCAAGGAAAAGAGAATGAAGTTGGAGCCTTCAGGAAAGAAGGGCACCTTTGTTGGATACAGTGAGACTTCAAAGGTTGATAGAATATACATCCCTGGATAAAGATAGATTGAGATTAGCAGGGATGTCACCTTTGATGAAGAAGCAGCCTTCAGGAAATCTAGAGTCTCACATGGATGAGGACAGAGAGGAGCAAGAGGCTCCAAGGGATTTAGTAATGATTGACTCTATTCTAGAAGAACACATTCCAGAAGGTCAGAATGAGACAGTAGAGCCAAAGATACCTGTAGATCCACCTAGAGAAGTTACAATTACCAAGAAGAGACCAACATGGCTCCGAGACACTTTGCAGGTAGCCGAAGGACATACAACTCCTAGAGGCTCTTTCAAAGAGAGCAAGAGACCACACAAGTTTTCCAGCTATGTGGCACTGAAGAGTAAGATCATTGATTTAGAACCCTCCACTTATGAGGAAGTTGCTAAGAAACAAGTATGGAAGGATGCCACGATTGTAGAGTATCAGTCCATCACGAAGAATGATGTGTGGGAAGTGGTTCCGAGACCTGAAGGGAAGTTAGTAGTGACTTCCAAGTGGATCTACAAGATCAAGCATGATGCAGATGGTAGCATAGAGAAGTACAAAGCGAGATTTGTGGCTAGAGGATTCTCTCAGAAAGAGGGAGAAGATTATGACGAGACATTTGCTTTGGTAGCAAAGTACACTTCCATCAGATCTATTATTGCTATTGCTTTCGTTACGGGATGGAAATTACACCAGATGGATGTCAAGACTGCTTTCTTGAATGGTGTAATTGAAGAAGAAGTGTACATAGAGAATCCATAAGGTTTTGTAATCCATGGGAAGGAGTCCCATGTTTGCAAATTGAAGAAAGCTTTGTACGGGCTTAAGTAGGCACCCAGGGCATGGTATGCCAGAATAGATAGTTATTTGATGAGCTTGGGGTTTACCAAGAGTGATGTAGATCCCAACCTTTACTACAAGGTTGAAGATGGTTGCTCATTGATCTTGGTACTATATGTGGATGACCTGCTTCTTACAGGGGATGAGAAGCTCATAGATGGGTGCAAGAGGGTGCTCACTTCAGAGTTCAAAATGAAGGATCTGGGTTTGATGCACTATTTCTTGGAATTAGAGGTGTGGCAGAGGCCAGTTGAGATTTTCCTTAGCTTAGGAAAATATACAGTTGAGATCCTGCAGAGATTCGGGATTATGGACTGCAAGTCCATGACCACACCTATGATTACGAATCCCACACCTATGGTTACAAATATGAAGCTCTTGACTGATTCATCTTCAGATTTGGTTGATCTCACGATGTATAAATAGTTGATAAGATCCTTGATGTACTTGGTTAACACCAATGTTTTAAAAACCGAAACCGGTACCGGAACTGGTTGAGGGTCCAACCGGAACTGGTCGAGGGTCCAACCGGAACTGGAACCGGAACCGGTAATAAACCGGTCGAACCGGTTTCAATGAACCGTTTTTTTTAAAAAATACATAAAATATTTAAATTTTAACGAAAAAATATATTTTTAAGATTTTAAATCATGTTTCCAAAGCATTAGAGACAATTAGAGACAAAATATCCAAAGTATGCTCATGAATATATCAAAATGGCACCAAGTGCAATACATATCTAGAGATCTGAAAGATTTTAAATCATGTTTCAACTTTCCAAAGCATTAGAGACAATTAGAGACAAAATATCCAAAGTATGCTCATGAATATATCAAAATGGCAGCAAATGCATTATGTAATACATATCTAGAGATCCGAAAGATTTTGAATCTTGTTTCCAAAGCATTAGAGACAATTAGAGACAAAATATCCAAAGTATGCTCATGTATATCAAAATAGCACCAAGTGCAATACATATCTAGAGATTGGAACATAAATACATAATCAAGGAGGCTCTAGAGTCAAAATGGCCAAATATATGCTTTGCAGTGAACACATTGAGTCAGTACATGGTTGAGCCTAGACATGTGCATTGGATAGTAGCAAAGCATGTGTTGAGGTACTTGCATGGTACGGTTGGATATGAACTCAGATATGTCTCAGACAGTGAAGTAAAACTGCAAGGCTATACAAACTTTGACTAGGAGGGGAGTGTAGTGGATCAGAAAAGCACATTAGGATGTTGCTTCCATACATGGCTTTCTTCAACCTGCACACATGAGACTCCTCATGTATCACGAATCCATCTGGCTGCTCGATGTAAACTTCTTCCTCAATCTCACCATCTGAGAGAATCCTCTAGCCACAAATCTCGCTTGTACTTCCTGACACTTCCATCAGCTGCATGTTTGATCTTATAGATCCACTTGGAAGTCACTACAAAGTACAAACTTCCCTTCCGGTCTCGGAACAATATCCCACACATCATTCTTCATGATGGACTAATACTCTTCTGTCAGGGCATCTTGGTTGCTTCTAATACTCTTCTCCATGACAAGAAGGCTCAGTATCAATGATGTGGCTCATAGCTGAAATATAGCTGGAAAATCTATGTGGTCTCTTGCTCTCTCAGAATGTACCGCGAGGAGCTGCATGTCCCTCTGCCTCCTGCAGAGTGTGTCGAGCCCATGCAGGCCTCTTCTTGCCTACTGCAATGTCTCTGGGAACATCAATTGGATCAGTAACTGTCTCCCTCTGAACTGCTGAAGGGGGAGAAGGGACTATCTCTTCTTTCTTCTCAAATTGTTTGACTCTCTATGAAGTCGGAAGGATAAATATCTGTCCTGGAGGAAATTGTAACATCATCGTTTTCTTGTGTTGCTATCCTGGAGACATCCCATGTCTTCTCAGGGCCTCTACAGTACTTTGCTGGCCTCCTGTACTAGGATAATAACCAAGATGGCCTCCCGTAGGGATAACAACCAAAATGGCCTCCTGTACTAGGATAATAACCAACCAAGAAAATTTGGACTCTCGTACCAGGGATAATGATCCAAGTCATGAGGGCTCCCATACCAAGGATAATACCCTTCATTATCAAAATGCAAGCAACTATAGAGTAATGATGAAATCAAATAAGGAATGTAGTACAAAACTTGCCTCAGTCTACAATCATGCTCATTCTTGCTTTTGGTCCTACCGAGAAAGTTGAGATATGAAGAAGAATGCCTCATCTTTTATGTCTTCATCTCTTTGATGTGGTTCTAAATCAACATCGACAGTGGATGCATGTTTTCTTCCTTTCTTCTTGGTAGGATAATTTCTTGCAATGTGTCCATACTTGTCACATCTAAAACATTGAATCTTTGATATGTCTTTTCTATGTTCATGACCTGAAGTTGTTGAAGTTTTTTTGTCTTTGAATGCTTTGCCGAAAGTTCTTCTATTCCTTTTGCCTCTCTTTGTATGAGAAGCAAGAGCTTGATCGTCATCATGATGGGAGTCTTGCACTCCTCTAGCTATAAGTCTGGTTTCCTCCTCAGTGTCGTCTGTCCATAGATGATCAAACTCAGGTAGATCTGCTCTTCCACTGATACTTTGAAGAAATGGTTCCCAAAGTCTTGGAAGAGCATTGAGAGGGGTCATGACAAGTTCTTTGTCTGTTATGGTTTCTCCAATGGCACCTAGTCGATCTCTGATCTCTGAGATCCTCATGAAGAAGGTGGCAATGGTGTCAGCTTTCGTCATCTTGATATTTTGAAGCTGGTGCTTCAATGTAAGAGCTCTGTTTGTGTTGTTTCTCTCAAACATCTTCTTTAATGCATTATACATCTCATAAGCTGTCTTCATTGTAGAGATGCGAGGTGGTAGATGATCTCTCACTGAATAGATGATGATCTTCCTTGCTTTGACATCGTCTGCCTTCCAATCAGCGTTCTCGTCATCCGTAGCTGTTGCTGGTAGAGTCTTTTCTATCAAACTCAATAGGTCATCCTCTTCTAGAGTGATTTGTAGTCTTGATTTGCAGGAGTTGAAGTTGCTTGATCCATCAAGCCTATCTTCCACCAAAGTTTTGTTCCTCATGGTTTGCAAATTCTTCACAAACCCTAACGGCTAGGCTAGGAAACCTAACGTCTAGGCTAGGCTAGAAACCCTAGGCTTCATTGGACTTATGGCTGCCAACAATAAGCCTTGGAAAGACAGAAGAACCCTGGCGACTTGCAAAAATCCTTCAATGAGCTGCAGAAACCCTAGAGGTCGAAATTCTGCAGAAACCCTAGAAACCCTAGGGGCCAAAAATAAAAAATTCTTTGATTTGCAATTTGAGAGTTGCTAGAGGTGTGTTGAAGGAGGCCGTACACACCTATGCAAAATTTAGCCCCAACGTTCAAGTGGAAGGTGCTAAAACTAGCTTGACAAGGGGGGGGGGGGCGTTTTTGCAGTTGCAGCATGAAGGTGACGACTGGCTCTTTAATGGATTTGTGCAATGGCTCTTCAGGAACTTTGCTCTGATACCATGTTGAATTTTAATGCTTAGCTCAAGGACATGTTGTTTATTTCAATTTAGCATGAACTTGAACCATAAACAATGCAACAATACAATATACAATAGCCTCAGTAACCAAGATCACAAGAAGAATAACCATACACAAGAACACAAGAGTTTATCCTGGGAAAACCCTTCTCAATCAAGGGAAAAACCCAACAATCCTTTGCTATAGAGTTAAGAGAAGATCCCCCACACCATGAACCCTAGAGCACACAAGAGGGTTCTCTATGACCTTGAAACTTGCGCGTAAGAGAAGTGCACACTTCAGCCGTACACTTAGCTTGAGAGAATGTTACAATGAAGTGTGTGTGAGTGATCCACAATGGGGATCTACTCTCTTATTTATACAAGACCTAAGACAACAATAGGTGTGTCTATTGGCACAATATGGTCGACATGTACAACTCAGAAATATAATTAATCTTTACACATTATTAATTATCTTTTACATGGTGGGGCCGACTTGTACCCTTCACAATACAAATTAGGGTTACAACAAATCTTACTCTCAGACAATATAGTAAGGGATCCACACATCCTCTAGTGCTCAGCCACTAGGGACACGTCCACCTGTGCTCACCCACAGGGACGTCACTCCCAACAGATTAACTCAACTAAGTCCATAGGAGTACCATTTGGAGAACCATCTCAAGTCGACTCAACTAAGTCCATAGGAGTTTGACAAGAGACCATCTCAGGTTGTCTCAACTCAGTCCAGAGGAGCACGACAAGAGACCACATGCCATCTCAACTCAGTCCATAGGAGTATGACACACCCATCACATGGGCTCTCTCACAAAACGTCTCAACTTAGTCCAGAGGAGAACGACCTGGAGAATGTCTCATGAAGCTGCCATCAACAACACTCCCTCTTAGTTAGGGAGGCATTCTCCACCAAGCCATGTCTCTCACGGAAGTACTCGAACTTCGTCCTGTTAAGCGGTTTGGTGAAGACATCTGCAACTTGCTCGTGTGTAGAAAGGTACTGCACATGTACTGCTTTCCTCTGCACGATATCTCTGATATAATGGTATTTGATCTCAATGTTTTTCGATTTATCGTGAAACACAAGATTCTCAGAGAGCTTCACACAACTTTGGTTATCTCAATGGATAACGATGGAATCCATCTCATGTCCAAACAAGTTTGCAAGGATCTTACGAAGCCACACTGATTTGCGTATTGCCACACATAATGCAATGTACCTTACTTCTGCGGTACTCAAAGCCACAAAATTCTACTTCCTACTGCGCCAGGAAACCATGGCAGTGTTAGAATGTGCTCGTTTTACCATAGACAATATCACTATTGTCACCCAACCATAGGTCGAAGCCACCCTCTGAGCACCTTGACTTTGACAGAGAGAAGAATCCTGGTAGCAAAGCAATAGCCCTAATGCACCAAGCAAGAAATAACCAAAGTTGATCAGAGAGTCCAACCCAGAAAGATAGAAACAATAGACTTCAGAACTGGCGACAACACCTTCTCCAGGACTTGCGCACAAGACTGCCAGACTGCAGTGCGCACAATGTCTTTTCCTGAGAAGTGTGTGTAAAGTGAGGACTGGCGCCCTGTATTTATACTGGCTCTGGCAGACTTGCCTGGGCCGACTTCTTATTCTGCGTACTAATTAATTCATATTAATTATCTCTCTTAGCTGACATCTCTTCTAGGGTTACATTCACTTCTTTTCTTGCTTCCAGAATATTCTAATCTTGTCAAAGGTCACAATGGAGGTTGATACCTCCTGAAACTACCATAATATCAACACTCCCTCCTAGCTATGGAGGTATAATTGATAATGGTCTTTGTAGAAATTTCCAGCTGTTTTCTTGGTCTGTCTTTGACCAAGCTAAGACTCTAAGTTTTCTGCTGTCATAAGTTTTAATTTCTGCTGTTTTATAACAGCCAACTGATGTTTTTGTTTTGCTGATTTGTTATGGTTGTTATCTCTGTTTGGGTGCTCTTGCAAGTAGTTTTTATGTTAGGAAAAATACATACATGCTTCCAAATAATAACAACACACCTAAACTATCTTTTCTGCTGAAATATGGACAGGTCTAAGAGCTAATAAACAGCCACTAAAATGCATGTGTAGACACAGGTATTTTTGGTCATATGACCCTGGATAAAACCCCCCCGGGGAAAACCAGTTTTGAGATATGATGTATATATGAGGTAGGGCTAATATCTTTTACAGTAAACAAAATACAATAAGAACCTGGTACAATAGCAACTCCAGAATGAAGAAGATATCCAAGCTCAAACTGCCAGATGCCCAAATCTATGGTGCGCCCCCTCTGAAACTGCCAGATCTGCTCCAGAA
>ML792930.1:24849-36789 GCA_009831015.1 Picea engelmannii
GGTTTGCCTCTCCAAGTATAAATGGATCTCTTTTCTCCTTCCCAACTCACCATATCTTGAGCTATTGTTATGCTACTTGATTTTCCTCTCTCTCTCTTGTCATTTCATTCATTCTCATTTCATTCATTCTCATTTCATTCTTGCTCTAGGGTTTTGGAGTATTCCTCTCCAAGATCATACTTCTTTGGTAATAATATTTTGGAAGCTTTGGAGGACAACAAGAAGGGTAATGCGTATGCTTGTCACTCTTATGTAATGGAGGTAATGTTGTTTAATGTTCTTTCTTGTTTCATGCAACACTAGATCTTAGGTAAAGTGTTATCTAAGTAGGCTTAGTAATGCGTATGCTTATTAGTCTATAAATCTTGATGTGTGATGTAAATTGAGGTGTTGTTTATCATCATTGCATCAACGTTTTGTCTCTTGTATGCTTGAGTTTGGAAGAGTATTGCAGGTTCACCTTCAAAGTTTCATTGGGAACTCCTTCTAGAAGGGAAGGGTCACTTGTAGCTTTTCTACACTCCAACTATCTAGATCTATTACCTTTCTCTTAGATTGCTGTACATCCATCTCATTTTCAGCTAGCATATCTTGGTTTAGATAGGTCAAAATAATTTAAAATCTATATTTTGTCTTGTGGAAAGTTCTTGTCCCAAAAGGGCAAGGGTTTCCTTAACATTATTTGGTTGTGTGTAGCCATCCTAGCAAGCAAAGCTTGTTGTTTTTACAGGTATATCAGATCTAATAGGAGGCTCTTGGCTGCCCCAAAAGACACACGCAACACTTCAAGACCCCTTGGGGGAGTTTGGTAGCTATCTCTAACCCCACCTTGTCTTTTCTAGCTTAGAAGTGCACTTTTTCTTCTTGTTTGTTTGATTGTTCAAGCTTGAAGTGTAAGAGGAGAAGTGGTACGGCCTCCCCTCTTCTTCAAGCTTGTGGGTAGGTAGGATGTAGGGTAGATCTAGCTCTTTCTTTTATTTTTTGAGTTTTCTTCTAGCTTGGCCGCAAGGTTTAGAAGGTGATGGCACCTTCTCAACCTTGACGTGGGTATTTGCTTGATAGCTTGTAGATTAGTTTTCTTCTACTCTTGCTCATGTCTTATTGGTTTGCCCTAATAACTAAGATCTAATAACACTTAATCTAACTAAGACAAGATAACTTAATAACCTACCTAGTTGGGAGAGGAACACCCCAAAGAGGTAAGGATAAGTGTTAATGCTTTATTTTTCATGTGATGTGATGGACCTAATGGTTTAATGTTCTTAATGCTTATGTTGTAGATCTAATCTCATCCTCTTAAGCCCATTGGGCAACACACTTAAAATCTTTTGTTTGGATCTTGCTTAGTTCATTTCTTTTCAAGCTCTTAATCTCTCTTAAGCACACGTTTTACTATTCATGCTTAATACATCTTAAAGTGCTTAACACATAAGTGGTTTATTGGTTCATTACTCATATCTATTGATAGCCACGTCTTGGGCTTGGAATTTGTTGAATGGTTAAGTAGGCAAACACATTTAAATTTTCTTTCTCATCTCTTAAGGCAAGTTGTTCTTGCCATTGATCTATTGTCTCTAATCAAACTTATTTTGATGTGCATGTGATATAAGCCCTATTTCTTTCAGCCATCTTTTATCTTGCTTTATATGTGTTGATTTATACATTGTTTTAAGCTTAAGCAACACATTTTTTGAGCAAGTAACAGTTTCGGCCATCTCATTATTTTGCACTAAAGAAGTACTTTAGAACATTCTAAACACTCTTTAAATCACCTAAAAGTCTAACTAATTGTTATACATACTTAATAGACTACTTTAGGGTAACTTAGACCACCATCTCCACCATCTAAAACGGGTTTGAGGAAAACAACGGAGGGTAGTGGCAGGGGACTGTCCCGTGGCGCTCCAGGTGGGTGTCCTCTCCGGGAAGTACTCTTACTGTCAGGGCTGACCGTGGAAGCTAGGGTGGGCCTCGTTGCCTTACTATCTTGAGCACCCGACAATTATTTGGCAATAGGAGGAGGAGGCTTTGGTGAAAGCTAATAAAATTTGCAAATCTTAAGAAAAGCCTAATTATTAAACCCTTGACCAAATCTAATAGAATACTTGGGGGGCTTAATAATCAAGAGTGTAGATTGTCTCCAATAGTCTTCATAGTAATTGTGTTTAATCCTCTTGAACTTTGGAATTTGTTGATGAAGTAATGTGTTGATGATAATCTCGTGTAAATGATGATGTGATTTAATGCTTTAACTCTTTTATATCCTGCACACATTGAACAAATACTTGGTTAGCTTGTTGTTGTAATCTATCTTTCATTAAATTGTAAATCTTGTAAGTAAATGTACATGATATTCTTTTATTGAGTTATTCTTTTATTGTAACTTGTAAATCTTTTGTAATAAACAATCCTGGAACATAGTTGACCCCTTGCCCAATTTCTAGGCACTAGTCTTAGTTGACCTAGGGAAAAGGCTTGCTTCTCGTGCTAACCAAAAGGCTTGCTTCTCATGCTAACCCTTGCATCTTGCATGGTTGCCTTAGCATCTTAGGATTAGAATCCCCTTTAACCTTAACAAACTAAAATTAACTCCTAGAACTTAACTCTAACACATCTAGTAACTAAGGTCTACCCCCTTTGGCTTCCTTAGGAGTGAGCCTAGACGGAAGAGGTTCCTGTCAAAGTGACAGCGTGGGCTGCAAACATAGGCATTGTGCCTCCAAGGACACACTGAGTGAGCCGAACTCAACTCACGTCTGCAAGTGTGTATAAGGACGACAACAGGATCTATGTTTGGTCCTTTAAACACCCACTGTTGAAAATCGGATGTAATAGATTTGTTGTCATAAACTGTTGTACGACCTGAAGTTGTTCTCCCGCTCAGAGTGAAAGCTCTAATACCATGTTGAAAATTCAATTCCCAGCATCTAGATAAATCACTACCTTGTGTTTTTGGTTGCTGTTTTATTTATTTCCAACCAATAATTTTTTTTTCCATGTGTTGTAATTTAATTATCAACAAGGAAAAACACAAGGTAGTAATTTATCTAGGTGTTGGGAATTGAGATTTCAATAGGAATTGGCAACATCAAGCTCAAATTGCTTGGATTGTCAGATTTCTTTTATATGATGTTCTCTATCTTCCCGAGTTGCGGAGGAACTTGCTGTCTCTTGTGCACATTTGCAAGGCTATACTATTCACATGTTTGATAGAAAATTTGAAATAAGGAGGTCTTCCGACAACATGGTTGTCATGATAGGATGGGAGGATGACATATTGTTGAAGTTGAAAGGGACATCTGTATGGGCACAAAATTCTACATACCTCTCTCACCATGATTAACAAGGAAAAACACAAGGTAGTAATTTATCTAGGTGTTGGGAATTGAGATTTCAATAGGAATTGGCAGCATCAAGCTCAAATTGCCTGGATTCTTAGATTTGGTGTTACATGATGTTCTCCATCCTCCTGAGTTGTGGAGGAACTTGTTGTCTCTTGTGCACATTTGCAAGGCTATACTATTCACATGTTTGATGGAAAAGTTGAAATAAGGAAGTCTTCTGACAACATGTTTGTCATGATAGGATGGGAGGATGACATATTGTTGAAGTTGAAAGGGACATCTACACAGGCATAGAATTTTACATACCTCTCTCACCATGAACAAGGTACATTGTCATCCAGTCTCTTGTGACATGCTAGATTTGGGCACATCAATTATGATAGTCTTCGCATGTTGAAGAGGAATGGTGTTTTTGGTTTGCCGACCATTCCAAGGAATTTGAAGCAATTTGATGCATGTATCCTTGGTAAACATAGCAAGCAACCTTTTCATGATTCCACTTTGAGAGCATGTAGAAAGCTAGAGTTGATACACTATGATTTGTGTGGCCCCGTGCTTGTTGCATCTACTTTTGGTAATAAATATATCTTGAATTTTATTGATGATTACACTAGGATGTGTTGGGTTTATTTGTTGAAATATAAATCGCAAGGATTCAAAACATTTGAAAATTTTCATGTATGGATTGAAAATGAAGTGCAATCTTGTATCAACACTCTTCGTCTTGATAATGGAGGGGAGTATACTTCTAATAAGTTTGAAAGCTATCTTCACCAACATGGGATGAAACACCAAACCATTGTTCCATACTATCCTCAACAATGGTGTAGCGGAAAGAATGAATAAGACTCTTGAATATGGTATGTTCCATGCTATTTTTGAAGAATGTGAAGTTAATTTTTTGGGCTGATGTAGTTGTGTGTGCAGTGCATTTGATAAACATAAGTTCATCTCATGCTCTTGGGAACAAGACTTCTTATGAAATGTGGTATAATTGTATTCCTTCGTTGAGGCATCACAAGGTTTTTGGTTCCACTTGTTATACCTTAAATTCCAAATGAGCAAAGAAACAAACTAGGTACAAGACTATTGAGCATCATCTTGATCATAAAGACATATCATGAATTTGATAATGAGATTCCACATCTTGAAGGAAGGATCCCTATCTTGGATTAATCTTTGGAATCTAATCTCCCCCTCATGTAGAAGATCCAACCACTTTATCAGAATAGGAGGTTCACTTGGATTATGCGATTGAGAGGATTGGAAATTTGAAATCTTGATTGGAATGTGACACCATCTCAATCACTTGAGCAACATGGACAATCAAAGTAGCCTAGACCATCAGAGCATCCTAGACCATCACCGAGATTTCAAAAGTGGGTCATGAAAACACTTGAAAGTGTTTTCCTGATGAGGTTGTGTTGAAATTAATGCAACTGCAAGAGCCATTCTCCGGAGGATGGAAAAGACCCTAGCTGTAGACTAGGGCCCCCGACACACTCCTGGGGTTTCTTGGTATGAGACCAAGCACTGCGTGCCATGACAAAAGACCCTTGTGAGGGCCCCCAGTAAATGACTGGGGTTTCTTGGTCTAGAACCAAGCAGAAAGACCCTTGGGAGGGCCCCCAGTAGATGACTGGGGTTCTTGGTCTTGGACCAAGCAGTAAGTCCCTAGATGTGTCTAGGGCCTCTGGATGTGTTCTAGGGAATCCTTGCTTAGTGCTTGGATTGATCCTTGGATATGTTTCTTGGTGGTTGAGATAAGTCCCTAGATGTGTCTAGGGCCCCTCGACCTGGACGTGTTCCAGGGAACCCTTGCTTAATGCATGGGTTGATCCTTGGTCTTGTACCTTGGTGGATAAGACCCTAGATGTGTTCTAGGGCCCCTAGATGTGTCTTGGGGCAACTTGGTTCTTGACCAGGTAGATCTTGGTGTAATACCAAGATGTGTTGATGTGTGATCCTCTTCCTGTCTCTTGGGATGTATCTAGGAGTGTCTATGAACATGGACCTAATCACATTGTTGATGTACCCCCTTATGCAATGATGATAAAGTTTATAGGTCACTATGAGACTCATGTGGACATGTTTTGCCATTATGTAACTCCCCTTGTCTTTGACTTAAATGGTAACCCCTTGTTGTTTGCTTTCACTCTTGTTTTATGTGATGGGGATTTTATTTATGGGATTAGGGTTTTATTTATGTGATTAGGGTTTTAATTAAATACTAATTGACATATTAATTAATATTTATATTAATTAAATGTCAATAATTAAATATAATTCTAATTACCCTAACCCCTCCCCTCTCCTTAACTATAAATTAGACCCTACCCTTTGTATTTTTGATACTTACACTCACTCTCTCATCTCCCTAATTTTTTGCGGCTACCTCAGTGACACTTCTCCCTCTTTTGGTGCGACCTCCTTTTTTCTATCAGTTTCAGTTCTGAGCTTTGTGTTGGTTGGAAGTTTCTCCCTTAAGGCTATGCCAAAGGATTGATGGCTAGATTTGCCACTACTGAACTGTGAGGTGTCTCTCTTGCTGCTGGATCTGTCTCTCTTGTAGCCATACCTGTTTCAGTGGGTGCCTCTCCCTTTTAGGGCCATAGATCTGTGCTTTAAGTGCCGTAGGCTCTCTCCTTTTCTGTATGGGATTCCCTCTAGCTGCCGCGTGGAGTTTTGAGTCCCCTGTGGGGGTTACTCAGATTGTTGTCTAGATTTTGTATGGAGGGTTTGACTCTTGTACTCTAGATCTGAGTCTTGTGTTTGCTTATGGATGGTTTTGACACTTATATATCAGATCTGAGTTTTGTATGGAGGGTTTGACTCTTATATATCAGATCTGAGTTTTGTATGGAGGGTTTGACTCTTATATATCGGATCTGAGTTTTGTATGGAGGGTTTGACTCTTATAGTCCAGATTTGAGTTTGTGTTTGCTTATGGAGGTTTTGACCCTAGTAGAAGAAATCGTCGTTTAATCGGCAAAAATCAGAAAAAGCGCGATTTTTTGGGCTTGCCGATTTTTTCAAAAAAAGAAATCACAATTTTTTGGTCAGAGAAAAAACCGTGTTTTTTTGAAAAAATCGGGAGAAAAGCGGCAAAAATCGGAAAAAAGCGCCACAGTCACCCAGGCTGAGGGATAAAGAGCCCGATTCGTTTTTTTTTTGTCATTCTGTTTTTTTTTGTGTGGAGCGGCAAGGGAAGAAGTTTGTTGAGGCCATCAAGCATTTTTGAGGTGTGCAAAGGCATGGTAGTGGGTTTTGGGACATATACATTTATATATGTGATCATTGATGTCATTTTGTATTGATTTCAGACTTTCAGTAATGATTTTGATGTATCGGTTTTTGTTTGGCATCCACTATATAATATATATCGGTTCTTTCTCCATATTTATGTGCCTATTTGTTTATATGATGTTGTTGTTGCTTTATATATTGAAAAATGTTTAAAATTTTGAAAAAAAATGAATAAATTATGTATTTTCTAATGTTTGTCGAGTTTTTCCGATATTTTCGTCGATTTTTTCTGAGGCAATGTTTTCAGGACCCTTGCCGAGTTTTTGCTGTTGCCGAGTTTTCCCACTCGGGACTTTTGACTCTTATATTCGGATCTAAGTTTTGTGTTTGCTTATGGAGGGTTTGACTATTATATTCCAGATCTGAGTTTGTGTTTGCTTATGGATGGTTTGACACTTGTATTCCAGATTTGAGTTTTGTGTTTGCTTATAGAGGGCTTGACACTTGTTTTCTAGATCTGAGGGTCCTCTTACTTGCTGTCTAGATCTAAGTGTTCCTTTATAGTTGATCTACTTGCTGCCTTAATTTGAGGATTCTCTCGTGATTGATTTCCTTGCTATGCTATCATCGTTTGTTGGGGGGTTTCCTATTGGGGTTATTTGC
This sequence comes from Picea engelmannii, assembly GCA_009831015.1. Classification (NCBI taxonomy): domain Eukaryota; kingdom Viridiplantae; phylum Streptophyta; class Pinopsida; order Pinales; family Pinaceae; genus Picea; species Picea engelmannii. Next base: position 32,103 of record ML792930.1, read on the forward strand.
TATTATGACTTTGGATTATTGTTGTTTCCATTGGGGTTTACTATCCATGGAAAAACTGTCCCACAGTTCTTTTGACAGAGATCAAACCCAAGAGGTTTGATCTATGAACCTAAACTTCATCTGAGCATACTTACAGAGGCATACATCTACACATGTGACAGGTACACCTCTCATTGATTCTGGAGGTAAGCTATAGTTTATTTTGTACTCAGAAATATTGTTTGTTTTAGATCTGTTTATCTTCTATGCTGATCTAGCGGATATAATTTTTTTTTAAAAGTACATTGTTTTTCTATTTTCCCTATTTCTAATAGGTTGGAAAGACAGTAACTAGAAGTTTTGCAAAACAAGACAATGGAGGTGATGTAGATGATTCAGATTTAGGTGATGTCAATGAGATGACAATTTTATATGATTGTGAATTGAATTTATCTACGAACTTTGAACGAACTTCTTTTGAAGAAGTTGTTCCTCATGATGGGTGGAAAGAAGCTATGTAGAAGGAGTATGATGCTCTCATCAAGAATGGGACATGTATTGGTGGATCCTCCATTTGGAACCAAACCAATTTCTTGCAAGTGGGTCCACAAGAACAAGTACAAATCATATGGCTCACTTGACAAACATAAGGTGAGTCTTGTGGCTAAAGGATATGAATGGAAAGAAGGCATAGACTGTGAGGAGATTTATTCCCCCACAAAAAATGGGCTACCATTCGTGCTTTGTTGTCTTTGACAGCATGAAATAGGTGGAAGAGTCATCAAATGGATTTGAAGACAACTTTCTTGAATGGAGATTTGAAAGATAATGTCCACATATCTCAAACATAAGGATATACTATGAAGGGTCGAGAACATAAGGTATGCAAGTTCATCAAATCTTTGTATGGCCTAAAGCAAGCACCTCGCACATGTTATGAAAAGCTAATTGGGCATCTTTTGAAGATCAATTTCAAGCTCTTTAATCTTGACGATGCAACTTTGTTTGTTAAGAAAGTTTTCAAAATTGTTATCCAAAGATCATTATAATGATCTTTGGATAACAAGGAACAATGAAGCATATATTGCATCCATACAGAAAAAATTGAAGAATGGTTTTGAGCTGAAAGACATGGGACATCTTCACTACTATTTGGGTATCGAATTGAAGTAACTCGAATCCAAGGTATATATTCATTTCCCAAAAGAAGTACAATTGAGTGTTGAATAAACTTGGCATGATTGATTGTAATCCTCTCTCTACTCTAATAGAGCAAAATTTGAAGCTAACATCAAAAGAGGTGAAGGAATTTGAAGATGCAACTAAATATAGACAACTTGTGGGGAGTCTCATCTACCTTACCACTACTAGACTAGATATTTCATCTGCAGTTGGGATCCTTTCTAGGTTTATGCAAAAACCTTGTAAAGGACATTGGTTTGCTGCAAAGATAGTTCAAGGTACTTGAAGGGAACTCAAGACTTTGGGCTCAAACACTCTAAGGTGGAGGGCTTCAAACTTGTTGGATATACAGATTCAGACTTTGATGGGGATAAGGAGAATGGAGTGTCTACTTCAGGATACCTCATGAGTCTTGGATCAACAACTATCTCTTGGAGATCATGCAAACAATTTGTTCTAGTAGATTCCACTACAGAGGCAAAATATGTGGTTGCTGTAGAGGCAACATAGGAGATTGTGTGGCTCAGGAAGATACTAGAGGATTTGCACGAGAAACAAGTGAATGCTACTCCACTTTTGATTGACAACACTTTTGCTATCAAGTTGGCCAAGAATCCTAGATTCCATGATTGAATAAAGAACATCAACATGAAGTACCATTTGATTTGACATCATGTAGAGGCCAAGACCATTCAGTTGATACATTGTTCCACAAGTGAGGAAATTGTAGACATCTTCACCAAACACTCCTTTGGATTAGGGAGGAATGTTAGATACCTAATCCTAGGGATTATGGTGTCTTGTAAATATTGTAATTGAGAAATGTGAAGAGTCTTAGGTGAATAGGACCAATCATCGGACTTGTGGGAAGATGAAACCAAAGGTCATATCAATGTATTTATATATGTCTCACATTAATAAAATATATACATGTGTGGAATTATTCAAGGTCTGTCCTAACACCTCCAAATTGCATAGGGTTACCAAAGATTGAAAGGAATGCTTTGAGTTAGCCAAGGGAGGCCCCCCACCATCACCATTTTGGAGCTGTCCTTAATGTCTTCACCTTCCTTACCAGTGTTCGTTGCTTTATTAACAAAACTATAGCCCCTTTTATAGGATCTATAGAGTATTCATGCTCCTCTTCCTTTGGTCTTGAGCTTCACAAAACCCTAAACCTCTAGGTTTCTTCCTCCTCCATCCTCCATCTCCCTGTTCTTACTCACACCTTATGGTTATTTGTAGCAATGCTTGTTATTTTTCTTTGAACATTAAAGACCTTTATGCACTTACATTAATAGATTGCTTCATATGCATAGTGCAAGTTCAAGTCTTGTTGAAATCGTATTGATGTGGATAGAAGGTTTTGCTTCAATAATTGAGGGCTAGAGAAACAAAACAACCATGCTCGATACCACTTGATGTGTAGAAGAATGAGTTTGAGTATCATTAGTCTAAATAGAATTTCTTGTATCATTAAAGACAAGTTGTTATCCAAACATCGATTGCTTTGGTAAATATTTGGCATCCTGTTCCGCTATCTGGTATTCTTGCCCATCTCTATTGCATATATTTTGCAATGTTGCAAATATAATTTTGGTTAATATAAGAACCTGTGTAAGTTGTCTTACAAAGGTGGCATGTAAATTTAGTGTCCCTCCCTCAAGCCTTGCCACATACTTCCGTAAGGTTGTTAAATTACTTTTGTTTTTATCTTCACCATCACTTTTAGTGTTGTCATCACCTTCTACTTTTTCCTCTTCTCCATAATATGGGATACATTCACCATAAATGTTCTTTTATTCTTATTCATAATTGGTATTGCTTGCCAAGACCATTATAACAAAAAATGGAAGCATACACCCCCGTACCCATCATGCTTCTTGAGAAAAACCTACAATAGAATGAGGGAGGAGGAGGAATGTGAAACATTAAGAGAAGATAAGATTCAACATCAAAAACATACAGCACATAGAAAATAGAGCAAGCGAAAAAGGGCTTAGAGCTTGCCTCTTCAGCTCTCCAATAATGGTTGAATGTGACTATGGTAGCTTTCAATCTCCCCTCCAATCTCTCACAAATCTGCTCCCCAACAACCAACAATAAGCCCACATAAAACCTTGGCAAAGATGAATGAAATGTGTGATAGAATGAGAGCAAATGGACTTAAACAGGGTTTTTATCCATCCATAAACCATATCTATGAGTTGTGAAGCACTTTGCGTTTCACTCGGCAGAAGAGTGCTTCAAGCGTGTTTTTTAAATGGTAAGAGCGTTTCATGTTTGCTTAGGGAGCACTTGGGATTGTGGAATCATTTTGGGAGTGCTTGGGAAGTGTGCTTCCTGTTAAATTTTTAATTAAAATAAAGTACCAAAACAAGTGTTTCTCTTCCCTAGGCGCCTAAGGGGGAGAAAGTGCCTAATGTGGGTCCTAGTCAAATTAATTTGTGAGATGCAAATTAAAAGATAACTTTATGACTAAAGTGAGGGTGAGTGAAGAGACACCAAATCTCAACCACCCATCTAATATAATCTCAACCGTTAGATTAGAAAACCCCTCACCTTCCCTCATGAGGTCGACTAGGGCAAGAGGGCGCACCCATTCTTGGGTAGTTAATTCATTTCTTATTGAGAGAGCAAGAGAGAAAAGAGAGGAGGTCGAGCTGGAGAAGATAGAGGCAGCATTTGCAGAGTTGGGCACGCATCCCAAGGCAACAAGCTAGCACGAATATCAAGACAAGGTACAACGGTACAACCATTAATGCAGACTGTATGGTATGGATTGCTAGAGGCCTTACAACCATTTTTCATGCACAAAAATTGAGGGAGACAACAGAATAATTTTTGAGGAGTTTGGCACGCATCCCAAGGCTGTCGTACAACCATTTATTGGCACAGAAATCGAGGTAACTGCTGCAATTAATTTATGTGTGTATTTCCGTATAGTTTGGCACAAATTTCGAGGGCCATACAACACGGTTTTCAAGGAGCTGTTCATGTTGGGTTTTCCGTACAGTCTTAGCAGAGTTTTCGCACGAATTTCGAGACAGTCCGTACAACATTAATTGCTGGGACAACTGTACAGTTGTACGGATTTCTGGGACAGAAATCGAGGAGCATTTTCTAGGACTGTTCAGAAGGATTTTTTGCGAAAGAAAGTCCAGATAAGTTTGTGTAAATTTCTGAAGATGAATATGCTGTAAAAGAAATTTCTTAGAAGCTCAATAATAATAAAAAACCCTCTCTCACTGGTTTTCCCCTTGTGGGTTTTTCCAGGGTCAAAGTTAGACCGAAAATTCTTGTGTCTAAATTTTTTGAGTTTTGCATATTGCTGATATTTTATTTCTGCGTTGAAAATGATGTTTAGAATCCTCATGTTTCAATTCTGAAGTTTATTTTCTGCTAAGTTTTTATATGCTGAAACTGTGCTGAAACTGGGTTTGGGCATTTAACTTTGGCTGAAAAATCAGCGAGACTGAAACTGGGTTGGGGTCTGAAATTTTAACATGGTATCAGAGCTGAGTTG
>ML792930.1:36889-48836 GCA_009831015.1 Picea engelmannii
TTTTGCTGTCAACACTCTCAGTCAGTTCATGGTGGAGCCTAGGAGAGTGCACTGGGTGGCAACAAAACATGTGCTCAGGTATCTTTGTGGTACCGTAGATTATGGTTTGGACTATCATAGAGGAGATGGAGTTCGTCTGGTTGACTATACAGACTCAGATTGGGCAGGATGTGTCAGTGACAGGAAAAGCACTTCAGGGTGCTGCTTCAGATTGGGATCAGCAGTTGTGTCTTGGTTCAGTCGGAAGCAGTGGCTTTGAGTTCGGTAGAGGCTGAGTATATGGCAGCTAGTCAGGCTAGTTGTGAGGCCCTTTGGCTTCGCAAGATGCTGGTGGGATTGTTCGGTGTGCAGTTGAGGCCTACCGTGATTTACTGTGATAATTAGAGTTGCATCAAACTCTCGGAAAATCCAGTTTTTCATGACCGGTCTAAGCATATCGAGATTCGGTATCACTTCATCCGTGATTATGTTCAGAGAGGAGCTGTGGAGCTACGGTACATATCTACAGATGAGTAGGTTGCAGACATACTTACCAAGGCATTGAACAGGGGCAAGTTTGTATTTTTCAGGGACAAGCTTGGAGTGGTGAGTAACACTTTCCTCGGTATGAGGGAGTGTTAAATTTTTAATTAAAATAAAGTACTAAGGCAAGTGTTTCTCTTCCCTAGGCGCCTAAGGGGGAGAAAGTGCCTAATGTGGGTCCTAGTCAAATTAATTTGTGAGATGCAAATTAAAAGATAACTTTATGACTAAAGTGAGGGTGAGTGAAGAGACACCAAATCTCAGCCACCCATCTAATCTAATCTCAACCATTAGATTAGAAAAGCCCTCACCTTCCCTCATGAGGTCGACTAGGGCAAGAGGATGCACCCATTCTTGGGTAGTTCATTCATTTCTTGTTGAGAGAGCAAGAGAGAAAAGAGAGGAGGTCGAGCTGGAGAAGATAGAGTCAACATTTGCAGAGCTGGGCACGCATCTCAGGGCAGCAAGCTAGCACGGATATCAAGACAAGGTACAACCATTAATGCAGACCGTATGGTACGGATTTCTAGAGGCCATACAGCCATTTTTCATGCATAGAAATTGAGGGAGATAGTAGAGTAATTTCTGAGGAGTTTGGCACGCATCCCAAGGTTTTCGTACAGCCATTTATTGGCACAGAAATCGAGGTAACTGCAGCAATTAATTTCTGAGTGTATTTCCGTACAGTCCGTACAGTTTGGCACGAATTTCGAGGGCCGTACAACACGGTTTTCAAGGAGCTGTTCATGCTGGGTTTTCCATACAGTGTTAGCAGAGTTTTGGCACAAATTTTGAGACAGTCCGTACAACATTAATTGCTGGGACAGCCGTATAGTTGTACGGATTTCTGAGACAGAAATCAAGGAGCATTTTCCAGGACTGTTCAGAAGGATTTTTTGCGAAAGAAAGTCCAGATAAGTTTGTGTAAATTTCTGAAGATGAATATGCTGTAAAAGAAATTTCTTAGAAGCTCAATAATAATAAAAACCCCTCTCTCACTGCTTTTCCCCTTGTGGGGTTTTCCAGGGTCGAAGTTGGACCGAAAATTCTTGTGTCTAAATTTTCTGAGTTTTGCATACTGCTGATATTTTATGTCTGCATTGAAAACGATGTTTAGAATCCTCATGTTTCAGTTCTGAAGTTTATTTTCTGCTAAGTTTTTATATGTTGAAACTGTGCTGAAACTGGGTTTGGGCATTTAACTTTGGCTGAAAAATCAGCGAGACTGAAACTGGGTTGGGGTCTGAAATTTTAACACTTCCGAGAGTGCCCTTTCTTGGGTGATTATGGAGTGGGAGCAGGAGCATGGCAGGGGGGGCTTTGGCATAGCTATTGAGTGCCCTTTCTTGGGTGCTTATGGAGTGGGAGTAGGAGCATGGCAGGGGGGGCTTTGGCATAGCCATTGTTTTCCCTCTTGAAAACCATTTGCTGTTAGCTGGAACTACCAAGAAAATAATAAAAACCATGATTTATTAAAAGGCTTTGTTTTTTGGGTTGTCACTCTTCTTTGAGTTCAATCTAAGTTGTGCAATATGGGGAACTGAGTACAAGTTTGCAAAATGGTTGCATATTGGGAACATGACCCCACAAATTTGGAAACAGGGAAACACGGTGTTAAAAAATACAAAAAAATCGATTTTTTTATAAATAACACATTATCTTGAAAGAAAAAATAAAATGAAGAAGAAAATTTAAATGACAACTTAGAAGTTAGTAGGAAACCCATCTCTATATTATTTCCCATAGAACATTATACAAAATCGAAAAATAGCCTTTATAGACGACGGAATATACCAAAATCAGCCATTATGTATAAGGTATATGTGTCAAAATACAAGAAGATCTAAAACCTAATAGTCATCCATCTCATCTTTCGTCTTCATCTTCATTAAGAAAAATAGAACAAGATGCACATTCTCTGGTGGATTGCCTATTGGAAGAAGTGTTTTCACTTGTAGGTGTCTAAATTTTAGTGCAGCAAGAGAGAGTTAGAAGTTGGAGGATTAAGGAATGAGTGAGAGGAAACTCTTTCTTATAGAAATAAGAGACTGTTAGGGTTTCCCAATTTTTAGAAGTTTCCTTTCTGTTTTTGTGTTGTCATTAAAGTCAAATTAGTGTCTAAGCATCATTATCAAAGGTTTAATAGCAAGTTTAGTTGTTTGGGTGGGTCCCAGTGTTCATTTCCCTTGCTGAAACAGGGTTTTTGGAGGCTGAAACATGGGCTGTATGAGGCGAGATGCACCCAAAATGCCACATGGTGTTTCCCTTTGCGTTTCCAAACCGTGAAACATTTCACCATGGTTCCAACACGTTTGGTACATGTTTCCGTGTTTCATGGCATTTCAGGGGGTTGAAAATTGAAACACAAGGGGGCTAGGCATTTCCTGGAACATAGAGTTCAATGCTTCTGTATTTTGTTTTGCATTTCATGATATTTATCAGGTCCATGTAATTTGAAAATATTCTATGATCATATTTGCATATATAGACAAATGAGATTTTCATAAAACTAGAGTCCTTAAGGTTCTCAAACAAATCAAGTTAGATTTTAGTTAGCTTTCAATAGCTTCTCTATTGCACGTGTTGAACAGATTTTAAGTTTCAATGTTTTTCTTCTTTACATGATTACTTTCTGTAGGGGAATTCTTACTTCAGTGTTGTTCTAACTATGATTTTTTACAGGTAGAGCACGGTCTGGCATCATTGTGCTTCCTTGTGGAGCAGGAAAATCTTTAGTTGGTGTTTCTGCTGCTTGTCGCATACGAAAAAGCTGCCTTTGCTTAGCAACGAATGCGGTCTCGGTAGATCAGTGGGCATTCCAGTTCAAGCTATGGTCTACTATACGGGATGATCAGATATGCCGTTTTACTTCAGATAGTAAGGAAAGGTTTAGGGGCAATGTTGGTGTTGTTGTCACTACATACAATATGGTTGCTTTTGGAGGTAAACGTTCTGAAGAGTCAGAAAAAATCATTGAAGAGATTAGGAACAGGGAATGGGGCCTTCTTCTTATGGATGAGGTAATCTTTCTTGGAGAGCTTAGAAATAGAACCATATAAAATCTTTTGGGACGAGAAAATTGAGATGCTGGGCAATACATTTTGGAACATATTTAGGTAATACCTATATTTGTTGTAGCTTTGGGCGATTTATTTATTATATGATCCATACTGTAACAGGTACATGTTGTTCCAGCACATATGTTTCGCAAAGTCATTAGCATCACAAAGTCTCATTGTAAACTTGGGCTTACAGGTTTGCAACAGCTTTTTAGCTCATCAAGTTTCCATGAATATTGTTTGTATGCTTTTTGTCACCTGGAGATAACTTTCAAGGAATTTCAGACCAATAACAGTCATGTGCAAGCAATCACAAGGTGGCTTTCTTTACTTGCAGCTACGCTTGTCCGAGAGGATGAGCGCATTACTGATTTGAACTTCTTGATTGGGCCCAAGTTATATGAAGCCAATTGGTTGGATTTGGTTAAGGGAGGATTTATTGCTAATGTACAATGTGCTGAAGTCTGGTGCCCCATGACAAGGGAGTTTTTTGCAGAGTATCTGAAGAAGGAAAACTCTAAGAAAAAACAGGTCTAGCCTTTTGTGATTTTACTTCACAGAGGTCATCTAATTTAGAAAAGCTTATTTCATATGTGCACACTTCCATTATCCATAATTAGCATATGTGGTCATAAGGGGAATTGGGTTGGGGGTAGTAATATCACATTCATATAGTAATCGGAGCAATGCTATTTCTAGGGCTAGGTTTTTCTAGATAAGTTGTGAGCAATTTTGGCACTTCTAGATACAATGATAATTGTTAATTAGTGCTTTCTGCCATGAATATTATCTGTGAACTGCATGTGTGATCCTGTGATGAGACCGATATTAGTTGAATGGGAACATGGCATATTTATCACCTGAAATCCTTTTATTTCCTCATTTCAAAGTTAGTTCAATACAACAGGGCTATTATCTACTTTGGCATAAAATACACTTAAAGAGCATGTAAGTATTGGTCCATCTGCTGTGAGACAAGGGAGACATTCTTGATTGTGTAAGCCTGGATCTTTATAATAATGTATCAAGCGTTTTATACAGGCCTTGTATGTGATGAATCCAAACAAGTTTAGGGCCTGTGAGTTTCTTATCCGTTTCCATGAGCAACAGCGTGGAGATAAGATAATTGTTTTCGCAGACAATCTTTTTGCACTTACTGAATATGCAATGAAGCTCAGGAAGCCCATGATTTATGGTGCTACCAGGTTTTCCTCTTATCTTTTTTAGATTTAACAACTTTGTTTTTTTCACCTAAAATTTAAAGCGTTTGTGTTTGAAATATATTTTTTGGATTCATTCCTCCTTAATAATCTTCATTGCTCCCATAGGTATTGTCTTTTGTTGGATTTCTCTTATGTTAACATTTTATATGAAGGCCTCTGAGCTGTGTTTTTCTTTTATTCAGTCATAGCGAAAGAACAAGGATCCTGTATGCATTCAAGCACAGCCCTGATGTTAATACCGTTTTCCTTTCAAAGGTAAACATATTCATTACACCTCAAGAGTGACTTCATGTTTTCTTTGATTTTATGGGAACTAGGGTAAGTGTGGTTGTAATTGTTGATTAGTAACTATTTGAGCCTGTCTGGAAGTTTGATACTTTTTACACTGCTTTTATATTTCTTGCCAAGTAGACTACGTGCTAGTCTCTTTGAATGAATGGAATTAAAAAGTATAATTATCTTATTGTAACCAGCTCTTACCGTCCTTTTTTCCTGTAGTGTAAAAAATCCAAGAAAAAATGGACTTGACCCCAGGTACTTAGACATAAATTACTTGTAAAGGATGTGAGTGAATGTTCTGAGGTGCACCATTTTCTGCATCTAAATCTTGTAATATTGTTGGTTCCATTTGTTGTGAATATTTAAAATATTTTGAAATGCTGGTGTTTCTCTAACTATGTGGCCTAATCTGGCTGTCAACGAGCTTTGTGAATGCTTCTGATTTCATTTGATAATAAGAACTTTCATCTGTTCTACTTAGAAGGTTTATGTTTTGAGTCCATATAGCTGTTATTTATTCCACTGAATTATGCAATTATTTTATTTTTATAGTTCCTATGACCTGGCCCTAAAGAGTGCTCTGAACAATAAAATTATTGATGTAATCAATTTTCATACCAGTGCTGTTATTGCAATTTTCCTCTCAATTCTGGTTATACACTTATCATATATCTTTGAATGTTTTCGTCTGGACTCTGGAGTGTCATTTTTTGTATTCCACTTGATTGATAAGGAATTTGGCATGGCCTCGAGAGTTGAGAGCTTTATAGTTGTACTTCTCAAATTGGGGCAGTTAGTGGCACATGGATTGAACGTTACTGGATTCTAGCATGTTTTTCTTATGTGGCATAGGCATGCCTGAAGCATTTAGAGTTTTGGCAGGGCATCTAAGGGTTGATATTTTTGTTTGAAAATTGTCCCCGTCTGCTTTACCTGTAGTTTTTAAGATCCTTTTATCTCTCCTTTCTCTTTGAACATAACCAATTCTGATCATGCAAAGGTCACCATTTTAAAATATACTGCTATAACCTATCATCTATATGAATTTGATACAATAACTATCTCTGAAATTTTTTCCCTTTGAATAATAACTGCAACTATAGTCGTCCTAGAAAACAATTTTAATTTTTAACCATGCAAAGGTGTCCATTTTAAAATATACTACTATAAACTATATGAATTTGATACAATAACAAAGTAGGAGAGACCATGCTCATCAGGATTTGAACCTGGGTCATTGTCACAACTGCTTGAAGTTGCCACTAGACCACAGTCTGACGAACAGGATTAATTCAATTGCAACCCCTATGGATGAAGGCCTCTTTATGAAGAAACTTGTCTTAAACACCACCTGAAAGTGGACATGAAGTTCTCTCTGTAGATAATATAAGATGAGATAAAATGTCCAACAAATGACCAAGAAATAGGTCGATGGGACTAGAGAGTGCAACCAATTGTCAATAGACTATGGGAATGTCTATAATACTCCTAGATGCTAAAACGCTAGCAAGATAGGAAATATGTGATTTTCAATAAGAGAGAGAAGTTGAACTACTTATTTTCAAAATAAACAAAGTTAATAGGAAACAAGAACAATTTCAGGGTCGGTAACATTGATTCGAAATAAGTTTTGGAGTTGGAAACTATTCTTAACTTCTTATATTTGGACATGAATATCAGGACCCATGGTGGTTCAACAAAGCCAATTGATTATGTGGAATCCTTCCATAATCAATTTTGATAAAAAACCTATGACATCCCGTGGGATTGGTAATTTGGTATATGTTTAGAGCAAATTTCTTATGAGCAGAGTTCCAGAAGTATACTCTTGGTTCATTTCAAGTGACTTAGACCCTGTCACCCCTTGAAAATGCATGGTTCATCCCACATGTTCATGGGACTTTTTTCTCTGACCAACACAACATGAGATTCTTGTAGTTCGGTTGTAATTATAGGTTGCAGGGAAAGATTTGGAGGCCATGCATCTTGTTCTTCTTGTCGAAGCACCTTTCATTATCTAGGGAAGAACGATGGTGTATGAGTATTGTTGGCTTGATCGAGGCCTTTTCGGAGGCATATGGTACCATGAGCTCCCATTTGGGGCTACCTGACACACATTTGGAGGCTTGGCTACATGGCCCACCTTACCTTTGTTGCATCATTGGTGGAGAACCTTGTTCATAGGTTGATTGTTGAACTAGAACTCACATTATTTGCCTGAACACCTTGTTCATCATCCAGGAAAACACAAGGGTGTAGGATGTTCCTAGGTTGAACTAGGACGTGGGATCACATGGATGGATAATGTGAGAAAGAAGAAAACCGTAGAAGATGAATGCCCAACCTCAGAACATGGCCAGGGCATGATTTATTGTGAGGTAAGGAGTCAAACATAGCCCAAAGGAGAAAACACCCTTACATATTGGATGTCCAAAGCATGACATATGGCAAGGAGAGAGCCCAGAGGAGCAACACCCTTCTTAGAAATGTGCCACCTAGAACTGAGTTGCACTTCGGCTTAGCCAAAGGCCCGTGTAAGGTTGAATGCCCTCTTCAGTGAGGCGGCTAAGGCATGTTCCTACATATTGGATGTCCAAAGCATGACATATGGGAATGAGGGAGCCTAAAGGAGTAACACCCTTAGAAATGTAGGACATGGCACTAAGTTGCACTTGGGTTTGGCAAAAAGCCTACTTAATCTTGAATGTGCTTTTTAAGGAGGTGGCTAGGGTATGTTGGAGGTAAGGAAGGGTGAGATTAACCCCAATGGTGGAGTTTCCATGTGTTTGGATGGGTGTTTACTATTTCCCATTTGAGGAGAAGTTTTGGGGGTAGGAACACATAATTTAATCCATTTTCACATATTTGCATGCATGTTTCACCTTTGGGGAGGGCTTTTGGGACGCGGGCACTTTGTTTGAGGCATTTTCTACATATTTGGAGGAAAGATATTTCAATAAGGGGATGCCATGTGTCAATGTTTACATGGTCAAGCACTCACATGAATAATAAATGCATGCTTTAAAAGGATCCCATGAAATAGAAAGATGACAACTATCAATATGAACCCATTTTATTCTTTGAAAAGGCATAAAGGAGTGCTCCATTGACGGGAGTGTTAGCTTTTGGGGTAGCTCGGACATGTACTTCTGCATTGGCGGTGCCTAGCATGCAGAGGTGTCCGAGCGACACTCTCTAGATTGTTAAAGTGGCTTTTATTTAATGACTCAAGTGACTTTTATAAAGTTGAGTGACTTAAATCATCCCAACAAGCGATTATGTTACAACCATTGATCTCAAAAGATCAAGATCAGATCTTGATCATTGATCACTTTGGAGATATGGTTTTAGTCATTAGGATATCGTAAAAGCAGATCTAAGGAGAGTGAGAGGCACACAATGAGTGCATAGGAGAAAGAGGGAGTCTTGCTCATGTACTTGTGTCTGAGTGGGCAGGGCCAAGGAAAGGGTGCAGGGGGTAGCGAGGGAGATAGCAGCCACGTGGGCTAGGCTATCAACTGCAACATTGTAACCCTCTAATGGGCCATTATCCCAGGACGAGAGCCTAGGATTTTACTCAATAAAATCAAACTCAGAACAGGTTTTCCCGCAAGGGTTTTTCCAGGGGTGTTTACCCAAATCTCGTGTGCAAATGTTTTTGATTTCTGTAGTTTTAATGCTTCCTCTAAATGTTTAGTTGAAACTTAGTTGTGCTTTTAATTAATGAAGTGATTTCATTTGGGATTATTAGCCAGGTGTTGAGTTTTGAAATCCAACAATTTAGACACTTAGGAGTTAGTTAAGATCAACTTGGTCTAACGTGTCTTTAGGTAAAAGTGTGTTTCTTTAGTATGTATTAGTATGCATTTTTTGTTATGTAATCTAACAGTCATGACATTGTCTAGACATAAAGTGGTCCAATGTCTCATATTCTCCTCGATACTAACGACTATATTGATCCATGTCTTAGCACCCAGTTGTTCTATGATCTCTATTTAAAGAGCATGGGGGGTCATTTGCTGAAGATCGACTGTGAGAAACTCTTATGTACAAATTTTTCTTTTGCTGCGTTGGCTGGGGCCATGGACTGTTGCCCTCTTCGAGGCTTTTAACCAATAAAAGCACTACTGTATTGATCTTTGATCTGGTTGTGTGAGCGGTGGCTTAAGGTGTTCATCTTGTGTGGAAATACTCTGTTTTGTCAAACATGAGGATTATTTTAAGAATTAGGGTTTTGATTTGAAAGATATAAATAGAGGAGATGATTCATTTTGTAATGGGCATGATTGGAAATGTGGGAGTTCTTCTCCAAGCTTAATTGAATATCTTTGGGAGGAAGAAGTTAAGGGACAAGTTCAGTGTGAGAATTTCCATCTCTTTCTTCTTGTTCATGGATGATTAGGGTTTTTGCAAGGATTGCCATGGTTTTTTCTGCTGAAATAGTCTTTGAAGAAGGGCAAGTTGCCCCAATAAGAAGACATTAGGGTTGAGGTGAAACCCTCCTTGACTCTTTATGTAACCTTCTATTATAGGATTTTACTGCTGTAAAATTCTGGTTAGTGCTGTTCACTCCATGTTGAGGGGTGCCCTAGCTAAGTTGGAAGCTTAAGTGTGACACATTATGGTTCTCTTGATCTTGTGGTGAAATCAGATTTGAAGAATTGATGTATTGTTGGCTGTTCATTCAATACGAAGGTTGTCCTGCTTTATCTACATAGATGGTTTCATATGTGTCTGTCCTTTAATTGTTCATGGTTGCATGTTATTGCTTGGCTGTAATTTCATGGTTGTGATGGTGCATCTTGTTTAAGGGATCTCACTTATTCTTGAGACTTGTATGATATGAAAATCCGTTTTGGCTAATTATGGCACATCAATGAATGACTTAATCAGGTCTTCTCTGTAATATTTTAACCCTCTTGTTCTTAGGTCTTGACTCCATATCCCAATTGGACTGGTTTCGTCTAGTTCCAACTTCCACCATCCCTTTATTTCTAAAGAACATCTTAAACATTCTTTTTGTAGCATTTCCCCCTTGTGCCAGAAAAGAACAGGCCTAAAGTGAGAGGAAGAATTATTGAGGTGACAATGGACAACCTTTCTAAGTGCCCCTAGGGTTGCACTTCGTTAGGACTTGATTATCTTTGGCTGCAGGTCTGGGAGGTAACAGACCCTATCTTTATAAGATAGGCATGAAATCATTGAAATGTAATTCACCAACTTATGGGGGGGTTGATAACTTGATTTTGCCAGTCTAATGTCCTGAGATTATGTCAGAGTTTTTTATATGTGGTTTCCCTTGAATGTTATGAACATGTTCTGTAAATGCTATTTAATTTGAAATTAATTCTTAACTGAAAATGCATGGCAACAAACCATAGACATAAAATGCATTTCACCAACTTTTGAGGGAATCAGTAAGTTGTTGTTACCAGTCTTATTTCCCAAGACTATGTCAAGGTTTTTTATACAACGGTTGCCCTTGAATGTTATGAACATGCTTTGTAAATGCTATTCAATTTGAAATTAATTCCTAACAGAAAACTGCATGGCAATCGAAGGAGTGAACCTGCATTACTACATGCAGATGATTCCTCAACATTTGTCACAGTGAAGTGTGTTTGGCTGTCAAACGGCTCTAGCGGTCTTGGAAGACATTTGATGTATATGCCATGTAACCAACGTCTTCATACCAAAAGTAGAAACTTGTTAGAGATATCGTTCACACCAACAATGGTAATGTCAAATCAGAGATATGGTGTCCCAATTAGTTGGGTTATACTTGTAGTACATTAGGGTTTAAAATGTAATTTATGTATTTCATTAGTAAGTTAAGTAAATACGCTGCAGAAAGTACATACATTGTCCATTGGGCTGTGGTCTAGTGGTTGAGATGGGGTGTGCCATGTTGAGGGCCCTGTAACAAATATAAATATATATAAATCAATGTTTTAAAAACCGAAACTGGTACCGGAACCGGTCGAGGGTCCAACCTGAACCGGAACCGGTAATAAACCGGTCGAACTGGTTTCAATGAACCGGTTTTTTAAAAAATACATAAAATATTTAAATTTTAACAAAAAAAATATATTTTTAAGATTTTAAATCATGTTTCCAAAGCATTAGAGACAATTAGAGACAACATATCCAAAGTATGCTCATGAATATATCAAAACGACACCAAGTGCAATACATATCTAGAGATCAGAACATAAATACATAATCAATGAGGCTCTAAATGGCCTCTACAACATCAAATAACATACTAAGTTAGAGTCACTGATACTATAGGTGGGAATGCCAATGAAAAATATAAAATATCCATAGGGTAGATACTAGAACCGTAGATGGAAGAATCTCATAGCTCATGAGTCGTGACTGTCARTAGTCCTCCATGTCATAATCATCAAGATTGGCATCACTACCACTGCTCTCTCCTCCATCCTCCTCCCCTATATCCAATGCAATCCGTGCATTTGTTGATGTGGACTCTGGAGGATGACCCCTCAAGAGGATCACCATCATCAAAAGTGACTGGATCTAGCACTAGTTCATTAAGATCCAAGTTGGCTAATGCCAACTCAACATTGTTGTTCAAACCCTTATTGTCAGAAAACACATCCCACATCTTTGTCTTTCCGTTCAACCACTCTTCTCTCTGCTTGTATATAAGACAGAGGTTGGTGTGCACATACACTACTAAGTCACCGGATACGACGAAAAACTACAAAGAGAAGAGTTTATACTTGAGTGAAGGGTACATTTTTACTGGGGTCGTGACAAAAGAGTTCAACAATCAATGCCACCAACATCGAGGTACATAAAGAGCTTGGTTCTCTTGATTAAATGTCAGTTCCATACCCT
>ML792930.1:59920-103464 GCA_009831015.1 Picea engelmannii
AATATATATGAGAAACTTTGCAAATTTGTGTATAATGGTTTGGATTCACATGGATGCACATGAATATGTATTTGTTTTTCGAAAAATTGAATATTTTATGTATTTTTAGTGACCGGTTTTTTGATCCGGTTTTTTTCCGGTTCTGGTCCGGTTCCGGTTTTTGGGGTCGACCGGTTCGATGACCGGTCCGGTTCTATGACCGGTCCGGTTCTTGTAACACTGGTTTAAAAGTATTATTTGAATATATATATATATATATATTCTTGAACTTAATGGCGAATTTGATCAAATATTTGTCTTGGTGAATATTTTTCGAATTTCATTGTTGTGGAATTTGAAAATGAACACAAACATAAATCATGTGACTTTGCATATAGTGTTATTGGTGTTAGTTATCAGGTTTTGTTTGGAATTTTTTTAAATAGTAGGATGTGTGATTAGTATTGAGCTTTTCCAATGTAATCTTTATTGTTTGAAGTGTTTGATGCAAGATAGTCAATGGGGTTTTTCTGGTAAGGTCTTCTTTTTGTAGTTCTGGTATATTTTAAATTTCAGGCGGAAAATAATTGATATCAGTGAAGCCAATGTGATTATTCAATTCTCATCTAAAAGTATTTGATGCAAGAAAATGAAAGATGTATTTTTGTGTGAGGTCTTCTTACTTTACTGCGATTTCAAATTTCAGGTGGGAGATAACTCAATTGATATTCCTGAAGCTAATGTGATTATACAAATATCGTCTCATGCTGGTTCTCGGCGTCAAGAAGCACAGCGTTTGGGACGCATCTTGCGAGCTAAGGTTAGACTTGTTGGACTGTTGATACTATAGTATAGATCAGGGGGAAAGAGCAACTAAAATTGATAAATTTGAACTGCAAAGAAAATAAAGGTTTGTGAAAAAATATTTCTCCACTGAAACCCTTGAATATTTATTGTACACCCCTTAAGAGGGGACAACTGGTATCAATTTGAACTGCAAAGAAAATGAAAGTTTGTGAAAAGAAATTTCTCCACTAAAACCCTAGAATATTGATTGTACACCCCTTAAGATGGGACAACTAGGTCACTTACAATAAGATCTCAGTGGTGTTCTCATGCCATGATCCATATGGTAAGTGGCCAAAGCTACTATTTGTTTGTGGCTCCATTTTCTAGTGAGCAAAAATTACTATTTTTAGTCAAGAAGAATTTGTTTGCCTCTACTACTTTCATTACAATTGGCCTTTTATAATATAAGTGCCAAGCAAAGACAACAAGAAGCCTTTATTTTTATCGGTATTACTTTGTGTTTTACAATGTTCATCATTTCCAATTGTTCAAGGGAAACTTTGAGGGCAAAGGTATACCGAGTAATATGCTTTGACTTTTTAATTCTTTTTCCTATTGATAGGGTAAGCATCAGGATAGGATGGCTGGTGGGAAAGAAGAATATAATGCTTTCTTTTACTCATTAGTATCTAATGATACACAGGTAATACTGCCTTTTCTGTGGTCTTTGTTCAGTATATTCATTTTTGTTCTATTTTTTGATTGAAATGCCTGATTATTCTACTTATTCTACTGGGCTTTTTAACTGCAGGAGATGTATTATTCTACAAAGAGGCAACAATTTCTGATTGATCAAGGTTACAGTTTTAAGGTAGGCAACCTCAACAACACCCTTTTATACAAGGCTTTGAAGATTTAGGTACATTTACACCCTGAAGAAGCAAGGCATTGTCAAGAGAAGCAAAGTAGGAGTGTGTGTGTGTGTGTGTGTGTGTGTGTGTATATATATATATTTAGCGTTTAAATACTCAATTAGGCACCAAGTCCATGCCAAGCATGATGAAGGGTACACAAATAGGTATTGTATGGAGCACCAAACATTGTACAAGAAAGACATTCTTAAGAGAACCACAAATCTCATAGTAACAATAAACAAAAGAGATAGGCTAGAAGTCCATTGTTAAGGAATTGATTGAAAAAGATGATGGATCAATAGCTTGAAAGTAAAAGTTTCCATTTTGTTTTACCTTTTTACTTAAATTTTTTATGTTATCATTAATTGTTCTACTGTGTTTGAGAGGGGTTCCAACCTCATTGGAACTCACATTAAGAAAATAGAATTTTACATTCCATCTATAATTTAACAGACTTAATAGTTTTCAAGATTCCAACAAACTGAATTTGAAGTAAAGCACAAGTCAACTTCTAGTCAAGGTGCACTCATCCTTCAGTCAAAAATAGAAATATGATGCTCATGAATGATGAGGAAGCTTCTTCCTAAAATGGGGCACCAACCTTCTCCAAGAGTAGGCTGCTTCCAGGGAGACAACTCTGAAAATAGCATGTGCACGTGCATGAACTGGAGTGGCTCTGAACTGGAGTTTGGAAGTCTACTGTATGCTATATGAACTTCAATCATCTGCCATTGAAAGGTCAACTTCAGAATTAGCAATCCAAGTAGGGAAATGCCTCTTCTAGAGAAAAAACTAGGTCAAGTGGGGGTCACACTAGAAGCTTCTAGTGTTGGAATATGGGTGTAATCTTCACATGTGGCTACAACACTCACATATGTATCATTAGTGTATTTGTAATCATGGCTAAGGCCATTCTTTGATCATTTATTATTATTTATTGTATTACTAGGGAGTGGTTAAGGCTGATGTAGTCAAACGTGTACATGTAGGCCCATTAACACCTCTTAGTGTTAGCACCCTACTTGAGTTGTGCATAAATACACCACAATTCTCATTTGTATTGTATCATCTTGTTATCTTCTTGATCTCTCTTATAAAGTGTTTTGTGCCTAAGGGCACCTACATCTTTGGTGTTCTCTTCTAAGTTGCATGATACGGGGAAATGGATACATGTTTCCGAAATAGAAATGCGTTGGAAACATGCACCCCAGAAAATTTTGGAAATGGGGAAACATGATATATATATATATGTGTGTGTGTGTGTGTGTGTGTGTGCTATTTTATAATAACACATTATATTGAAACTTTTAAAGAAATCATTATGAATAAATGAGCAAGAACATTTAAATGACAAACATAAATGATAAGCAATGTTCCACCATCGCTTTTATTGGGATCCTCATCATTAGTATCACCCTTTGCCTCTACCTCGATCCTCTAGGGACATCAGTCAACACCACCCAATTTTGATGAAATTGCCTAATTCAAGCCTTAAAATATGTTAGAAAAAGCTTAACATGCCTAATTAGTGATTTTGGTTCGAGTGAAGGGTACATTTTTGCTAAGGCCATGAAAAAGGAGTTCAACAATCAATACCACCAACATCGAGGTACATAAAAGGCTTGGTGCTCTTGATTAAATGCTAATCCCATACCCTCATATGTGATAGAATCCGATGAAAATGTTGCAATCCAACCAATCCTGAAATCCTGAAAACTATTAAGTTTGTTGAGGTCTGATGAGGTTGGAACCACTATCAAACATCTTGAAACAATTAATGGTAACGTTAAAAAATTAAGTAAAAGGATGAAAAGGAAAGATAAAGGAAATATAAGCTTTTGGTCAAATAAAAAATTGCCAGCGTTTTCTCGTCTTAGAGGCTTTTAGAAGTCTCATGAATTCATAATTAACCTCTAATAGGTTTAAAACCAAAATTGTGTGTCCCAAATGTCAAATTAAGGCAAAATCGGGTAATTGTTTTGGAAACGTGCCATACATACACGTGATATGGCCTTGAAATGCGTTTCAGGCCATATGAAATGTATTTCCCACACATGGGATGTGTCCATACATCTTGAAACACATTTGAAGGCCGTACACAGAAACATGCCTTGTAATGTTCCCAAGTTATGTTTGGAGAAGGTCTCAGGGTGTCCTATTGGGCTAATCTCCCTTAAGTTAGAGGTGTTTCCCAGCCTCCAGGTGGGATCTAATCCAAGTCATGTAAGTGTATGAGGTGGCATGGGGAAAGTGTTTGGGTATGGGGTGCAGGTAATAACAGGGAAATGTAAAGCCCTACCTGTGGGTGCCTTTGTATGTTGATTTTTCATAGCATTAGGTTAAGCATGAAGTTCATTCCATTTTAACAATTAACCATAACCATAAATGCCGCAGCAACCAAGATCACATGAAGAATCACCATGCACAAGAACACAAGATATATCTTGGGAAACCCTTCTCAAACAAGGGAGAAAAACCCAGCCAAATCCATTGCTATACTCTTCAAGAGAAAGACCTTTTCACCACCAAGAATATCCTAGCACACAAGAGGGTGCACAAAACCCTAGAACTCTAGCACCCAAGAGAGGTGCGCAACTTTGACCAAGAAGTGTACTTGCTGAAATTTCCAAAACTCACAAGTGTGTGTGTGTCTACAATGAAAGATTTCATCTTACTTATATTAGACTTGTCCTGTCAACTAAAGTGTCTATTGGCACAATAGGGCCGACCTCACTTAGACATATTAATTATTTATTATTATAATAATTAATATTAATATTAATATTAATTATCTTTTACAGTTTATCTTTAGACACAATAAGATAGGTCTGATCTGTACCCTTTACACAATAACTAGGGTTACAGGTAGGTCTGACTCTTGAACAACATATAGCAAAGGATCTGATACACCCACTAGTGCTCATCCACTAGGGGCACATCCATTGGGATGCGATGGGCCTGATTCACTGCATTACACAGATGAACCAGGTCTTCACACATGCACTTGTGCTCGTCCACAGGCACGTCTGCTCTACAGATCTGCTTTCCCTCTGCCACCAACAAAAGGATCATTTGGAGTCTTCTCATCAACTCTGCTGCTGCTAAGAGGAGGCCATCACATCATCTTCATTTCTGTTCTCATGATGATGTGCCCAATGCTTTTGGGATTTCCCACGTTCACCTTGTGCTCAGCCACATGCACATCCTAACTCAACAGATCGCTTTTACATCGGATAATCATTTGGAGTTCTTCTCTCTCATGTCATGGAGGAGGCCATCTTTACATTCCTGACTCTGTCTCAGGCAGGAACCACAAACCCTTCATAGGGGTTTTCTCTCAGGTTTGTAAGCTGAGAGAAAGACTTCACAAGCTGCTATGTTCCACATCTCACAGGTTTGTAAGCTGGAGGATGTCTCCCATAGTTGCTTTCATCAACATTGTAGAGGGCGAGTTGCACCTTATCATTAATGCAATTGTTTCCTAGCGCATTCATTGCCTTTTATTTTTATCTTTAGTTCTTTTGATCTTTTGCTTTTGTGCTTCAAGGGAAAAGTTGAGGGCCACTGTCCTGGATTGATGACCAGAGGTAACTGCATTATCCACAAACATTTCACGGAAATGAGAAGGTTGGCTCGTGATGATACCCCCTTTCTCTTGGATATGCCACCAAGAGTCACTAATCACTCATTTCCAACCACTTTGGTCAAAGTACTCACATAGTAAGTCATCCGGAAAGTGGTAAGAACATTTCCCCTCCCTTGCACTTAATTTTATCATTTTTTTGGAGAGTAAGGGTAAGTTAGCTTGTTGTTTGGTCATTTTACTTTTTGCAGTATATTTTATTTCAGCAAGATATTGAATAATTAACTCCTACCTTCACCTAGTGTACTCTTTTAGGCACTAGTAAAGTGTTAATTGGAGGGAAGCCTCCCAAAGCCTCTTAGCGTAGGAGTTTGGATTGAACAAAGAAATGATAGGTGTTGTGGTGACGTTAGACAACTATCCCCTGTGTTGCTCCTGTTATCCCCAATTCCTAGGGATAACTAAGGAGATGAAGTCTCGAGGCCCTCAAGTTGCAGATATGGAGTACCGAGAGACAGTTTGACCAACAATGTCCACTTGCACAAACAAAGACCCACCTCACCACCACATTTCCAAGATCATCATGAGGGTATCCACCACATCATCTCGCTTGCGGAAGACATTGGATCTTGCTCCATGAGGTACAAGCCAAGTATTATGGTGAGTGTCATTTCAATATTTGAGGCATTTGAGTTTGTTGCATTTTAAACTACTTTTGATTATGTAACATCTGCTTGGGAATTACGTTCTTTGCCTTGTTTCACTTTGGTGGTTGACATTGTGCCCTAGTAAGTGGGTCACCCTTAGGGATAGGTTTTCTACTGGGAGGTCCTCTTGATGAGTCATCGTGCCATTCTCGACCATACTTGTCACTTTCCACACTTCATCCCCTCATCTTCTTACCTTTTGGGATTTTCGGGTGTACAGACCCAAGAAGGGATTGTCCCTCATTTCATGGGAAGAAGGGGATGAAGGCCTAGAGGCTTGTATCTGGAAAAGGATAAAAGTCAATCATGAACCTTCTAGATGCTCGCCCAGGGATCCCGAGGACAATGAAATGTCTCTCATAAGAAATTGATGGGACCCGTGAAAAATAACTAATACAAAATGCTAACCAAGGAGGAGCATGTGTGGGCACTGTCTTTCATGCTTAGGTAGAAGCCCTGCACATTGTTTTCAACTTGGGGAATCATGATGTGACCAGGGTAGAGTCTAGGTGGGCATTGTTTTTCATGCTTAGGTATAAGCCCCACACATTGTTTTCAACTTGGGGAAGCATGATGTGACCAGGCTAGAGTCTAGGTGGGAACTGTTTTTCATGCTTAGGTAGAAGCCCCACCTTGGTTTCAACCTGGAAACATCTTAAAAGAATAAAAGACAATAATTGGGCTTGGAAAAATGTTGCATTGAAAAAGAAGGTGCAACACACCCTCTATAAAGGGCACCCATAAATGAGACACTACAATCCCTTGTATGTCATGAACTCCATGCCCAAAATTCTTTCCCTTATCCATGTCACCTCATCCACATAACCTAGAGAGGGGTCCACTTGGGAAACATTCCTAAACTTGAGGTACGATTCACCCAATAGGTCGCTTTGTCAACCCTCCCATACCTAAACTTGGCAAATTGCATAGGGTCTTTGAGCACTTGTTTATTTTGGTGGTTTGGATGTACATGCTTAGATGTCCCTTTTATTGATTTGATTTACTCATCATGATGCATTTGACTTGAGATCCTTGGAGGGTGTATTCATTGTCTTTGCAGGACCTAGTTGGTGGATAGATTTGGAAGAACAAGCCTAGCTTGGGCTTCCTAGGGCTTGAAGCCCACAGGTTGGATACCATGGCCCACACACCGAACGATGATGACAACCTTTGGAGGCTTGAGAGATGCCTTGGAGGACCTCACCCATGCTCCTACTAGCCCAACGTTTTTCCTTTTGAGGCCAAATCGTCACACTTGGAGGGCTTGACATCATGCATGTGTTAGGGTTTTGGTGGTGATGAGGACACATGGCACGACTTGAAGGAAGAACTCCTTGGATCATGGAGGAGAGGCTTGGTGTAGGGACACATGGCCTTTGGAGGCCTAGCCCATTCATCCTCAACCCAATGATTTGATTCAAAGTGCCAAAAAGTTTCCCTAGGGGGGTGACGTCTTACTTTTAGGGTTTCTTTCATGTGCAAATAATGAATTAAATATTATTATTATGTAAAAGGGGCAAAGTAAAGGAAAGTTTTATTCCTTACTTTGTGGTTTACCCTTGTATGTGGACAAATTATGTTCAGGAGGTTGATATAAATAGAGATCAACCTCATTTCATTTTTATCATAGCTCTCTCACTTGAGAGAAGACTACATTGGATGAAATTTGCGCCCTACTTGGGCAATTCTCTTTATCTCTCTTGGTTACATTATCTTGTGATGCTTTGTCTTATGCTATTGGATGGATGGATGGTGCGCTAGCTCTCTTGAAGGCTTGTTCTTGCTTTATGGTGGATTTTCCTTGGTGAATTAGGGTTTCATCTTGTTAATGCTTCAACTAGGTAAGGATTTCATGTTCATTGCTCTCTTTTCTTGGTTGTAAGGTTAATGTGGTGATCTCTTGGGGAGTATAAGGGCATACAACCCCCTCCAAGTCCATTAAAATTGTTTGGAATAATCTATTGTGCAAAGGATACTAGGAGGAGTAAAAGGGCTCCTTGTTGGTTAGGGTTTTCCTTGGGGAGTAAAAGGGCTTACAACCCCAAGGAAGTAACTAATCCAACTCGTTTAACCAAGAGACTCCATTTCTCCCAATAGAAAGGCACTAGTCTTCATGCATTGGAGAAATAAATTATTGCATTGGTAATCGTGAAAAGTTGAGATATTGAAATTGTCCTAAGTGGAATTTGAACTATATGAAATACATGTCTCTAAGACACTAGGGCGTTTTGATTGGTCAAGGATATCTTGCTGCTGTTACAAACTTATGCTACAGCCATTAGGGCTGCTGCAAACTCTCTTTTTCAAGCTCAATTTCTCACTCTTTTACCACTGAAAATAGTTGGTAAGTTGCTATTGTTTATCTACTTGATATTGGCTATTATTGGGCAAGTTGTTGGCTAGTTTCTTGGGGTAAAGGTTGTTGCTGTAGCAAATCTTTGCTACAGCCAATTGGCTGCTCTGAAAAATCTCTAAAAACATCTTTTTTGCAGCCCTGATTCTCCATCAAAACTCGTGCTAAAGTATTGGAAAGTTATCTATTGGCCCAATGCTTCATTATCCAATAATCACTTGATAGTTTTGATGGTTATTTCTATAGTAAATGATTGATTCCATGCTGATATATATATATATATATATACTGCTGTAATTTAGGACAACAGGCCTCACTGCTTGTCCCTTTGACATTTAGGCTTGTATCTTGGTTATTTGTCTTGTCTCGGGCAGGTCTAACACCTCGGTGAAGGTACCCAAGGCTTTGGAAACCATCCTTCATCCTCGAGACTCATTATCAAGCCACTCTTCACTTAGCAATTTAACTTATAGGGGCATTACTTCCATAGTCACACTTTCCATCTCATTTCCCCCTATGGTCACCCGAGACTCCCCCTCGTGTTGGATTCTTCCTTCACTAAAACGAGGGGAGGGTTTATCTGAGGTGACAGTGGGTAAACCCTCCTACCGTTATCACCATCTAGTGGATTGGGTCGGGCTTTTCCCAACCTACAGTTTGCGCGATAACAACTCCCATAGTAGTCTAAGACCTTGTAGGACTGCTAGTTTGGGCTGTAACAGGGACATTGACCTTAATGGCTGTTATGAATATGTAAGGAGTGTCATAGCACACCCATGAAAACTTTAAATTTGAGAATTCAAATGGAGATACAAGCCCAATTGCACATGGAGCCTAACCAATGGGGAAGCAAACCTCTATCAACTTCTTCAACCCTGTCCTGATTATCTATCAACCATCACTGATGCTTATCTAGTATCTAATAAGTCACATAAACTTGAAAACGACAACCACACTCCTATTTAATACTTTTTAACACTACAAAACTATGAGGTTGATCACATACACATTGCCTCATTGTTGCATAACAGTGTGTACCTCACTGTCGTGGAGTAGTGTGTGAAAGCTAATTGGGACAACTCTCCTGCTACCTTGGGAAGGTATACAAATAAAATGGTCACATTGGGCCTGTGATCACACAAATCCTCACTTCTTGAGATAGAGTCCTAAAGCTCAAGCAATTCTTTGGTGTAACTACGAGGGAGGTGACTGTCACCTCACTGACCCTCTTCTGCACTTTAGGACGACTCTTGTCCGGTTGAAGGGGGACTTCCTTATAATAGGATTACTAGAAATTATGCATTAAGGTCCAAGGTGAAGTGAAGAGAAAGTCATTCCAATCCTCTTTTCAATATTCAAAAAGTTTCCAGCCACATTCTCTCATAGATAGGGCAGAATTTTTGCAGTCAAAAGGGTGACAGTGGTGTAACACACCCGACCCTTGAGTAACTTTCTTAGGGATGGGGTATCAAAATTTCGCTCTCCTTAACATCTCAGATCCTCTATCCGAGGTCTTTATCCTCTTCTACTCATCCGTAGCGTTCTAATGACTGCTACGAGGTTGAAATCCGAGTTTTGGGTTGCAAATTATGGCTTCCCAAAGTTCTTCGGACGTTCATTGGTTGCGGGCCACGTGGCTCCATCTCTCACGTGCTGTTTCTAAGTTCTCTCCGCCACGGTGGAAGACCATCCCTCGTCCGATCCTGGAACTGGACTTAACCTCTTTCTCATATATCAGTGGAGGAGGAAATTCGATGCTTCGACGCTTCACATCTCCTTGCTATCTACTTACGAGACCACTCGAAGTTTTGAACTAAAAAAGTTCCATAAACTTGCCACGTGGCTCCTGCCTTCGGGCCTTTCGGTCTCTCTACCATACTACACCTTAGACCCTCTGGAGTCCTGAAGTCCCAGACTCTCGGTTACTTCACCAACCCCTTTGTCTAGGTGGGCACGTACCACGAGTTGACACTTGGAAGGGCTAAGGGAGACACGCGCCCTCATCGGGTGGTGACACATGTCACGTTCTAGTAGGTATATAGGATATGTGATGATACGCACGAGTCCTGGTGACATGTGGCACGTCTATCGTGGGTCCACGTCACCCTGGATGACGTCACTGCGCCTCGTCACTCGAGATTGACAACCTTCTAACATCCCTTAGATCTCACGGTCGAGATCCGAACACGGAGACCCATAGATCTACGACTCTTGTCACTTCGGGGATTCAACGCTCGGGGGTTTTGCGGTACAGACTCCTATCTCCCGAGGTTGGTCAATGCCAGGCTAACTACAGCCTAGATCTGATGGTTAGGGAGGAACCCAAAGGTTCCTCGGATCAACGGTCTTGGTCACCTCGCGAATCCGGCCTTCGGAGGTTTTGATTGCACTGTCACTCCATTTTCTCAAGGTGGGACTCCGTCGAAGTACCATGTGCAAAACCTTCCACTGGACGATCAGATGGTTAAGAAGGGGCCCCACCGGACTCCCTAGATCAACGACTCACAACCATTCGCGACTCCGACATTCGAGTAATTTTGACAGTTGTGAAGTTTGACATCTCAGGGCTTCGAGTTCCCGAAGCTCTGAAACCATCAAGAGCTAGCTCCTCTTGAGATTAGTGCAGGGTTCCTAGACCCTGGTCACATGGACCCTCTGATGGATCTCGGGCTATAAACTCTACGCTTATCCAAGATTTGGTTAGGGCCGTGGGTGCGAGCTTAAGGTCTCTTAGACTACTGGTTTGAAGGTAGTGCCTTACTAGTTTGCAGAAGTTTAAGTTTTGAAACAGGGCGGGGAAATCTCATGGAATTACCGAGATGGTAGCAGTGCCAAGAGGCTTGCTCCGACTTGGAACTGTGAGGTAATTCCCTGGGAAAAACAACTTCGAGGGTTAAACTGGAGCATATGGAAAATCAAGCGGAAGTATAAGTTCACAAGAAGACAAACGCATACACATAACTTAACCATTTCAATATGGAAACTGTTTATAAATATGTAAATACGCGCATGCATTCATTATTCCCAATTCAAAACACAAAGCATGGAAACACTTATCAGAACTAGAAGACGTGCTATGACTGCTAAAAGGGGTGCTCGTTTCCACCCAACCATAGGCTCAGTCACTCCTAACGAATTCACCACTGGCCACCCCTGAGCTAGACCACGATGCTTTGAGATTTAATCCTTTGTTCCTGCTTAGCGATAGTAGGGACGGTGGTTACTCTCCTCCTCCTGCAGGATCTTGGAAACGGTTTTAACTATACCAAGCAAGGAGGACCGCCTGAGTACTTCCTTAGTCGCTCAACAACCTCGTTTATCAACTTGTATCATAATCTTGCTAGCCATTTCCTGGGACCAGAACACGCTCATTTCTTAGTTCTTCCTTGAACCCAAGAGCTAGTCTCCCATATCTGCACTCTTCGCAGGTCTTCCTCTACCCACCACACCTTCCTTTCTTGCCTTCCTCAGCAAGATCGCGTGTGGCTCAAATTCCCAGTCCGTGGTCAGGTCTGAAAGCCTTACAGATGGGTGCTCTGCCCCATCCCCTCATTAACTCTCGAGGAGGTCTTCCCACCTACCAGCCTGACTCTAATTCATTCCTGGGTCAGAGGACTGTTCTGGTCCTGAGCAATTAAATCCAGTAAGGTACTGGTTTGGTGGAGGTTAACGCAACCATTCCTGGTCGCCTTCACCATCTCTTCCATAGCATTCGTGGTCTCTCTTAGCACATCCCCCCTTCCAACAATCATGCAACACTTATCCATTTTCTAGTAAATAACAAAATTTACATTCATCGACCTTTTATACAAAGGTCCATCAAATCAAACATTCACACATATTGAGTTTTCCATAGTCTCTTGGCCAATATAGTTATACTTACAAACTGGGGGAAACAAGGTGTTACAAGTGGCCTCCTTGTAAGTTACACCAAGCCTTGCTTGAGATTTAGAATTTTATCTCAAGAAGTGAGGGGTTTTGTGATAACAGGGCCCAAAACAATTTTGGGCTCTATGATTAGGCGGTGATATTCTGGAGAACCTAGAGTTGTACATATTCAAATCTAGTCTAGGTTTTGGCCCAAGAACATAGAGATCACCATTGCCAACAAAATGAGTTTTAGGAAAAAATGATGTTAGCATGATGTCAATGTTCCAACACTTGATTGCACAATAACAAAATTTCCTTCTACTACAGTTCTAAATGGTTGGACAACAATCACAGGTGCCTATGGCCATCTACTTAATAAACCTATCTACAAACTAGATGTGAAGAACGAAAATCAACTTTGATGGATCACTTAATGGAAAAGAAGGTTGATGGACGGATCAAGAGCCTTGAAGCATATTCTCACCCTAAACAAAATCTAACAAATTGTCAGAAAATCATGGTCACCGAGGTACATGTGAACGATTGGGCTCTCACTTGGTGGCAGCCACATGTCCAAATATTGGCTGCTACTAATGAACTAGCTATTCATTGAGACTGTAACAAACTTATATATATATATATATATTGTGAAAGAATACAAGAAATGCCTATCAAAACAAGAAGAAGAAAATGTGTGTTTGAAGAACCTTAATCAAGGGTTACTAGAACAAATCAGGAAATTGAAAGAAGAGAAACTTGAAAATCCAGACATTAAAAATATCAACAAATCAGGTAATGAAGAAAATTCGCATCTAAAAAATCATCATCAAGACCTACTGATGCAATTAAAGAAGCTTAAGAATGATAAGAGGTTGTTGGAAAACAAGTTAGAACAAGTCCACAAGGAAGAATCAAAGTCCTCAAAAGTAAAAATCCAAGTTTTGGAAAAAGGAACAAATACAACTCCAATCCACATTACAACACAAGAAGATTCCAATCCTGTAGAAGAAAAGACATATAGGGATGTTGGAGTACAAATGATGGGAACTCCAAGTGTACGTACTAACAAAAGTTCCTCAATTAACTAAGAAACATCAATGCGTGAAGAAAATCATATATCGATATTAAACCAAGAAAACATAAGAGGAGATACCTTAACCAGTTAGAATATCAATATCATTCAGGACGGGAACAACTAACTTATTGTCCGAAAAATATTGATACCAACACAATTAAGTCTCATGATAACCATTTATCATGGAAGTGCAACGTTTCGCTAAAGATTGAATTAGGATGGTCTGACCCTTTCACAATTCGACAGTTCTTCTCAACTCTTCATCACTCATATCGTCTCGTATCGTCGATCCTGACAACGACAAAAATAGATAATTATGCGAAGACATTGCGAGCCAAAATGAAGATGTAAGCCTCTCCATAAATATGCTTCGAGGACAAAGAATTTCTAAATATGCTGAAGCGAGTTCTGAGTTTATTATTTAAGCACAAGAGACAATCCAGTTCTCATTTCTGAGTTTAATTTGCAGCCTGAAATTTTCATTTGCACCCTGAAATTTTCATCTATAGCTTGCACAGTCTAAACTCCATGATTATTTTGAAGGAATCAATTAAACCTCCAAGTCCATTTGGCATTGTCAGGTTGGTAATTTGGTTTTAATTTCAAGTTTTAAGATTATGGACTTTAGTTTACTGCTATGTTACTAGGAAACAGATACGGATCCGGATCCGCCAGATTTTTGAAAAGCCAAGATCCGGATACGACGGGGAAACACCACGTACAAAAAATATAATAATATTTTAATTTTTTTTTTATATATATTCAAAGTTAAGAATAAAAAACATTCATGAATCACAACATTAGAACTGATATCATTAGATAATTTGTAATTATGTAGACTGAAATCATGATGCATCATCTCATATAAAAAGGGTAATAGTAAATACAAAATTGAGTGTCTCATCACATAACACTCTACTAGTACAATAATGTCTAGTAGGTCCAACTACATATCATGAAATGGGTCTACATCCTCATCATTCACATATTGCAACTCTACATCATGAATAGACGAGGGGCGTCCAGGAATGTTGGAAGCTGGAGCAGAAGTTTGGACTGGTGGTTGGACATCCTCAAGTAGGTTGAGGTGAGACATGGCATTAAGTGTCATGTTTAAATCAAAGATCTCAGGTTCCACATCCCACATCTTGCTTGGACCCTTCTTATACTCTGGAGTGGAATGTAATAGAAGGCGGAGGTTGGAATGAACATACACAAGATCCTCAGCCTTCCCTGCTCCCAGTTTGTTTCTCTTCACTGAATAGATGAAGCCATATGTACTCCAATTCCTCTCAGCTGATGAGGAACTGGTAACCTGCGATAACAACCTTGTTGCTAGAGTTGAGAGATGAATGCTATCCCCACCATGGAAGCCCCACCAAGTAATAGGATCCATATGTCCTCGATCATCCATGGCTAATGGATCTGAAAAGTTACCAGTGGATTGTACAAATGCTCCAAATTCCTCACGTACTTCCATTGCCATTCCCACATCCCTATAGATTTTCCTCAAAGATATCTTATATCCTTGTACCACTTCAGAATCCTTGTTTGGCGCTGTTCTACCTGGTAAAGACAAAACTTTGGAATGATAATACTTGGGGTGTAGTGCATAGGCCAAAAGGTGTAATGGTGTGGTCATTTTGTTCCACCTTTTGGTAACTATGTCCTTCACTTCATGGTAAAATAGTTCAAGGGGATCATCATCATTGGCTTTGATAATTTCCCTTATCCTCTCCAGCATACTGTCTATGCTTTCATAGACTTCCCCCAAGCAAGGCATATCTATGTCAAATGTCCTGATCATGGTTAGAATTGGTTCTGTAAACCGCAGAAGGTATTGGACCTTGTCCCACCATGTATCATCAAGAATGATATACTTGATTCTTTGTCCTCTATCAGAAGAGGAAGTTCTCCATGACTCCCAAAGAGGGTCAATGACCATCGCCTGCAATGCTTGTCTGACCTGCACAAGTCTCTTTATGACTAAAGTGTGGGAGGCAAAATGGGTTTCAACAACCTACAAGTTTTGAAAAGTCAAATATCAAATTAGAAAATATATACAATTATATTATAAAAATTAAGAAACCATAATACAAATAATATTGATTAAAAATGGAGTACCTTGAGTAGCTCCAACTTTGAAAAACCCCGATATATGGCTTGGGACATGGAATGATTAGTTATGAACATTTGGATCTCCTTTGATGCCACATATATTTCATTGATCCACCCAATGTCACCAATCTTGGCAAGCATAAGGTTCAATGAATGTACCGCACATGGAGTTCAAAAGATGTGATCATACCGACCCTCCGATATCAAGCCTGCAACTCTACAAACCTATGCATTGTCCATGATTACTTGGACAACATTATGTGGCCCCACACTCTCTATTGCATCAATAAAAATTGTGGAGATGAACGTTGCATCCTTCTCCACTCCACTGCAATCAATAGCCTTTAAAAACATTGCCCCTTGTGGGCATATTGCAATAACATTAATCAAAGGCCGATTTCTTTGGTCTCTCCATCCATCAAAGATAATGGACACCCTTGTTTCATTCCATGTATCTCGGATTGCTTGTAACTGTCTATCCACAGATTGTTTTTCTGATGATAACAAAGTGGTGTGGACTTTTTCATAACCAGGGCTCTTGTACCCTTTTGGAGCTTCATTGACTGCCTTAATCATTTGTTGCCAATAAGGGGAGCGCACCAAATTGAATGCTAGCCCATTTGCATAGATGCAACGAGCGACAGGCTCATCAACTACTTCTCTACCTTGGTTATTGAATGCTGCTACAAGAGGTCCCAAAGAAGGCCTTTTATTAGTCACAACAGCTGATCTAGATGGTATTGGAGGCTTACTTGCAGAGCCTTGCACAGGGACCTTTCTCTTAGCATGTCTCCTATCAGCAGCATCTTGCAAAGATGCATAGAATTGAAGTTTTGGAGGACTCAACCTTGGTCCAGGTTTGCCATCTTCACCATTTGGACCAGAACATACCGTCACCCCTGTGTTGGCCAGCCCAGTGAGATGGCCCTTCACCCTAGTGTATGAGCCATTCTTGATGGTATTGCATTCACTGCATCTCCATTTATATGAACCACCCCTGACAACTTTGCCAACGATTTCCACATATTGCCATAAAGGAGATCTTGGATATTTAGTTGCCCCCTCACTTTGTTGTGATGATTCCATGTCTATAGGCTATAGCATTGTGGATATGGGGAAAGTAATTAGTAAATTTTTAATTAGTAATTAGTAATTACTAAATTAGTTATATTAGTAATTAATTGGTAATTTTTAAACTACATAGTAAGGACTAAACTAAATTTAATCTACTACTACTAACTAGTAAAGTTTAATCTACAGTCTACTACTAAACTAAATTAAAATAATAAAATGCAACTAAATACTAAACTAAATTATTATTTAAATCTAAAATAATAATGATTTAAACTAAATACTAAATACTAAACTTTAAAACTAAATAGTAAACTACAAGGCATAAAAAACTTATTTTAACTTTAAATCATTATTTGGGTTTTTATGCCTAAATAATAATTATTTACTATTTAGTTTTAAATTTTAAATTTAGTTTTAGTTTTAGACTAGTTTTAAATTTAATTTTAAATTTAGTTTTAMATTTTAGTTTTAAATTTAGTTTTAGTTTAGTTTTACATTTAGTTTTAAATTTAAAAGTTAAATTTAAAATTAGTTTAGTTTTACATTTAAATTTTAGTTTTAGTTTAGAATCTAGATTAGTTATAGTTTATTTTTATTTTTAGTTTAGATTATAGTTTAAACTTTAAAGTTTAGTTCTAAACTTTAAAGTTTAATCTATAATCTAAACTAAAAATAAAAATAAACTAAAACTAATCTAGATTCTAAAATTTAAACTAAAATTTAAATGTAAAACTAAACTAATTTTAAATTTAAATTTAAAATTAAATTTAAGACTACAATCTAAAACTAAAACAAAATTTAAAATTTAAATTTAAAACAAAATAAACTATACTAAGGTCTAAAACTAAATTTAAAATTTAAATTTAAATTTAAAACTAAAACTATGTAAAACACTAAACTTACTCGTGACCCGTGAAGCTCCTGTTGCCACACCCGTTGACCCGTGACCCGCGAGCTACTGCTGTTGCACCCGCTGACCCGTGACCTCCTGCCTGACTGCTCGTGCTGAGCCGCTACGATGCTAGAAAATGCGCCTGATCCAGCCTTCCACTACCCCAGAGTGCGCTGGTGAGTGCGCCCAACAACCAACCAATGTGTGCGCTTGACAACCGTGACCAATGAGTGCGACTGTGAGTGTTGATAAGGAAGTGGGACAGGGTTATTATATAACTCAACTACACACCAAAACCCTATCCAGATACCAAAAACCTAAAAACACGTAAAACGAGGTCTAGTTTGCTTGG
Source organism: Picea engelmannii (assembly GCA_009831015.1). Classification (NCBI taxonomy): domain Eukaryota; kingdom Viridiplantae; phylum Streptophyta; class Pinopsida; order Pinales; family Pinaceae; genus Picea; species Picea engelmannii. The sequence goes on from ML792930.1 coordinate 77,627, forward strand.
AACCGCACGAGTGTGGGGTTGTCTGCCTTGGGATCCGTCTCCAATTCGTGGGATCCGTTTCCTAATTTCCGGATCCGTTTCACCTTTGCTAGAACCGTATCCTTCATTTGTCGAAACACTGATGTGGCGGATCCTGGCCGTTTTTGGGGATCCGGATCTGAAACGCGGATCCGTGGATCCAACATTCAGACCAGACGGATCCGGTAACTTAGGTTTACTGTTCGTAACTTATTAGTTTTGAGAAAAAATAAAAATAAAGGGCAAAATTTAAAACCTAGATTCTGATTGAGAGATAGATTTCTGATTTAAATGTTTCAAGTTCACTGTTCAACTTTCATTCAAGTCTGGACTCTTATTTGACACTGACATACCTATCTTTGATTAATGGGAAATGCAATTAAATTATGATACAATAGATTGAAATTCGAAATGTTCAATGTTCATCATTTTATTATTTTAAAACTTGAGATTTCAATTTTTGTATTTTTAAACTTTTTTAATTCACATCTCCCGGTACCTAGATTTCAAAAAAGGCGTACCCATACCCGTACCCACGTCTTTGGAAACTATGGAAAAATAATAATGGGCAGAGTAATAAACTAGCTTAAACCACTTCTCAGGGCAATTGGTAAAAGAACTTTGATCCTATCACCAGTGCGATCACTCGAATGATGAATGTCTAAAACTGCAAGCCAAAACAACCAAGGATCTACTTTCATAACAACACGGCATTGTTGATGTTTGGGTACACTTATGTATCAAATCCCAGTTCTTCAAATCCTCAAATATTCATTGTTAAGGAATATTCTCCAAATAATTGTGAAGCCTTCTCCCCACAAAATTGCCAGATCAAAAGCAAGTTAGCCCATGTCATAATAGAAAATGGCAGTCAAAAGAGCCTCATCTCTTGCAGCAGTCAGAGAGCTTCAACTACAAAACATGATGCATACCAAGCTATATCAACTTGGATGGGTCAAGGATACAAGGCAGCATACACTTGTCACATGCAGGTACTTTGTGACTTTTGCCATAAAGCCTTTTATTTATACTATTTATAGCGATGTCATGCTCGTTCATTGTTGCAAAATCCTTCTTGACACTCCTTACCAATACAATTGTAGGAAGTCTATGATGGCTTCCACATGACCTATCAATTGCACAAAGATGGAAACGTTTAGAAATTTACCTACTCTCAATTCCTTGCTGTTTGGAAGGACAATTATCAAGCAAGTTATTCGCATAAGTTCATGGCTTTGTGTTGTTCAACGAACAAATGAACAAAATGTTGTTTAGTTATCTTATGGTGCTTTGGAATCACTTTTGGATGCCTATGTTGCCGCATTAGAAGAGCCAAAGGGTTCTCACCCATTTGGGCAATACAATATTCCATTGATCTTGTCCAAGGTTCTCAGCTGCCAAATCAGCCTCTGTATCGGACCACAGTTGCTGAAAGTGCTGGAATTGAATGCTATGTTAAGCAGATACATAAAAAATGTAAAATCAAGACAAGCAATTTTTCTTGTGCTTCTCCAGCTATTACCCTTCCAAAGAAAGACTATAATGAATGGAGGTTCTGGACAGATTATAGCACATGATAAAATAACAGTAAAAAACTATAGTCCTCTTCCTAGGATCGATTGCCTCATAGATCAGCTCAAAGGGGCTAGATATTTCATGAAGATCACAAAATTGGTCCGGAAGCCAGCTTTCAAGACGAAATTTGGACTCTATGAGTGGTTGGTCATGCCTTTTGGAAATGAAAGCTTCAGGCCTCACTCACCTTGGTGCCTTTGTGGTGGTCTACTTGCATAACATTCTTGTGTATACAAAACCTGGGAAGACCATTGGAATATGTGTGTATAATGTTGGATTTGCTTCATCAACATGAACTCTAGGAGTCCAAGCAGATTCTGATAAAGTCAAGGCACTCACATAATGGCAAGCTTTGACAACAGTTTTAGACTTGAAGAACCTTTTAGGTGGCTTGAACTTCTATTGGAAGTTCATTTTCCATTACCCTCACATAGGGCATCCTCTGTATCAACCCACTAACAAGATAACGATAGCATGGGGACTGGAGTCTAAAGTGGCTTCCCAATATTGAAGGATCCCTTTTTCTCTGCACCAGTGCTTGAAGTCCTTGATCTCTAGCTGCATTATGAAGTAGAGAATGATCCCACTCAATATGCAATAGGCAAGGAACTTCACCCAATGACACATCATTCCTAAACTGTTACAAGCCAAGGTTAACTTTAACACATGATAAAGAGTTCTAATCCCTAGTTCACACTGTCAAGCAGTGATGCCTTTATTTCCTTGGCAAAGAGACATTCTTCATATTGATCACCAACCTCTACAGTTCTTGAACTCCTAGTGAAAGATGTTGAAATATCGTAACTGCAAAGAGTATTCTATTTTATTATTGATGTATTATTCATTAGATCAATCCCCTTTTGTGGATTGATCATGTTGGGCATTGTAAATGGCCAAATCCCCTTTTGTGGATTGGTCAAACCCTAATTGTAACATGCTAAATAAGAAGTGGGCCCCCAGAATATATTAAAGTGGTTATAACCACCCATAATGAGAAGTCGGCCCTGCCAGTGAAAAGACACCTCAGTTCAACACCTGCCAGATTGTATAAATAAGAGAGGCCGGTGCCTCATTTGTTCACTCACTCACTTGTTCATCAGAGCGTAAGTTTGGAGTTGCAGTTGGAGAAGGAAGAGAGAGAGAGGCACATACTTGGGAGAAGACTTTTTGTATTGTTTGGTTTATTCTCTTGGCATTGTATTGGCTATCTATATTAAGGAAGTTTTTGCTGGGTTTTCTCCCCCATGAGGGTTTCCCAGGATAAATGATGTGTCTCTTGTGATTGTGTATTTCTTAGTGATCCTATCTATGCTATGGTTATTTAGTGAATTGAAAAGAAACCTAATAATAGCTTAAACTCTAACATGGTATGAGAACTAAGCTGAAGAGAGCATCTTTCACAAGAAGAAGAAAAACATCACTGTTGCCGTACAGGAAAATTAGGGCTTTTTATTGAAGAAGATTTTCAACCCCAAAACCATCTAGAAAAGTGCGCCCTAGCCCAAGGAATTCTTTGGCACCTTCAACGCACCTTTTCAGTGGGTAGATCTCTCGGAAAATGAAACCCTAGTTTTCACTGGTACTAGAAAACCAAAAGTACCAGAAGTACCAGAAAACCAGAAGCACTAGTCCAGAAATCCGCTGGCCAAGTTTGAGGGGGTAAAATTTGGATTTTCAGAAATTTGATTGCACCAGCTTACTCGCCTCAACTCAACACATCTATCCCCTGGATCAGAATTTCAAAATTTGAAGTTTGAAAAATTAGGGTTTCCTCATAAAACCCTAAGTTTCCATTGCAGTTGCAGTGTCAGAATCAGTTGCAGTATCAATTGCAGTTGCAGTATTAGTTGAAGTATCAGCTGTAGTACTAGTTGCAGTCACCCTTGAAGTTTTTAAGAGTTGGTAATTATTACCGTTGCTACTAGATGGCGCCACTACCTGCAAATGCTATCTAAGGTATGCACCCACATATGTTTAGATTGTTAAGCTTTAAAGGGTATTTGCAGGAGAAGGGATCTCTTGCCATAGATCCAGAAGGATCTCAAGATCCAACACATTCAGAGGAATAATGCAACTCAGGTTTGATTATTCTGATATGCATCTATTTGTTATGACATTATCTAGATTGCATGTTGAAGCTATGACCATCATACTAAACTTTGGTCAAAAATTAAAGTCAAGGTATTAGATGGATTAAAGTTGAGATCATAGAGTTTATTCTCTAACCCAACTTTCTGACAAGATAACATATTGTCTTAGTACAAGAAGACAAGTTGAAGAAAGCAGTCGTCATCTTGAGTGAAGGAGACTTGGAAGAAAAGCATCACACTCATTCTTGAGGACAAGGCTCCAGGTTCCAGGTTTGATTAATTAAGTTGATAAGATTCAAAACTTCACATGCAAGTTGATAACTGCCCCTTTACAAGTAAACATTATAGTTGAGGTAGCAGTCTTTGAACAGTATTATACTTGGTAGCATGTGAGCATATCAAGATAAATGCTTAATGTAATCATTTACCAGATACAACTAACATCTCCTTTAGGAGAAACCTCTTGTGTTGATTCCAGGTTACCTTGGATGAATGTTTGATCACAACACTAGAAGAGTGCTGATCTCATTTCGTATTGTATCTCTTAATTTTATCTTTGTTTCAGACAGGTCACAAGTGAAAGCTCTAAAGGAGCTACTGTGACGATTACTTGTGCTATTATTTTATTTACCATTATCAAAAGAGTATTATTCTTGCTTGCTGTTTTGTTGACCTTGTTCAAGTCACAGGTGATAACCTTAAGGAAGCTATAGTGAAGGTTGCAGAAGGCAACATATTAGATGAGATATGAAGCAGACTATGTGCATGACCATATACATTCATGTACCAAAGAAGATGAAGAAGAAGCTATCTTTTGAGATTCAGAGTATCTCATATGAAGATTGATTATAAGGAGCAGAAGGCTCCAAAGATGACCGAACATTAGAACAAGAACTCATAGCAGAATTGTTCAAAGGTTAATGAAGCCACCTTGACCAGAAGCATAACTTGTTTGAAGCTTGACTCAGTCTTTCATCTTTAGACTTGGTATTCAACACCAAGTATACCATGTAAAGAGATGATGAAGTCCTTGTAGACTCAGAAGAAATCAAGGATAAGCCTGATCTCAGAAAGGATCAGATGGAGAGACAACTTCCAGGAATGGGAGACAAATGACATGAGAAGACTAGATTGTAACTTTAGAGACTCCTAGAAGATATTAAATCTCCTGGAACATTCCCTTGTTTCAGTGACAAAGAAGGAAGCCAGTCAGAAAGACTAGGATATGGATTCTTCCGTGAGACTTGAAGAGAAGTCGGTATTGACTTCCAAGATTGATCTATACAGATCAAGCATGTTACAGATGTACAAAGCTTGATGTGTGTCTAAGAGGATTCTCCTAGCAAGAGGGAGAAGACTATGACGAGACACTTACTCCAATTATTGAAGAAATAGTTCCAGTATTTATGAAGACAACCAAAACAACCATGATTCATATATAGTATGAGATGTAGGGGGAGCAATCCCCATATTTAAAAATTTGAGTGGCAGTTGGTGCATTACATTAGTTGGGTCATGGAGACATGACTACAATAAAAGATAGAGTTACCTCCATGAAAGAAGAAGAACTACCTTTAGTATCATTTATTGAACTACTCTCAGTTCCAGATGAAGTTGTTGCCATGATGGAGTAGAGGAGTTACTCCCTGATTTCAGTCGTCATAGTGAGAATGGAGCAACCATTCTCAACTTTAGAGCAGGTGCAGGTGCAGAGTCCCAGTGCCAGAAGGAATAGTTGCAGAGAGAGTAGAGGACATACTCCCAGACAGTGAGACAGACAAGTGCTTTGCAGAAAGCACATAGAGCTAGCGCATGATTGTGCAAATTGAGTTGCAGCTGAGCAAGTGTACCAGATTGGTACAATGTAATGAGAAAAATTGATTCAAAGATTGAAGATAGAAAGACTCCTGTCTGCCAGTTGAAGAAGGATCTGTACGTATTGAAGCAAGCTCCTAGAGCTTGATATGACAGAATTTACAGTTTCCTGAAGAGCTTGGGATTTACCAAAGAGTAAAGTTGATTCTAACCTTTATCTCAAGGTTATGAATGATGAGCCAGTGATGTTACTACTATATGTAGGTGATGTATTCTTGACAAGATAAAGAAAAGTTCATCACAGATTGCAGAGGAAGCTCGCTACAAAGTTTGACGGAAGATCTAAGTGCATTATCTCTTAGGTCTTGAACTTTGGTAGAGCACAGAGAAGATATTCCTTAACCAAGGGAAGTATGCAGTTAAAATGAAGAGGTTTGACATGTTGAAATGTAAATCCATAACACACCCATGGAAACGAAATTGAAGCTCCTGGTAGACACCTCGTCAGAATTGGTTGATGCTACCCTGAACAGACAGATTATTGGTTTAGTGATGTATCTGACGAATACCAGGCTAGATACATGTTTTGCCTTGAGTCAGTATTTGGTAGAACCTAGACGTGTTCACATTGTTGCTGCAAAACACATGATGAGATACCTTAAGGGTACGTTGGATTTTGGTCTCTATTATACTAAAGATCATGACTTCAGATTGAGTGGTTACACCGATTCATATTGAGCTGGAAGTGTTTCTGATAGAAAGGGTACTTCAAGATGTTGTTTCAATCTGAAGTCAGCCATGACTTCATGGCATAGTAGGGAGCAATTCAACATTGCTTCGAGCACGACATAAGCGGAATACATTGTTGCATGTTTCGCCAGTTGTGAAGCCATATGGCTTCGGATGTTGTTGACAAATCTATTTGATCTGGAGATGGAAGCCACCATGATCCTATGTGATAACCAGAGTTGTATAAAGATGATGGAGAACCTTGCGTTCCATGATGAGTCGAAGCACATAGAGATCCGATATCTCTTCGTTCGTGATATGTTCCAAAGAGGAGCCATAAAACTCCAATATGTTAGCATGGATGAACACGTTGCTGATGTGTTGACCAAGCCTCTATCTCGTGTAAAGTTTGAGCACTTTCGAGATAAGCTTGGTATAGTCCGAAAGGACCTCCCTCGAAAGGGGGAGTAGTGTTAATGTGCTAGCTTAATTGCTGTGATGATGTGCCAACCTAGTGCTGTGATGCCAACTTAATTGTTGTGATGATGTGCCAGCCTAGTGCTGTGATGCTAGCTTAATTGCTATGATGATGTGCCAACTTAATTGTTGTGATGATGTGCCAGCCTAGTGCTGTGATGCCAACTTAATTGCTGTGATGATGTGCCAACCTAGTGCTGTGATGCCTGCTTCATGCTGATGATATGCCAACCTTGTGCTGTGATGATGTGCCAGCCTGGTGCTGTGATGATGTGCCAGCCTAGTGCTGTGATGCCAGCTTAATTGCTGTGATGATGTGCCAACTTAATTGCTGTGATGATGTGCCAACCTAGTGCTGTGATGCCATCTTAATTGCTGTGATGATGTGCCAGCCTAGTGCTGTGATGCCAGCTTCATGCTGATGATATGCCAGCCTTGTGCTGTGATGATGTGCCAACCTCGTGCTGTGATGATGTGCCAGCTTAAGTGCTGTGATGCCAACCTCGTGCTGATGACATGCTAGCCTCGTGCTGTGATGATGTGCCAGCCTCGGGTTGTGATGATATGCCAACTTAAGTGTTGTGATGCCAACCTCATGCTGATGACATGCCAGCCTCGTGCTGTGATGACATGCCAGCCTCGTGCTGTGATGATGTGCCAGCCTCGTGCTGTGATGCCAACTTCGTGTTGATGATATTGTGTAGCCAGCTTTGTGTTGTGATGATGTGCCAGCCTCGTGCTGTGATGATGTGCCAACCTCGTGCTGTGATGCCAGCTTCGTGCTGTGATGCCAGCTTCGTGCTGTGATGCCAACCTCGTGCTGAAGACTCTCAGCCTAGTGTTGATGTTGATGATGCTCCAGCCTTCGTGCTGTGATGTTGTTGTTGTTGATGATGCTCCAGCCTTTGTGCTGTGATATTGTTTTTTTTGATGTTGTATCAGCCTTGTGCTGTTATTGATGATGATGATGTATAAGTGTTATACTAATCCATGTTGATGAAGTTGATGATGATGATGCCACTTCAGCTTCTTGCTGAAGTTGATGATGATGATGCCACTTCAGCTTCTTGTTGATGTTGATGAAGATGATGCCACCTCAGCTTCTTGCTGAAGATGATGCCACCTCAGCTTCTTGCTGAAGATGATGATGATGATGCCATTTCAGCTTCTTGCTGAAGATGATGATGATGATGCCACTTCAGCTCCTTGCTGAAGATGATTATGATGATGATGATGTTATTTCATCTTTCATGCCGAAGATGATGATGTTACTTTAGCCTCACGCTGAAGATGATGATGATGTTACCTTAGCCTCATGCTGATGAGGATGACAATGCCATTCCAGCTCCCTGCTGTGAATGATGACATTGATGATGAGAAGAACTTTTGATGATTTATAGATATGCCAGTAAGTGTTCCAAGATGCTACTCTCTCTCTCGCCTGATGCTGTTGTAGAATACCCTTCTTGTTAAGGGGGAATGTTGAAATATTGTAACTGGAAAGAGTATTCATTAGATCAATCCCCTTTTGTGGATTGATCATGTCAGGCATTGTAAATGACCAAATCCCCTTTTGTGGATTGGTCAAACCCTAATTGTAACATGCTAAATAAGAAGTGGGCCCCCAAAATATATTAAAGTGGTTATAACCACCCATAATGAGAAGTCGGCCCTGCCAGTGAAAAGACACCTCAGTTCAGCACCTGCCAGATTGTATAAATAAGAGAGGCCAGCGCCTCATTTGTTCACTCGCTCACTTGTTCATCAGAGCGCAAGTTTGGAGCTGCAGTTGGAGAAGAAGGAAGAGAGAGAGAGGTGCATACTTGGGAGAGAACTTTCTGTATTGTTTGGTTTATTCTCTTGGCATTGTATTGGCTATCTATATTAAGGAAGTTTTTGCTGGGTTTTCTCCCCCATGAGGGTTTCCCAGGATAAATGATGTGTCTCTTGTGATTGTGTATTTCTTAGTGATCCTATCTATGCTATGGTTATCTAGTGAATTGAGAAGAAACCTAATAATAGCTTAAACTTTAACAAAAGATTCAAAACCATTACCACTTGAAGTGGGTGTCATACCTGCAGCAGTTCCACTTTGGGATTGAATACAAGAATGAAGACCCTGTTATGTGATATCAGAGCATGTTTTAGCTGTTCTATTTAACTTCCTCCCTACAATTGTAGCCTTTTTGCCATGTATTATATCCTTAACAAGAACTGCCCCAAATGGCTTTGAGTTCTCCAATGATATTTTAGTCCCAAATATATTTTAGGACAGGTTGGATGGAACGTTGTTATGTGATATCAGAGCATGTTTTAGCTGTTCTATTTTAACTTCCTCCTTACAATTGTAGCCTTTTTGCAATGTATTATATCCTTAACAAGAACTGCCCCAAATGGCTTTGAGTTCTCCAATGATATTTTAGTCCCAAATATATTTTAGGACAGGTTGGATGGAATATGGACTGACAACTGCTAAGAGAATAGCTTGATTGCTTCTGAGTAAGAAAGGTGTGGAAAAGGATCGTTGCTTCCATTGTAAAATCCCCTTGGTGGTGTTATATGTCTATGTAGAATCTATTCATCCTTATCGATAAACTTCTCACATGCATCTAGAATACTCAATATCAAATAATAATGACCAATTGAAACATTTGGTAGTAATGGGCCTGAAAAGTTATTATATTCTTCGCATTATGTTACTGTTTTGGTGAACTAATGAACTTATCTTTTACCCCATGTGATGATAATTGTTTCGTTTGAACAGGTCATTACAAGTTTACCGCCTCCAGACACGGGAGCAGATCTTAACTATCACACACTAGAGGATCAATTGGCACTTCTCACAAAGGTAACTATTTAGTTGCAAATTAGTTCTATGACAAAAAATTGAAACATCAATACTAGTTCTAATGTGCTACTGATAATAAGGCAGACAATTTTTTAAATGATTTTTTCCCGCCTTTTTAGGTTTTGAATGCTGGAGATGATGTGGTGGGTCTGGAACAATTAGAAGAGGATGCGGATGATATTACCCTCCTAAAAGCTCGCCGTTCAGTAGGATCAATGAGTGCTATGTCTGGTGCTAGTGGCATGGTATACATGGAATACAGGTATTGTTGAAATCTCATGTCACTCGAAGAATAGCAACACCCCTATTTTTGGCTTTGTAGCCTTCAATATCTGCACCGTCTGTCTGAGAATATCCAGAAATCAAGGTCTGACTTGTAAATGTGATCACTTTTCAGCACCGGCCGAGGAAAACAAGGCATGCAGGGTCAAATGAAATCGAAGCCTCGTGATCCAACTAAGCGACATAATTTATTTAAGAAGCGTTTTGGTTGACATAAAAATGGAAATGCCACACGGAAGGCTGCATTAATATTACCTTTTCTAGGAGTGCAACTTCTTGCTAAGGCAAGGAAGGAGATTGCTGCTTGGCAACGTCCTTCAAATAGATTTCATATTTGGTTATTATATACATCCATGGATCATGTTTTGCTAGATGATGTAGAATTAGAGTTCTGAACGAATGCTCATTTTGGGGAGCAGATAGGTATTTCTCTGCAGAAATGAAGTTTGTAATTTTCTGTACCGTTGTTTGCACATGATGATATCTCTTCCCTCACTTCTAGAAGTGAGCTCTAATGTGTATATTCTTCAAATTTACTTTATTTGTGATATGATGGTTTTTACATGCCACTCACCTTATACAGCGAGGCTGCATTAGTATTACCTTTTCCAGGAGTGCAACTTCTTTCCAATGCAAGGAAGGAGATTGCTGCTTGGCAATGTCCTTCAAATAGATTTCGTATTTTGTTATTATATACAGGCATGCATCATGTTTTGCTAGATGATGTAAAAGTAGGTTCCAAAAGGATGCTCATTTTGGGGACCTGATCGGTATCTCTGCAGAAATGAAGTTTGTAATTTTCTGTGCCGTTGTTTGCACATGATGATATCTCTTCCCTCACTTTTGGAAGTGAACTCTAATGTGTATATACTTCATATTTACTTTATTTGTGATATGATGGTTTTTACATGTCACTCACCTTATACAGTGAGCTTTACATGCAAGTACATCTTAGCAGCTATGGATACCTGGGGAAGATCAGGGTCCAGCGTATAAATTTGATTACTTTTGGTTAATGTAAGTTCGATCATGTTTGCCAAATAAATTTGAATTCATTCATAAAATTTGGCAATGTATAGAATTTTTCAACTTCTGGAAAATTTGGAATTATGTATCTTTTTGAACTTTGTGGCAAATTTTAATTTACCCTATATTTTTGCACTAGCAATTTTTTGAAACTCCATTGTCATCGAATTTGAACACATGCACAAACAAGGAGACTTGCAATTTTTTACAATTCCATTGTCATCGAATTTGAACGTGAACAAACAAGGAGACTTGGTCCTGCGTATTGACAAGGAGCCATGTCATATAGATACAAGTGAATGAATGCTTGGCTGTCCCTGCTTAAACTATTAAAATTTGAGTTTTTTAACTTACAAAAAGGCTCTTTGATATTAATTTGGGTGGGCTTTCTTAGAGTGAAAAATGTGCCTCATATTTGATTAAATTAGAATTCATTCATGAAAGCTCAGCAGTGCATGGCATTTCTGAATATTTGGAAAAATTGAACTTATGTATCTTTTTGAACTTTATGGCGAATTTTATCCTATTTTTTTGCATTTGCAATTTTTTTCGCAATTCCACTGTCAAACTAGGGGATTGGCTTTCGTAGAGTGACAAATGTTCCTCATATTTGATTAAATTAGAATTCATTCATGAAAAGCTCAGCAGCGCATGGAATTTTTGAAGATTTGGAAAAGTTAAAATTATGTATCATTTTGAACTTTCTAGCGAATTTTATCCCATCTTATCCTATCTTTTTGCATGGGCAATTTTTTTCGCAATTGCACTGTCAAACTAGGGGAATTTTTGAAATCCATTGCCAAACCAGGGGACAGGGACTTAGCCCGGGGTACTGGCAAGGGGCCATGTCATATAGACACATGGAAATGAATGCTCAGCATTCCATTGGGAGATCGTCAAAAAACAGATTAAAATATAAAAAATTCAATCTTTTAACCTTGTAAAAAAGTCTTTTTGATATCATTTCAGGTGGGCTTTCTTAGAGTGCAAAATGTGCCTCGTATTTCAATGAATTATGATGTCAAATAAATATGTAGTGCGTGAAATTTTTGAAAAAAAAAAGAATTACGTATCTTTTTCAACTTTTTAGTGAATTTTATCCCATCTTTTTTGCACTGCCAATTTTTTTTTTTTTTTAATAGTTTGTTAAAATTGAATTACGTATCTTCAACTTTTTAGTGAATTTTATCCCATCTTTTTTGCACTGCCAATTTGCCAATTTTTTTTTTTTTAATAGTTTGTTAAAATTGAATTACTTATCTTCAACTTTTTAGTGAATTTTATCCCATCTTTTTTGCACTGCCAATTTTTTTTTTGTTTTTTGTTTATTAAATAGTTTGTTAAAATTGAATTACGTATCTTCAACTTTTTAGTGAATTTTATCCCATCTTTTTTGCAGTACCATTTTTCTTTTTTAAATTCCACTGTCACTAAATTTGAACACGAACCATGGGACGTAACCGTGGGTATTGACTAGGAGCCAAAAACTGATTAATATATGAAAACAAAAACTGAGAAAAATATCAAAATTTGATTATTTTAAACCTTGTAAAAGAGGCTCTTAGAAAATTATGTTTATCAAATTATTTTGATTAAATTCAAATATTTTTGGGTAAAATTTGAGTGTTTAAACTTTGTAAAAAAAAGGGCTCTTTTAGGTGTGTTTTTAATAGTGCAAAATGTGCCTTACATTTCAAAGAATTATGTTCGTCAAATTAATTTGATTAAATTCAAAATTAATTTAAAGAGTCACAGGGGAATAGGACAAATGTCACTCTTGTATATATGCATGGTGTGAGTTAATGAAATAAATCAAGTGTGGAGTATTCTTTGTCCATACTTGGCAAACATTTTATATACCTTAATATAAATAATAGTATCGGTAAACTTACCATTACTCATCTATTTATGACGCCCCAGAGCCGAGATAGAGTATAAGTTTTCTTGAATTAATGAATATTATATAATGTAACGAATAGGAAGAGTCATTCTGAGCTCTTTAAAGATGAAACCAAATGTCACTCTTGTATTATATGCATGGTGTGAGTTAATGAAATAAATCAAGTGGAGTATTCTTTGTCCATACTTGGCAAACATTTTATATACCTTAATATAAATAATAGTATCGGTAAACTTTCCATTACCCATCTATTTATGACGCCCCAGAGCCAGAGATAGAGTATAAGTTTTCTTGAATTAATGAATATTATATAATGTAACGAATAATAGAGAAAGGCCCCAGACATGACGGAGGATCGTGAGCTGAGCCAATAATCTGGTTCTACGATGAATTAGAAGGATTTTCAGTAATGACTAAACTCATAGTAGTATCATGTAAAAAGAAGCCCTCCTTGACTGATGAAACGAGTCCAATACGGGTGGCCAGGGATATAAATCCTAATAATAGAGAAATAAAAGGAATGGAGTGCTCAATCGACGCCTATATAAGGAGAAAACAGAGTCACTCTATGTGATATTAGAGGGATAAATACTTTTAGTTACTAGACTAAAAGTATTATACCCATAATACTTTTACAATGGTATCATAGTAGGTTTTAATTCATTGGGTGTTTCATTCTCGTGTGCAGAAACGTCTCTTTGCAAGATCGTCTCTCTAGATATTTTCTCAACGTTAGTCCGTCGTGTGTGTTCCCATATCTTTGTAGGCGTTAGGGTTTCTTCCACTTCCGCTCTCGAAATTTTTGATTGTATGCGTAGTCTTGGAACCCCCGTATAGTCAATCTCCCGTTTACTTCCTTTGGTTGTACCTCTATTTGCTTGCATTGATCTCAGCTACTATAATCATATGCAAACCTAGCATACCTTTTCCTGTGTAGTCCCTTTATTTCTTGGCTAAGTCGAATAAAACTTCCACGTGAGCTTTATGTTCCTCTGTGATCTGTTTCTAGCTTTTCCCTTGCTCATTCATCTCATTTTGTGACTGTTGTTGGCGTTGTTCTTCCAAAGTAATATTAAGATCATTCTACAAGTGAAATTGGCTCCACAGGGGGCTCATGTTGTGGTGAGATTCGAACTATCGGTTTGAATTTGCAAAGGCTCACCATTTCTCCATTATCACCATTCAAAGACTTTGAAATTCGGTTTGAAGCCTCTCACTATTGCTCCATTATCACCATTCAAAGATTACGAAATTCGGGTCGAAGCTTGTCATTATTGCTACATTATCACCATTCAAAGACTGTGAAATTCGGTTTGAAGCTTGTAACCATTGCTCCATTATCACCATTAGAAGAGTGTGAAATCCATATCTTGCTTGAATAGCTCCTCCAAAGCATTGCAATCGTTGTTGCAGGTGTGCCATATGACTAACAAAAGCTGACTTGGTGTTGGTCTTTCCTATCTCCAGGTCTAACAAGATCACATATTTCTAGGTTCCAGAAATCGTCCTTTTCAATATTGATTGTCAAAATCTCTCATCATATCATAGGTTTGATCCACATGTTCAATAGAGATATCCATTATTCACTTCTCTAATTTCATCAAGGAATCTCCCTTTGCTCACCAGTTATTCGGCAATTATTTTCCAACCGATGGAGATTCGTGCCTCGTGTTGTGCTCATGGATCTAGAGCCTAAGGGTTAGGCCTTATGGCCAATCTCTAGGCCTGATAACTTCTTTTTTGGGCAATCTAGGGCTGGAAATAACTGGGCCAAGGGTGAGGGGGCCCAACTCATTGAATTTGTGCTTGATGTCGTTAGGAAGGAGGTTGAGAACTATGATTGCCTTCAATGGTTTCAAGTGTGTCACTATTTGAGAGGAGGTATTAGATCTTGGATGGAAACTCCTTTGCTCTCCTAGATCAGGGAGGAGTACCCTAATAGAATGATGCTCATTTTTTCTGTGGAAAGCTCTACTTCAAGTTGGGAACCGATTTCTATTCTAAAAAAAATATATGACATTTTAGACAATGAGCGATTAGCTGCAGACTTATAGAGGCTTGGAATTCCAAGACCTTTGATTTAAGACAATGAAGATGCAACCTTGGATGGAGACTCAACACCAACTATTGGATCAACTTTAAACATGCCATGAGAAAAATGGGAAGTTCTAGAGTTAGTGTGCCCTCTTTGAAGGGGTCAAGTTAAAGGTCTGATAGTAGTTGAACCTCCTAGGAAATATCTATATGCAAAGATAAGGAGTTCTCAAGATTATTCTAGAGGAGAAGGTAATAAAAAAGGAAGTAGAAGAAAGAATTTTAGAGGCAGGGGGGTGGACATAATCCTTGTGAGAACTATGATCTTCACTGTGTCCATTGCAACAATAATGCACATAAGGCAAAGACACGCAAAATCCATTGGGAGAAGATCAAAGACAAAGAAGTTCATAAAGAAGACGAAGTTAAAGCATCAGATCTAGAAAAAGGTTAAGCACCTGAATTTGCTCATTATATTGATGCCCTTTGCAATATTGGAGTAATTGAAGATTTGTTTAACATTTCATTTGTTTCTTGGAGAGGTGCATTGTTGCTTGGCATAGGTGCAACATGCCACATGACCTTTTAGAGAGATTTTTTCGAAGATTTCAATGACAATGTAGATGGTATGGTCTATTTTGCAGATAAATCAAGTCTCAAACCTTCGAGAATTGACACCATTAAGCTTAAATTCCGCATGTTACACATTATTTTTGTCACCCCTGTGATCACTCATGATATGTGTATTGCCTACTTCTCTGTTCCCTGAAGGCTAATGAAGAAATAAGACTTTCTCCTCAGAAATAGAATCATCTTTTCCCTATTGAAAAACCCTATCAAAGAAGATTGTTGCACATTTCCAGTGTTAAGGGTACGACATTCCCCAATCGTCGCATGCTGCACCACAGTGGCTTGCGACGTCGTCGTAGGTTGCTAATGTTGAGGGTGCGACGATGCTCAAACAAGGGAAAAAAGGTGAATTTATCGAAGGTTCTAGAATGGAACCTTTGAAAGGATGAGGTGGCCTCCGATTGGTTTGGATCTCTCTCACTTCTTTGATTTAGTGGGATCATCCTAATCTCTTCATTCATCCATCTTCACTCTATATAAAGAGGGATCTCTCGTGGAAAAAGTTAGGCTGGCTTATGCATGAAGAATTCTGTTGAAGATTGTGCTTGTGACAACTTTGCTTTTGCTTTCTAAGTCAGGCTGTGTATACTCTTCATCAAAAGCATTGGAGCAAAAGTGTGTGTTGAGGCAAAGGGCCATTGGAAGAGACCTTGCAACATCAAGGCATAGGTTGTATTCTCCACTTTTATCAATATAATGCAGTAATACATTTCTTCCCTATAAAAGTGTCCATTTTTATTACATAACTCCTTGATCTTGTGCATAGGTTTCATTGGAATATATATATTGTTGCTCTCTCTTTGTTGCTTTGTGTTTCTTAATAGGTTCAACATCCTGCAAGTCTTAAGATGGAGCAAGGACAACACTAGCAAGGATCAAACGAAGTTTAAACGATATGTCACTTATCCCTCATTGAACTAGTATACATTACAATGAAATATAAGGAGAAGTTTGTATTATGTCATGTTTTGTTCTAATTTCTTGTTGAAGTTAGGGAGATTAGTTTGTGTCAACACTCACCGATTTGTCTAGTAACAAAATTGGCGACCATATTGGGGATCGTCCTCTTTTGGTCTTAGCTTTCTTTTTGCTTTTGGCTTGCCTGCTTTTGCTGATTTTTCATTCTCCGAGTCACTAGGTGATCCAAGTTGACTCTCAGATCCTGAAAGTTCATTGAAAAACTACGTCATCTTTTTAATTTTTCTCAATTTTTAGTCATCGTCGCACCCTGTTGTGAGAACCAGTGCGACGTCGTCACACTGTGTCCTTCTATTGCCTGCGACGATACCTAAATGTCGCACTGTGTTGTGTCCTTCTGCTACCTGCGACGATTCTTGAAGAAATTTTTTGAGTGGCAATTAGTCTTTCTCTTTACCCAGATTTTTTTATCATTTCTTGGGGTGAATTTTTGGTCCCGTTGAATGATTATTCACAATTTAGTTTGCAATTTTTAACCGATCTTGATAATTTTTCAGGTTTTGAAAGTCTTTCTCATAAGCCTCATAGTTTTATCTTTCACTTGTTGCTGCAAGGGTATAATCTCTGGGTTTCATTCTTGAGTGCTTGTCAGTCAAGTTGTTAACGATCTTTTCTGAGTTTTTGATTGTTGTTGATTAGAAAACAAATTTTGATTTCATTAAACAAATAAGTTTTCTTGTTTTTGCACTTTTGGTTGTATTGTAAGTTAAGTTTAGAGAATTGCGTTGTGAGTGCATTCATTTTCTTGAACAAATTTTTCTTTTTCTTTGATTCATATCTCTCTTTGTATTGAAAAGAAAAATAATTGAAAACTATCTTTCCATTCTTAGTGTTTACAAGAAACTTTTTGCATTCTAGCTTTTGTTTAAAAGAGAAAATTGGAAAATTTTATAGCTTTGATTGTTGATATCAAGATTGTTCAAAGTTTAAAGGAATTGTTATTTTGGAAAAAAAAACCTTCTCTCTTATGTAATTAGAGTTCATCGAACAAAAATATTGCATCTCATCTCTCTTTGTCTATTTTTGAGCCAAGGTCAACCACTTCATTAGTTTCATCTTCGCTTCCTTTTTGAGTAAAACAACAACTATTAAAATCAAGCGTAATTAATTTTTTTTTTTAGCAACTTTTATTTTCTAGAACTCTTGTACACCAACATTATCTAGGGGATAGAGATTTGGAATAGGTTGTGAGAAATACTCTCGAAATCATCAAAACACAAGAGTATCTTGTGATAGGGAGAGTTAAATCCACTTTTTACATTTTGTCCTGGGAAGCCCTTCTAACACAAGGGTCAATCATGAGGTCGCATTAAGGCCAACAAAGTTACTCACCATGCTTTGTTGGTCCTAGTGTAGTGAATGCGCGTATTATTGGGGTCACTTGAGAAGAAAATCCTGTGCGGACCTTCTCGAGGAGATTCCAGGCTTAGATACCCTACCCTTGCACATATATCGAACTATTGACTGCTTCCCCAGGCATCACTGTCGTAATTGGTAACCTTAGTAGCCTACATCTTCAGGGTCTTTACACAAGGTGACTGTGGAGGGGAAAGTCTTCACGATACTTGGAATTGACGTTGGCTAAACTCACTCGGGCTCCTTGGAGGGTATACTCGCGATTATGTGTGGGAGCTTGCACCAGGGTTTAAGTCCGTTAAGTAGGTCGTCAACGTAACTTTTCCACCCTCTTTATCCGAGCCCCTTCTTGTCTTGATCTTGCGATGTTGGATTTCATCACCAACTAGTGATTTCGAAATAAGAAGGTTCGTTTGTATGCTTGATATCTAGATTTTTTTAGTGAGTGTTTTTTTATCTTCTTTAGTTGGCCATAAATATTTTTTATTCTTTATTGGGTGTGACCAACATCGACCCTCGTCGTTCACGTAGGATGCAAGGATTACCTCCGAAAGAATCGAAAGAATACACTCCCTTGCTTCCTAATTCACCAGAGGGTCCTTCTCCTGAAGGAACAATCAATAACGACACATCCTCTGAGATCAAGAGTTCTAGTCCATTGGTTGAACCATCACTCCCTGTAAATCCGTTATTGAATACTCCCCAAGACCCTTTTTTGCTCAAAATAAATTCTTTTGGAGACGTTGTTGAAGACTATCTTAGAATACCTTCGGGACCTTTCGTAGAGTCTGGCGTGGATGAACCACCATTTCCCAGTGAAGCATTTAGAACACCTGTCCAGACTTCTGGAATTTTTAATCCCAGATCTATCCCAGTTTTATCCCAACCCGTAATTTGTGGAGAACTCCCTTGGGACGCGATATTTTTGACAAACTAGGTATGAGTCCAAACCAACCTACATCACCACACGTACTTGTTACTTCTACTGCTTATACAGTACCTCCAAATAATTTTACTGGCATGACAAGTAATATTTCTATGGTTTCAGATCCGTTGTTGGTTGGTACACACAATTCTTCCTAGCCAATTTACTAGCTCTACCCCAGTCCAACAAGTTGCACCTTTTTCTGCCGGAAGTTCGGTAACAATTCAAGCTCCTATTGGCACACCACTTCCGTCTAGACCAAATCCATCACTTCCACCTAGGTATACTGCTCTTAGTAGTTCTATTACTAACCCTACCCAAGGTCCATCTGGAGGACCTAGTCTTTTTGTTCCACCTGGGTATAATGTTGCTAGCAATTTTATTCCTAATCCTACCCAGGGTTTACCCGGAGGGCCTAGTCTTCCTCCACCACCTGGAGGATCTAATCTTCCTGGACCAAGTAGCTCCAATTTGCTTGGAGGCACAAGTCATTATGTTACTTCTGGTTTTCAACTTCCTGTTGGAGGATACTCGTCTGGCGTCCACCCTAAGTTGGGGGTCAACCTCAGGTTGGAGAACAATCCCAAGTTGCGGGACACAATCCAGTTTACGGGAAGTCTATGTCTGGATTACAAACCCAACCTTGGAATTTTCATTTTCAAGGAAATCAACAACTGCCTAAGGGGAAAAATCCTCAAACAAATTCTTTTGTACCCTCTTATCATGGGAAACCGTTTCCAGGCACTATAAACCCTACCTGGGGTCAATCTTTCCAATCCAATGCTCCTTTCCAAGGCGGCATGCCAAATCAACAAACTAATGTTGGCTACTTGACTCTAAATCCTCCTCAACCAAATTTGACTGGACCCTTTAACTATTTCAAACAACTTATGGTCCTACTGGTATACCTATAGGATTACCTCCCCCAAATTATCAGTTTCCTCAAGTTAACAGGCAATTTCTATTTCTAGCTACTTTGGATTTACCCGATTTGTCTCGAATTTTGAATGATCCTATCTTACATTCTCCTTTTTCGTCGATTATACGTGCTAAATTATCGTTGGACATTCCAAAGTTTGACGGTCGATCGGGAAAAGATCCAAACAATCATGTCATGAATTTTCATCTTTGGTGTTCATCCAACTCCTTGATGGATGACTCCATACGACTACTTCTTTTCCAACACACTCTTAGGGGTTCAACTGCCAAATGGTACATCGAATTGCCAAGAGGTTTCTTCAATGATTTCAACACCTTAGCGATGGATTTCTTGACACATTACCAACTGTCGATACAGTATGAGATAGGAACAAAAAATTTAAGTTCATTTAAACAATCCTCTTCTACCCACATCTCAGATCATATTCATGAGTGGAGGAGGAGACAATGTTTAATAAAAGTTCCTCTTCCTGATCAATTATTGGCTAAGTGGTTCACAAAGTCACTCTAGGGGTTCAACTGCCAAATGGTACATCAAATTGCCAAGAGGTTTCTTCAATGATTTCAACACCTTAGCCATGGATTTCTAGACACATTACCAACTGTCGATACAGTATGAGACAAGAACAAAAAATTTAAGTTCATTTAAACAATACTCTTCTACCCACATCTCAGATCATATTCATGAGTGGAGGAGGAGACAATGTTTAATAAAAGTTCCTCTTCCTGATCAATTATTGGCCGAGTGGTTCACAAATTCACTCATCGACCATATAGCTCGTGATGTTTCCATGGGAGGTGTCATCATTGAAGAACAAACGACCAGTCGTGCTCAATACTTGGATCTCGTTTATTCTCAAGCAGGGACA
This sequence comes from Picea engelmannii, assembly GCA_009831015.1. NCBI lineage: Eukaryota > Viridiplantae > Streptophyta > Pinopsida > Pinales > Pinaceae > Picea > Picea engelmannii. The sequence goes on from ML792930.1 coordinate 98,118, forward strand.
TTGTATGCCTTGGTCCCTGATGCTCCTCGCCTGTCTACAAACCCAACCCAAACACTTTTGGTATCATCTCATGCTGTTGATAGTGTGATTGACACTTTTCATACCGAGACTCAGACAAAGCAAGTCAATCATTCCAATCCCAAACCTACTACTACCTGTGTACAAAATGTTACTCCTCATACTGCTTCTCCTGGTAAAACCTCTGAGGTGAATACGGTTCAGTCTACGACTACCGATAAATCTCAAAATAAGAAGAAAGGGAAGGGTAAGAATAAAGAGGATAAAACTAATAATCAACAACCAGATAAACTGAAAACTCAACCTGTTGATGATAAAGAAAAGATAAAACCTCGTTATCCTTTCCTTATTTGTGGCGAGGACGATTACACGAAAGATTGTTCGAGACGTGCATAAGTTACTTGATTCCTCCAAGGAACTGGGACTCCCCCTACGCCTGTCATTTTTTCACAACCTTTTCCTTCTCAACAGCAGGCCCAACTGGTTATTCATGACCAACCTTCTCCCTCTACCAACTCTTATGTGCTTATGTGCACTAGTGACTCCAAGAAAAACGAAGTTCCAGTCGCTACTCGAACCAAAGATTATTCTCCTTCTAAAGAGAAAGTTGATGATCAACCTCCTCCATTGGCTTTGCCTCCCAATGGTCCTCTTCATCTCGAACGACCTAATCTTGATATAGTCATCCTTTCGCCTCCTAAGGGCGCCGTTTGTAAGTCGTCATTTAACCCACATGCAAGCGCAACCCAAAACTACAGTATTGTAGAAGATCTTGCACAAACACCATCTCCGATGTCGGCTCTCGAAGTCCTTCAAAGTTTTCCTACTCAACGGAAGGCACTGTTAAAGGCTATTGGTGGAATCGATCCCACTGATACGAATTTGATAATCTTTGACTTGGAAGACCACATCCCATGACTCCCTCATCAATTAACTTTTCAAATACAAGTAATTGTGGAAACAAAGAATATTTGTCGAACAATTGTTGATGAAGGGGCTTTGACTTTCGTCATATTGGTCACCTATTGGAAATCTAATTGGCTCTCCTACCCTCAGTGAGTCACATAACACGTTAAAATATTTTAATGGTACATGGTATAAACCTTATGGTGTTCTTCCTGCATTAACTATTGTGTTAGAAGGAAAATCAGTTACTGTTGAGGTCAATGTGTTTGATGCACCTCTCGTTTACAACCTCTTACTTGGTCGTAGTTGGATTTATGCTATGCCCGCTGTTGTTTCTACTCTTTTCTGTGTGATACGCTTCCCTCACCAAGGTAAAGTCATTACATAGATCAACTCTCCTTTTTTAGTTCTAATTCACACACTAGTAATGTTTCTTTCATAGCAAAAACACATCCTGGTTACGAGAATGTCGGTGTGGGTCTTTTGAAAGATTCATCGTTAATGGGCACTTTCCCCATTCCACCACCCGATATTCCTCCTCTTGTCACTTCTATTAACATGATTTCGACCAATGTTGGAAAAATCCCTGAGTCCTATGACCCTTGGATAGTACCTAGCATGTAAGAATTTCCTCGTTATGGTGACCAAATGCCACTAAGTCAGGTTGAATTGGCTTATCAGGCTACTCAATCAACATCTCTTTCTCCTCACTCTCCCTTTGATACGTCTCTTGATCCATTTCACATTGAGGAAACAATCATGGCAGTTATGTCCGTGGAAGACACCCCATGGGATGATGGACATCATCATTCTATCCTCTTCCTCGAAACTGAGACTATCGAGCATTACCGACAGATTTCTAATCCATCCACAGTTATTAATGATGCAGACCCCCTATCCCTCCGAATGGCTGCACGACCTCCCGGTCAGGATCTTCTGGTTCGAGAGCCGAAATGGCTCTTCTGATTCCAAACTGGAACCCTTGGAACAAACACACAGGTCCCTCACTAACGCTCGGTTGGATTTTACAAGCGCCAAACATGAGCTCCCACCGCACACGACCAAGAGCCGTGACCGCACTCCTATCCTTCCTGCCTTTCATGAATCGTGATTCGGGGTTTCTTGAGGGAGAGACCCTCGACTCTTCAATCACCGAATGCAGAAAAAGGGCTTAGCAGTGGTTACCCCCCCCGTTCAAGCCTCAGTCCACGTGGCTCTCTGTCGTGACCTCACGCTAAGTCAGAAAGGGCGCTTATCATGGATCGGGACTTCACGAGTCAAGCGTCCCGCTCCTTTGTCTTTCGAATCCCCGGTTGCCAAAATGCCGAAATAGGGCTCTAGCTAGGAGCTAGCCCTCTCCCGTATGCTCATGACATGACCTCCGGTTAGGCTCAGATCCCAACGCCCAATCCTTCAGGTTTTCGCATTTCGCGAAATCAGGGTACAAGGGATATCTCTGCTCCTTGGAATCCCCAATTGCCGAAATGCCAAAATGTCTTGGCGTTCGATCAACGACTCACAATAACCCCTGATATCTACGACCCACGTCCGGCCTCGCTATTTCGCTATTTCACGATTTGGGGTTTTGGGAGACAAGGGCCTCTGTCCTTCCATCTCGGGATACTCGAAATCGCGATGTGGACCAACAGTCTAGATATGCCTGTGATTGATGGTTTCTATCCCTCCTGAGCTTTGGACGTCAAGAACCCCTCGCTGCTAACGTCCTCGCAGCTCCACCTTATCCAACGACTTGCGGGGTTTCGACGTTTCTCCTCGAGGACTTTCCACCGTCCGTTCAGATCTCCGATACTCGCCCTCGCCGCTAACCTCCTCGTAGTTCCACCTTATCAAATGGCTTGCGGGGTTTCGATGTTTCTCCTCGAGAGCTTTTACTCGCTTCAGACTTAGAAGATTTTCTAAGTCTTTGAAGACTTGGTCTTCAATTCTTCCTAGGAGATGGGTTTTTCTAGGTCTCGATAACGCTTCTTTGAAACGTTATTCCTCTTGAACTTCCCCTTGTGTAGGCCTCGAATTCCCGTGCACTTCTTGCGTGTAAGGGATTTCGATAACTTGGATCCAAGGGGTTTCTCACAGAGAGATTCCTCCTGGTCTCCTGGTGTTCTCTCCTCGCTCGATGCACACGTTGCAGAGCTTCAATGAAGAGAAACAATTGAAACTGAAAAACTCAAAATCATCGTTTCATTCACTTGTTTATGGGACACAAGAATAACAGAAAAGATAGGAAACTATAAACACAACTGCACAACACGGATTTGGATCAATTTTCCCTCTTGTTATATTCACAAGTGCCCAATGGCTACAAAATACATTCAAATTACAGTAACTCAAACATTGAGATTTCCTGCTAACTTGCAGTTCTCCCTTACAACTAATTTCTCTCTGTGTTGCAGCTCTCCCCAACTGGACATACAAACATCTACTTAACTCAAAAATATTTCTAGGGTTTCCCCTGGCTACTTGCCTACTCTAAAATTCATCCTACGCTATCTTAGTTCAGTTGCATTCCACAACCGTAGTGGAAACTCTTGCTCTGTTTACGATTTTCAAAACGTGCCTCAAAGGGTAAAATTCGACACTAGTTCAAGCGTGCCTCCAAAGGTAAATTTTGGCGCTGAGTGAAGGAGGATTTCAAAATCGGTTGTAACTTCCTACGTTGAAGTTCTGGAAGAACTCCTCACGTGTTGAGTGGTCCCGCCTCTGCGCGCTTGCAAACGGTGCTCCTGCATCATACTCCCCTTGACAAAAATTGATGGACCCTTGTCCATGAGCTCCTCTACTGACTTTCCCTGCTTCTTGATAGAAGATTCGTTTTCTTAACAGACATATTCTGTTGGTTGTACCTTCCATTTGACCAGATATTCATTCAAATTACAGTAACTCAAACATTGAGATTTCCTGCTAACTTGTAGTTCTCCCTTACAACTAATTTCTCTCTGTGTTGCAGCTCTCCCCAACTGGACATACAAACTTCTACTTAACTCAAAAATATTTCTAGGGTTTCCCCTGGCTACTTGCCTACTCTAAAATTCATCCTACGCTATCTTAGTTCAGTTGCATTCCACAACCGTAGTGGAAACTCTTGCTCTGTTTACGATTTTCAAAACGTGCCTCAAAGGGTAAAATTCGACACTAGTTCAAGCGTGCCTCCAAAGGTAAATTCTGGCGCTGAGTGAAGGAGGATTTCAAAATCGGTTGTAACTTCCTACGTTGAAGTTCTGGAAGAACTCCTCACGTGTTGAGTGGTCCCGCCTTTGCGCGCTTGCAAACGGTGCTCCTGCATCATACTCCCCTTGACAAAAATTGATGGACCCTTGTCCATGAGCTCCTCTACTGACTTTCCCTGCTTCTTGATAGAAGATTCATTTTCTTAACTGACATATTCTGTTGGTTGTACCTTCCATTTGACCAGATATTCAAAATAAGTCTTCCTCCTGGTCTTCTTGCCAATCCTATGATCAACAATTTTCTCCATCTGCGGCTTTTCTGCCATAGGCATCTGTTTCTCCCACTGAACTTTTCCTTGATCTTCTGAGCCTTTTGTTTCATCTTTCCTGTACGGATACAGGTCTGAAACATTGAATATAGGCGAAATGCCCACACCATCTGGTAGCTCAATCTCATAGGCGTTTGCATCAAAATTCCTCAAGATCTTACAAGGTCCTATCTTTTTCATCTTCAACTCGTTGTATGTTCCCCGAGGGAATCTTTCTTTCCTGAGTTGTGCTAAAACCTGATCTCCTACTTCAAATTGAAGTTCCCTGAGATGCTGATCAACTCTGTGCTTGTATTTCTGATTAGAATTCTCCAACTGTCCTTTGATCTGGCTATGGAGTCGCTTCATCTCCGCAGCAAAATCCTCTGCTCCAACACTCCTGATCTCACCCTATTCCAAGTCTCTCAACTCAGACACTCCCCTGGGTTGCATTCCATATAGTATTTGGAATGGGCTCCTTCCAGTGCTCTTGTTTGGTGAGTCATTGTATGCAAATTCTGCTTGTGGCAGAATCTGATCCTAGTAACTAGACTCCTTAATAAATTCCCCAAACTTCTATTTACCACTTCAGTCTGGCCATCTGTTTGAGGGTGATAAGCTGAGCTGAATGACAAATTCGTCTCCATATTCTTCCACAACATCCTCCAAAAGTGACCAACAAATTTTGTGTCTTTGTCTGAGACAATTCTCCTGGGTAGGCCGTGAAGTCTCACAACTTCTTTGAAAAACAGATTTGCAACATGCATTGTGTCACTGGTCTTCTAGTATGGGATGAAATGTGCCATCTTTGAAAATCTATCCACCACCACAAATATGGAATCGAATCCTCTTTGTGTTCTTGGCAATCCCAACACAAAATCCATGCTTATTGCATCCCAAGGCCTCTCTGGTATTGGCAATGGTTGATAC
>ML792930.1:103952-117723 GCA_009831015.1 Picea engelmannii
TGTTTTCATACCTAGCCAATAGTATGAGTTTCTCAACTGTGCGAACGTTTTATCATGGCCGAAATGTCCAGCCAATCCTCCGCTGTGATTTTCCTTTAGAAGATTATCCCTTATTGAGCATTTTGGTATGCACAACTGATGTCCTCTGAACAACAGTCCTTTCAGAATCATGTATTCTGTCCACCGACTTCTATCTCTCAACACAGGATTAACACATGCCTCATATGCCTCCTTGAAATCTATATCATCATGATACATGTTCTTAAGATGTTCAAACCCCAAGGTCTTCCTGCATGATCAAACATCTCCTGCTTAACGCATCAACAACCTTTTTAGCATTCCCAACAATATGTTTTATGACAAAAGTAAAATTTTTCATAAATTCAACCCATTTTGCATGCCTCTAGTTCAGTTTTCCTGGTCTGGTTATGAATTGTAAAGCTTGGTTATCGCTATACAAGACAAATTCTTGCGGGACAAGATAATGCCTCCATTTCTTCAAAGCTTGAATTATGGCATAAAACTCCTTGTCATATGTGGAGTATTTCTTCTTAGTCTGACTCAACTTCTCGCTGAAATAGGCAACAGGTTGATTGTCCTGACTCAGAACTTCTCCTATTGCAACTCCACTTGCATCACATCTTACCTGAAATGCCTTCCCAAAATTCGGTAAGACCAGAATTGGTCGTTCTGTTATCTTCTCCTTCAGTGTATTGAAGCTCCTTTCAGCCTCCTCTGTCCATTTAAAATATTTGTGCCACTTCTTCACTGTATGCATCATGGGTGCACAAAGCCCACTGAAGTCTCTAATGAACTTTCTATAAAAACTTGCTAAACCATGAAATCTCCTTACCTCAAACATGCTCCTTGGTGACGACCACTCCCTGATCACTTTCACCTTCTCTGGATCCATCTTTAGTTCATTTGAAGAGATCAGAAAACCCAAATAAATGAGTTATGTCTTCATAAAAGAGGACTTATTCAAGTTGATCAACAGTTTCTCCTGCTGTAGCCTCCTCATTACTAGAGTTAGGTGCCTCAAATGCTCCTCTTTAGTCCTGCTAAAGATCAGTATATCGTCTAGATATACAACCACGAAATTGCCAATGAAATCTTTCAGAATTTCATTCATCAACCTCATAAAAGTACTGGGGGCATTTGTTAAGCCAAATGGCATAACCAACCACTCGCATAGACCTTTTTTTGTCTTAAATGTTGTTTTCCATTCATCATCTTCTCTCATTCTAATCTGGTGATATCCACTTTTCAGATCTATCTTAGAAAAGAAATTTGCTCCACTTAAGCAATCCATTAAATCATCCATTCTTGGTATGGGAAATCTGTACCTGATGGTGATCTTGTTGATGGCTCTCGAGTCTGTGCACATTCTCCATCCTCCATCTTTCTTTGGGCTCAACATAGTCGATACTGCGCAAGGACTCAAGCTCTCTCTGATCAAACCTTTGTCTAGCAACTCTTGGACTTGGTCCTTCACTTATTCATTTTCTCGAGCTGTCAATCTGTACGCTTCTTTGTTTGGTAGACTTATCCCTGGTATCAAGTCGATATGATGACTGATACTCCTGATGGGTGGCAATGAGTTTGGCAGCTCATCCACCACTATATCAACAGAATTATCGAGCAACTTCTGAACTTCTTCAGGCAAATCATCCATTGATGTACTCGTAAGGATGACTCTGGGCTTCCCCACCACAATGAACTGCATCTCTTGTTCTTCCTTGAATTCTTTCAGGAGTTCCTTCCCACTCATGAGAAGTATGCTTGTGCTGGCTTCCTCCCTTACTCTCTTCTCCTCTATTGGAAGCAACATATGCGTCCTACCATTCTTTTCTAATGTATATGTGTTTTTCCTCCCATCATGAATGACATTTCTATCAAACTGCCATGGTCTTCCCAATAGAATATGGCATACGTCCATGGGAATTACATCACATAGTATTTCATCTTTATATCCTCCTATTTTAATTTCAACCAAGCATTGTTTAGTGATCATTACCTGGTGTCCTTTTTGTAGCCATGAGACTTTGTATGTTTTTGGATGTCCAGTTGTCTTCAGCTCCAATTTCTCCACCATCTTTGTGGATACTAGGTTGTCGATTGTCCTGACTCAGAACTTCTCCTATTGGAACTCCACTTGCGTCACATCTTACCTGAAATGTCTTCCCAAAATTTGGCAAGACCAGAATTGGTCGTTCTGTTATCTTCTCCTTCAGTGTATTGAAGCTCCTTTCAGCCTCCTCTGTCCATTTAAAATATTTTTGCCACTTCTTCACTATATGAATCATGGGTGCACAAAGCCCACTGAATTCTCTAATGAACTTTCTATAAAAACTTGCTAAACCATGAAATCTCCTTACCTCAAACATGCTCCTTGGTGACGACCACTCCTTGATCGCTTTCACCTTCTCTGGATCCATCTTTAGTTCATTCGAAGAGATCACGAAACCCAAATAAACGAGTTATGTCTTCATAAAAGAGGACTTATTCAAGTTGATCAACAGTTTCTCTTGCTGTAGCCTCCTCATTACTAGCGTTAGGTGCCTCAAATGCTCCTCTTTAGTCCTGCTAAAGATTAGTATATCGTCTAGATATACAACCACGAAATTGCCAATGAAATCTTTCAGAATTTCATTCATCAACCTCATAAAAGTACTCGGGGAATTTGTTAAGCCAAATGGCATAACCAACCACTCACATAGACCTTCGTTTGTCTTAAATGTTGTTTTCCATTCATCATCTTCTCTCATTCTAATCTGGTGATATCCACTTTTCAGATCTATCTTAGAAAAGAAATTTTCTCCACTTAAGCAATCCATTAAATCATCCATTCTTGGTATGGGAAATCTGTACCTGATGGTGATCTTTTTGATGGCTCTCGAGTCTGTGCACATTCTCCATCCTCCATCTTTCTTTGGGCTCGACATAGTCGGTACTACGCAAGGACTCAAGCTCTCTCTGACCAAACCTTTGTCTAGCAACTCTTGGACTTTGTCCTTCACTTATTCATTTTCTCGAGGTGTCAATCTGTACGCTTCTTTGTTTGGTAGACTTATCCCTGGTATCAAGTCGATATGATGACTGATACTCCTGATGGGTGGCAATGAGTTTGGCAGCTCATCCACCACTATATCAACAAAATTATCCAGCAACTCCTGAACTTCTTTAGGAAAATCATCCATTGATGTACTCGTAAGGATGACTCTGGGCTTCCCCACCACAATGAACTGCATCTCCTGTTCTTCCTTGAATTCTTTCAGGAGTTCCTTCCCACTCATGAGAAGTATGCTTGTGCTGGCTTCCTCCCTTACTCTCTTCTCCTCTATTGGCAGCAACATATGCGTCCTACCATTTTTTTCTAATGTATATGTGTTTTTCCTCCCATCATGAATGACATTTCTGTCAAACTGCCATGGTCTTCCCAACAGAATATGGCATACATCCATGGGAATTACATCACATAGTATTTCATCTTTATATCCTCCTATTTTAATTTCAACCAAGCATTGTTTAGTGATCATTACCTGGTGTCCTTTTTGTAGCCATGAGACTTTGTATGGTTTTGGATGTCCAGTTGTCTTCAGCTCCAATTTCTCCACCATCTTTGTGGATACTAGGTTGTCAGTACTCCCACTGTCAATGATCACCTTGCATACTTTATCCTTAGTCTTGCAAGCTGTCCTAAAGAGACTGTTTCTCTGCACTGGTTTTTCAATTTCTGCCTTTGGTTTTAAGATAACTTTTCTCAACATCAGGGATGCTCCATCCTCTACTCCTTCTTCCTCAACATCTCTTCATTATGCTTCTGAAATGTAAGCTTCTCCTCCTTCCTTCTTCTTCTTGGGACATTCCCAAGACATGTGCTCTATCTTTCCACAGTTATAGCACCTTACTCCTCCTTTGCCTCTTCCTCTAAAAGAGTTTCTTCCACCACTCTGTCTCCCTCGTGAGCTTCCTCCTCGTTCTGAGTGATTTTGTGGTTTCTCAGCCTCGTCCTTAGACTGATGTGCTCTGTCATGGTTATATCCCTTTCTTTTGCTTGGGATTGAGCCTTTACCTCTTCCTTGTTGGTTCTGTTTTCTGGCCAATTTCTCCTCTTCCTTCAGCGCAAACTGATAAGCATCTTCCACAGTCCTCACTGACATCATGATAAGTTCATCCTGGATTTCATATCTTAAGCCATTTATATATCTGGAGACTCTTTCTTCGTCTCTCTCCCTTTGTCTAGTTCTGATGTTCAACCGGTAGAACTCCTCGGTGTACTCCTTGACTGTCATCCCTTTCTGTCTCAGGTTCTGTAGTTTCCTGAACAGATTGATATGGTAGTCTTTGGTTATGAACTTAGCCTTTAGTTTGTCTACCATCCTGTCCCAACTTTTATCCTTTGTTTGCCTTTACTTCTCCTCTCAGCCTGCAGTTTGTCCCACCACAATGTTGCATGCCCTTTTAGCCCGGTGATTGCCTTCTTCACCTTCTTCTCCTCATTGACATATTCATAGTCGAAGTGTTTGTCCATGGACCTTATCTAGTCCAATAGTTCTTCATCATCTAGATTTCCCCCGTACACGGGGACCTCTATTTTAGCTCTGCCTCCCAATCTGGCAACTTCTCTCAACAAACGTTCTTCTGCAACATCCTCTCCTGCAACTTCTTCAACCTCAACCTCTTCACTTTCTACATCACTGACATCCCCAACATCAGGTGCCCTCCTTTGTGCTACTTCCATTGTTTCCAATCGGGTGCGAAGCTCTCACATCTCCCTCTCTACAACATGGTTGGCTAAAGGAGACTCTCGTCTTCTTGGCGGAATTATGTTGACTATCTGTGACACATAGAGCACAACTCTGAGTTCTCTGTCTCTTCCTTTTTCTCTCACCTGAAGTCTACAGACGAAGAACTTGTGCTTTGATACCACTTGATGCAGACCTCCTATCCCTTTGAAGGGCTACACGACCTCTCGTTCAGGATCTTCTAGTTCCTGGGCTGAAATGACTCTTTTGATTCCAAACTGGAACCCTTAGAATGGAAACACAGGTCCCTCACTAATGCTCAGTTGGCTTTTCCAAGCGCCAAGCGTGAGCTCCCACCGCACACGACCAAGAGTCGTGACCGCACTCCTCTCCTTCTTGCCTTTCGTGAATCGCGATTCGGGGTTTCTCGAGGGAGAGACCCTCGACTCTTCAATCACCGAATGTCGAAAAAGGGCTTAGCGGTGGTTACCCCCCCCGTTCAAGCCTCAGTCCATGTGGCCCTCTACTGTGACCTTGCGCTAAGTCAGAAAGGGCGCTTATCGTGGATCGAGACTTCATGAGTCAAGCGTCCTGCTCCTTTGTCTTTCGAATGTTCGTTTGTCGAAATGTCGAAATAGGGCTCTAGCTAGGAGCTAGCTCTCTCCCGTATGCTCGTGACATGACCTCTAACTAGGCTTAGATCCCAACGGCTAATCCTTCGGGTTTTTGCGTTTCGCGAAATTAGGGTACAAGGGATATCTCTGCTCCTTGGAATCCCCGGTTGTCGAAATGCCAAAATGTATTGGCGTTCGATCAACGACTCACAATAACCCCTGAGATCTACGACCCACGTCTGTCCTCGCTATTTCTCTATTTCTCGATTCGGGGTTTTGGGAGACAAGGGCCTCTATCCTTCCAACTCACAATACCTGAAATTGTGATGTGGACCAACTGTCCAGATCTGCCTGTGATCGATGGTTTCTATCCCTCCTGAGATTTGGACGTCAAGAAGCCCTCGCCGCTAACCTCCTCGCAACTCTACCTTATCCAACGGCTTGCGGGGTTTCGACATTTCTCCTTGAGGACTTTCCACCGTCCGTTCAGATCTCTGAGACTCGCCCTCGCCGCTAACCTCCTCTCAGTTCCACCTTATCCAACAGCTTGCGGGGTTTCAGCGTTTCTCCTCGAGAGCGTTTACTCGATTTAGACTTAGAAGATTTTCTAAGTCTTCGAAGACTTGGTCTTCGCTTCTTCCTAGGAGATGGGTTTTTCTGGGTCTCGATAATGCTTCTCTGAAACGTTATTCCTCTAGAACTTCGCCTTGTGTAGGCCTCGAATTCCCGTGGAATCCTTGCATCTAACGGATTTCGATAACTCGGATCCAAGGGGATTCTCAGAGAGAGATTCCTCCTGATCTCCTGGTATTCTCTCCTCGCAAGATGCACACCTTAAAGAGCTTTAATGAAGAGAAACAATTGAAACTAGAAAACTCACAATCACCGTTTCATTCACTTGTTTATGGGACACAAGAACAACAAAAAATACAGGAAAATGTAAACACAACTGCACAACACGCATTTGGATCAATTTTCCCTCTTGTTATATTCAGAAGTGCCCAATGGCTACAAAATACATTCAAATTACAGTAACTCAAAAATTGAGATCTCTTGCTAACTTGCAGTTCTCCCTTGCAACTAATTTCTCTCTTTGTTGCAACTCTCCCCAACTGGGTGTACAAACTTCTACTTAACTCAAAAATATTTCTAGGGTTTCCCTTGGCTACTTGCCTACTCTAAAATTCATCCTACGCTATCTTAGTTCAGTCGCATTCTAGAGCCGTAGTGGAAACTCCTGCTCTGTTTACGATTTTCAAAACGTGCCTCAAAGGGTAAAATTTGGCACTGGTTCAAGCGTGCCTCCAAAGGTAAATTTCGACGCTGAGTGAAGGCGGATTTCAAAATCGATTGTAAATGCCCACGTTGAAGTTATGGAAGAACTCTCACGTTTTGAGTGGTCCCGCCTCTGCGCGCTTGCCAACGATGCTCCTGCATCATACTCCCCTTGAAAAAATTTAATGGACCCCTGTCCATGAGATCCTCTACTGACTTTCCCTGCTTCTGGAGAGCAAATTCGTTTTCCCAACTGACATCTTCTATTGGGTGTCCCTTCCATTTGACCAAATATTCAAAATAAGTCTTCCTCCTGGTCTTCTTGCCAATCCTCTGATCAACAATTTTCTCCTTCTGCGACTCTTCTTCCATAGGCATCTGTTTCTCCCATTGAACTTTTCCTTGAGCTTCTGACCCTTCCATTTCATATTTCTTGTACGGATACAGGTCTGAAACATTGAATATGGGCGAAATGCCCACACCATATGGCAGCTCAATCTCATAGGCGTTTGCATCAAACTTCCTCAAGATCTTACAAGGTCCTATCTTTTTCATCTTCAACTTGTTGTATGTTCCCCTAGGGAATCTTTCCTTCCTGATATGTGCTAAAACCTGATCTCCTACTTCAAATTGAAGTTCCCTGCGATGCTGATCAATTCTGTGCTTGTATTTATGATTAGAACTCTCCAACTGTCCTTTGATCTGGCTATGGAGTCTTTCCATCTCCGCAACAAAATCCTCTGTTCCAGTGCTCCTGATCTCACCCTGTTCCAAGTCTCTCAACTCAGACACTCCCCTGGGTTGCATTCCATATAGTATTTGGAATGGGCTCCTTCCAGTGGTCTTGTTTGGTGAGCCATTGTATGCAAATTCTTCTTCTGGCATAATCTGATCCCACTGGTTATGATGTTCAGTAACTAGATTCCTTAATAAATTCCCCAAAATTCTATTTACCACTTCAGTCTGCCCATTTGTTTGAGGGTGATAAGCTGAGCTGAATGACAAATTTGTCCCCATCTTCTTCCAATCGTCCTCCAAAAGTGACCAACAAATTTTGTGTCTCTGTCTAAGACAATGCTCTTGGGTAGGCCGTGAAGTCTCGCAACTTCTTTGAAAAACAGATTTGCAACATGCATTGTGTCACTGGTCTTCTGGCATGGGATGAAATGTGCCATCTTTGAAAATCTATCCACCACCACAAATATGGAATCAAATCCTCTTTGTGTTCTTGGAAACCCCAACACAAAATCCATGCTTATTTCATCCCAAGGCCTCTCTGGTATTGGCAATGGTTGATACAACTCAGTGTTCTGCCTTTTCCCCTTAGCATGTTGGAAGATTCTACATCTGTTCACCAACTTTATCACTTCTGTTCTCATAGTTGGCCAATAGTATGAGTTTCTCAACTGTGCGAACATGTTATCATGGCCGAAATGTCCAACCAATCCTTCGCTGTGTTTTTCCTTTAGAAGATTATCCCTTATTGAGCATTTTGGTATGCACAACTGATGTCCTCTGAACAAAAGTCCTTCTTGAATCATGTATTCTTTCCACTGACTTCTATCTCTCAACACAGGATTAGCACATGCCTCATATGCCTCCTTGAAATCTATATCATCATGATACATGTTCTTAAGATGTTCAAACCCAAGGGTCTTCACCTGGAATTCCTGCATGATCAAACATCTCCTACTTGATGCATCAACAACCTTGTTAGCATTCCCAACAATATGTTTTATGACAAAAGTAAAATTTTGCATAAATTCAACCCATTTTGCATGCCTCTGGTTTAGTTTTTCTTGTCTGGTTATGAATTGTAAAGCTTTGTTATCACTATACAAGACAAATTCTTGCGGGACAAGATAATGCCTCCATTTCTTCAAAGCTTGAATTATGGCATAAAAATCCTTTTCATATGTGGAGTATTTCTTCTTAGTTCGATTCAGCTTCTCGCTGAAATAGGCAACAGGTCGATTGTTCTTACTCAGAACTGATCCTATTGCAACTCCACTTGCGTCACATCTTACCTGAATGTCTTCCCAAAATTCAGCAAGACCAGAATTGGTCGTTTTGTTATCTTCTCCTTTAGTATATTGAAGCTCCTTTCAGCCTCCTCTATCCATTTAAAATATTTGTTCTGCTTCTTCACTGTATCCATCATGGGTGCACAAATCCCACTGAAGTCTCTAATGAACTTTCTATAAAAACTTGCTAAACCATGAAAGCTCCTTACCTCGAACATGCTCCTTGGGGATGACCACTCCCTGATCGCTTTCACCTTCTCTAGACCCATCTTTATTTCATTCGAAGAGATCACGAAACCCAAATAAATGAGTTATGTATTCATAAAAGAGGACTTCTTCAAGTTGATCAACAGTTTCTCCTTCTATAGCCTCCTCATTACTAGCGTTAGGTGCATCAAATGCTCCTCTTTAGTCTTGCTAAAGATCAGTATATCATCCAGATATACAACCACAAACTTGCTAATGAAATATTTCAGAATTTCATTCATCAAACTCATAAAAGTACTGGGGGCATTTGTTAAGCCAAATGGAATAACCAACCACTCGTATAGACCTTCATTTGTCTTAAAGGTTGTTTTCCATTCATCACCTTCTCTTATTCTAATATGGTGATATCCACTTTTCAGATCTATCTTAGAAAAGAAATTTTCTCCACTTCAGGAATCCATTAAATCATCCATTCTTGGTAAGGGAAATTTGTACCTGATGGTGATCTTGTTGATGGTTCTCGAGTCTATGCACATTCTCCATCCTCCATCTTTCTTTGGGCTCAACATAGTCGGTACTGCGCATGGACTCAAGCTCTCGCTAACCAAACCTTTGTCTAGCAACTCTTGGACTTGGTCCTTCACTTCTTCATTTTATCGAGGTGTCAATCTGTACGCTGCTTTGTTTGGCAAACTTACCCCTGGTATCAAGTCGATATGATGACTTATACTCCTGATGGGTGGCAATGAGTTTGGCATCTCATCCACCACTATATCAGAAAAATTATCCAGGAGCTCCTGAACTTCTTAGGCAAATCATCCATTGATGTACTCATAAGGATGACTCTGGGCTTCCCCACCACAGTGAACTGCATCTCCTGTTCTTCCTTGACTTCTTTCAGGAGTTCCTTCCCGCTCATGAAAAGTATGCTTGTGATGGCTTCCTCCCTTACTCTCTTCTCCTCTATTGGCAACAACATATGCGTCCTACCATTCTTTTCTAATGTATATGTGTTTTTCCTCCCATCATGAATGACATTTCTGTCAAATTGCCATGGTATTCCCAACAGAATATGGCATACGTCCATGGGAATTACATCACATAGTATTTCATCCTTATATCCTCCTATTTTAATTTCAACCAAGCATTGTTTAGTGATCATTACCTGGTGTCCTTTTTGTAGCCATGAGAATTTGTATGGTTTTGGATGTCCAGTTGTCTTCAACTCCAATTTCTCCACCATATTTGTGGATACTAGGTTGTCAGTACTCCCACTGTCAATGATCACCTTGCATACTTTATCCTTAGTCTTGCAAGCTGTCCTGAAGAGACTTTTTCTCTGCACTGGTTTTTCAATTTCTGCCTCTGGTTTTAAGAAAACTTTTCTCAACATCAGGGATGCTCCATCCTCTGCTCCTTCCGCCTCAACATCTCTTCGTTGTGCTTCTGAAATGTGAGATTATCCTCCTTCCTTCTTATTCTCGGGATATTCCCAAGACATGTGCCCTATCTTTCCAAAGTTATAGCACCTTACTCCTCCTCCGCCTCTTCCTCTAAAAGAGTTTCTTCCACCACTCTGTCTCCCTCGTGAACTTCTTCCTCGTTCTGAGTGATTGTGTGGTTTCTCAGCCTCATCCTTAGACTAATGTTCTTTGTCACGGTTAAATCCCTTTCTTTTGATTGGGATCGAGCCTTTACCTCTTCCTCGCTGGTTCTTTTTTCTGGACAACTTCTCTTCTGCCTTCAATGCAAAATGATAAGCATCTTCCACATTCCTCACTGACATCATGACAAGTTCGTCCTGGATTTCATATCTCAAGCCATTTATATATCTGGAGACTCTTTCTTCATCTCTCTCCCTTTGTCCAGTTTTGATGTTCAGCTGGTAGAACTCCTTGGTGTACTCCTTGACTGTCATCCCTTTCTATCTCAGGTTTTGTAGCTTCCTGAATAGATTGATCTGGTAGTCTTTGGGTATGAACTTAGCCTTCAGTTTGGCTACCATCTTGTCCCAAATTTTTATCCTTTGTTTTCCTTTACTTCTCCTCTCAGTCTGCAGTTATTCCCACCACAGTGCTAGATGCCCTTTTAGCCCGGTGACTGTCTTCTTCACCTTCTTCTCCTCATCAACATCTTCATAGTCGAAGTGTTTTTCCATGGACCTTATCTAGTCCAACAGTTATTCAACATCTAGATTTCCCTCGTACATGGGGAACTTTATCTTATCTTTGCCTCCCAATCTGGCAACTGCGGTCAACAAACGTTCTTCTGCAACATCTTCTCCTGCAACTTCTTCAACCTCAACCTCTTCACTTTCTGCATCACTAACATCCCCAACGTCAGGTTCTCTCCTCTGTGTTGCTTCCATTGTTTCCAATCGGGTGCGAAGCTATCGCATCTCCCTCTCTATAGCACGGTTGGCTAAAGGTGGCTCTCATCTTCTTGGCAACATTATGTTGACTATCTGTCACACACAGAGTACATCTCCAAGTTCTCTGTCTCTTCCTTTTTCTCTTGCCTGAAGTCTACAGACGAAGAACTTATGCTCTGATACCACTTGATGCAGACTGCCTATCCCTCTGAAGGGTTGCACGACCTCCCGGTCAGGATCTTCTGGTTCTGGAGCCGAAATGGCTCTTTTGATTCCAAATTGGAACCCTTTCGAACGAACACACAGGTCCCTCACTAATGCTCGATTGGATTTTCCAAGCGCCAAGCGTGAGCTCCCACCGCACATGACCAAGAGTCCTGAACGCACTCCTATCCTTCTTGCCTTTCATGAATCATGATTCGGGGTTTCTAGAGGGAGAGACCCTCGACTCTTCAATCACCAAATGCCGAAAAAGGGCTTAGCGGTGGTTACCCCCCCCCGTTCAAGCCTCAGTCCATGTGGCCCTTCGTTGTGACCTCGTGCTAAGTCAGAAAAGGCGCTTATCGTGGATTGGGAGTTCACGAGTGAAGCATCCCGCTCCTTTGTCTTTCGAATCCCCGGTTGTCAAAATGCCGAAATAGGGCTCTAGCTAGGAGCTATCGCTCTCCCATATGCTCGTGACGTGACCTCTGGCTAGGCTCAGATCCTAACACCTAATCCTTCGGGTTTTTGCGTTTCACGAAATCAGTGTACAAGGGATATCTCTGGTCCTTGGAATCCCCGGTTGCCGAAATGATGAAATGTCTTGGCGTTCGATCAATGGCTCACAATAACCCCTAACATCTACGGCCCACGTCCGGCCTTGCTATTTCGCTATTTCGCGATTCGGGGTTTTGGGAGACAAGGGCCTCTGTCCTTCCTGCTCGCGATACTTGAAATTGCGATGTGGACCAATGGTCTAGATCTGCTTGTGATCGATGGTTGCTATCCCTGCTAATCTTTGGACGTCAAGATTCCCTCGCTGCTAACCTCCTCGCAGCTCCACCTTATCTAACGACTTGCGGGGTTTCGACGTTTCTCCTCGAGGACTTTCCACCGTCTATTCAGATCTCCGATACTCGCCCTCACCGCTAACCTCCTCGTAGTTCCACCTTATCCAACGGCTTGCATGGTTTCGGTGTTTCTCCTCGAGAGCTTTTACTCGCTTCAAACTTAGAAGATTTTCTAAGTCTTTGAAGACTCGGTCTTCACTTCTTCCTAGGAGACGGGTTTTTCTAGGTCTCGATAACGCTTCTCTAAAACATTATTCCTCTTGAACTTTGCCTTGTGTAGGCCTCGAATTCCCACGCACTCCTTGCATCTAAGGGATTTCGATAACTTGTATCCAAGGGGTTTCTCATAGAGAGATTCCTCCTAATCTCCTGGTGTTCTCTCCTTGCTCGATGCACACCTTGCAGAGCTTCAATGAAAAGAAACAATTGAAACTGGAAAACTCACAGTCACCGTTTCATTCACTTGTTTATGGGACACAAGAATAACAGAAAAGACAGGAAAATGTAAACACAACTGCAAAACATGCATTTGGATCAATTTTCCCTTTTGTTATATTCACAAGTGCTCAATGGCTACAAAATACATTCAAATTACAGTAACTCAAAAACTGAGATCTCCTGCTAACTTGCAATTCTCCCTTACAACTAATTTCTCTCTGTATTGCAGTGCTCCCCAACTAGGCATACAAAATTCTACTTAACTCAAAAATATTTCTAGGGTTTCCCCTGGCTACTTGCCTACTCTAAAATTCATCCTACGCTATCTTAGTTCAGTTGCATTCCAGAGCCATAGTGGAAACTCCTGCTCTGTTTACGATTTTCAAAACGTGGCTCAAAGGGTAAAATTCAGCACTGGTTCAAGCGTGCCTCCAAAGGTAAATTCCGACGCTGAGTGAAGGCAGTTTTCAAAATCGGTTGTAACTGCCCAGGTTGAAGTTCTTGAAGAACTCTCATGTGTTGAGTGGTCCTGCCTCTGCGCGCTTGCCAACAATGCTCCTGCATCATACTCCCCTTGATAAAAATTCATGGACCCCTGTCCATGAGCTCCTCTACTGACTTTCCCTGCTTCTAGATAGCAGCTTCATTTTCCCAACTGGCATCTTCTATTGGGTGTCCCTTCCATTTGACTAGATATTCAAAATAAGTCTTCCTCCTGTTCTTCTTGCCAATCCTCTGATCAACAATTTTCTCCATCTGCAGCTTTTCTGCCGCAGGCATCTGTTTCTCCCACTGAACTTTTCCTTGAGCTTCTGACCCTTCCGTTTCATCTTTCCTGTACAGATATAGGTCTGAAACATTGAATATGGGAGAAATGCCCACACCATATGGCAACTCAATCTCATAGGCGTTTGCATCAAACTTCGTCAAGATCTTACAGGGTCCTATCTTTTTCATCTTCAACTTGTTGTATGTTCCCCTAGGGAATCTTTGCTTCCTGAGATGTGCTAAAACCTGATCTCCTACTTTAAATTGAAGTTCC
>ML792930.1:123191-154987 GCA_009831015.1 Picea engelmannii
TGTATGAGCCATTGATTAATTTCTGTATTGCTTAAGAATATATATGCATTGCTTTACTTCACAGGTTTAAAAGTTACACTGACGTGTTCTTGCCTTTCCACTTTTCCACACTTGGGGGGAATAACAGGATGCCCTGGCAAGTTGGTTCCCATAGGGTTTGAGTTTCCACTGGGTGGGTTCATGAAAGGTCATCGTCCTTTCCCACCATACTTATCACTTTTCATATTTTCCCCTCTCATCTATCCCCTATATTTGTTCGGGCATTGGGTTTTCCAAGCTAGCAAAGGGTTGTACCTTACCTTGTGGGAAAAAGGGGCTAAAGGCCCAGAGGGTAAAAGTAGCTGAAAAAGATGAAATCCAAAAGAAAAAAACCTTCAGATGCTTCTCCCAGGGATCCCTGAGAAAGAAATAAAAGGCTTCTCAACAAGAAACAGAGGGACCCATAAAATAATAAAATCAAGACCTAGTTGGAGGATAGGGGGTCTCATCACCAGCCAACCTATTACGTCCATTGGCATGTAGTGGTATGACACTATCATTTAGCTGGTCATCATACCAGGGTAGTGGCTCTTGGTGGCATAGCCAAGACAAAGGGGGTCTCATCACGAACCGACCTTCTCATCTCCGTGAAATGCTTGTGGGTAACATTGTCACCACGCCAAGCCAATGTCCCCTAACTAGTCTCTTGAAAGAAAAAAAAAACAATAAGATGAAAAGATAAAAGACATTGAATGGGCTTGGAAACATTTGCATCCATGACAAGGTGCATCTCACCCTCTTCAGAGGAACCCATAGGTAAGCCATACATTTCCCTGTCATCACTGCAACCATTGCTCAAACATCCCTCACCACCTCATCCACTTACATGGCTTGGATTTGTCATCACCTGGAAACATCCCACGTCCAATAAGAATTATCCCAATAGGACCTCCCGACATCCTCTCCAAACTTGGATTGTAGAATAACATAACGTCTTTGAGCACTTGTCTGGGAAAGGGGGGTTTTATGCACATGTTTAGATAACTTGATTATTAGATGTGATTGAAATTGCTATGATCCCTGTGACTTATGAGCTCATGGAGGGCGTATGTGTTGTTGTTGTAGGGACACACCCGACAGACAGGTACACATGAGGATATGATTAGTTCGGACCTCCATAGAGATAAAATCCCACCAGATGGATGTTGAGACCCCAACTAGGGGCAAAGACAGGTCAGATTTTTGCACCAGAGAGAGAGGAGGATGTTTCACCAGAGATAGCCTGGTAGGCCTAGACCTAGTGGGGTCTTTCCCTCCTACTATAATGTTGGCCTTGAAAGGCCCATGATGTCACCTATGTGACCCTTGATGTCACCAGCGTCTGATGGACACTTTGAAGACAGTTATGTGCCAAGTGGCACATGTTGCTTGGTCCAGAGGCCTTGGGAGGCCTAACGTTTTGCTCCTAGAGGCCAACGCTTCACTAGAGAGGCCTAACGTCACCCTAAGGGGGCATGACATCACCTATTCTTCTTGATTTAAGGTTTAAATTGTCATTTTTATGTAAAAACTGGATATTACATGTAAACTATCCAGGTTGGCCTTTTTGACTTAATTCTGGTCACTGTAACTGTATAAATAAGGGGAAAATCACTCTTAATTTTCGTCATCTTTCACTCACACTTAGTGAGGCCTGAAATTTGTGCCCTAATTAGGGTTACTTGGCTGAAATTTAGTGCCCACTTCTTGAAGGAGGATAATTTTGTAGTATTTTGGTATTTTTCTTGGTGGAGGTGTTCAACTAGGTTATTTGCTAGATGATTCTTGGTGAATGTAAGTAAATTTTCTACAATTATTCTTCATTGAATGGTTATGTTTATATTTATCTTGCATTTATTCTAATATTATGAAATTGCTAGCTAAAAACCCTAGGAGGCTAAAGCACATGTTATTGTTCTTGCCTTAATAACTTTCACCTACTAGATTATGCTAGAAAACCTATTTTCTTGAAGCTTTTTGCTAAGGGACTTGCCATTGCAACACCCTAGCAGCTTTTGCTTCATCTAAGTTGTCATCTACTTCATCCTTGAGCTAAATAAGGAGAAAAAATACTAGGGCCTAGGGTTACCTACTTTCTAGTAGCCATTTCCCCCCTAGGGTTTGGTGATTGAAGCCTTGGGCTACGAACACTTCAATTATTGACCCTCTTGTCTCTAGCTCTCTTATTATCATTTTTTTCTTCAAGATTTTCCGCAGCCTAAAAGTACTCCATTTACCCTAAAAACATTGATCTAAGCCTTACAATTGAGTGATTGACAAAAACTACTATCAAAACCTTTACCTTAAGCTCTCTACTAACTACTCCCGACCTTAGAATAGTCTAATCTACTAACCTATTTGTTGTTGTTACTAAAGTAAGATACAACCATTTAATTGCAACATTAAAAGCACATAAAAGTAATTGTAAAGTTGATTTATACACTGCCTGATTTTCTTCCGACAAATGCTAGTACTTTTCTATTGTTGAGTAATTATTCTTGGTCATTGTGAAGCCATTTTAAGGCATTTATTGTGATGCAATTACCTCATAAACATTTCTGTTATAAAATTATGTTTGCTTCATCATATATCAACTATTTCTTTATTTGATAAAATCCATGGTTTTATGAAGTACTAACATCAAGTTGTACTTGTAAAATATATATTTTCTTGTTGCTTTGTTCTAGGTAGGTACATCTTAATACTTCACTACTTCATTGGTTAAAACCCTGGGACTTTCTGATCAGTGTGACTTTTGAGAGGGGATATTTTCATAGACACTTTAACCTTTTCCTTCTCAATCCCCTAGGTCACCGGGGATGTCTCCCCTGGGCCATCATCCTTAAACATAAAGAGGTATCCTGTTGAGGTGACAGTGATAGGACAACCTCCCGTTATGTCAATTTGCCTTCCCTCAACCTTTTCCTTTGGAATAAGTACAATTTGTGCGATAACATTTTGGTGTCATTTCTGGGGAACACCGAGTCAATTCTCCTCAAATACGACACTTTTCGGTAAGCCTTTCCTCCAAAGCCTCTACTTTTCAAAGATTACCTGGTGACTCCATTGAGGGTGATCCCCTCATCCCTTTGATAGTTTCAATAAAATTATCTGGAGACTCCACTAAACTTTTCCAAGGTCCCACCTTACTCTTAATTCTATGATATTTCCAAGTTATGGGATCATGGTGCCCCGGGAACAAGTGTATCCGACTATTGATTTCAAAAGTTTTCAAGGATACCCAAATTACTTTGATACAAAATGGTCAAGCAACTCTCCAAGATTTGCATGCCTCCCAGTTACTCACATTGTAGAATTCTTGAAGTATATAAGCGAGATAGAATTGGGAGAGGAGGATGTTCTGGTAAAATTATCCATACTTCTTTTTCTGCCATCCTTCTTGCAAGATTGGTTTAAGATTTATTGCGAAGATAGGGGTATTTGATCTTTCGTAGACTTCATCAGTGGGTTTATTGAGTTTGTGAAACCAAAATTCATGACATATTAAGATTCCCTTGAGAATCTCGCAATAGCCCTAGAAGATGAAGGATTCACAACTGAGATTGTGGGAGATATCAGGGATGTGTACCTTACTCAATACCAAGAACCCTCTAATATAGAGGAAGAGATTTACGAAGAAAATTGTCAACCCCTTGAAGAGGAGCAAGATTTCTCCCATGATTCGATAGAATGCAGTGAAGATTTAACTAGAGAAGTGAATCATGAGGATGAAGCATTGTTAACCGCTCCTCCGTCTGATGAAGCTCTCCAAGATCCTAGCTCTCCTGCACAAGATGAAGAGAATGAGGTGAGTCATTTTCCCTTCCATTTTTTTGATGACACCTTGTTCTATGATTCAGAAGGTGAAGAAGTAAAGGAACACTTGGAAGAGCTAGCTCCTTCATTTTCTGATGAAGACGAAGAGATGTGTCTTGGGGATAGTGTATTGGACGTTCTTCCGTTTAATGAATTCATCCAATCCATTGATACTCCTACACAACAAGAAGTGAAAACGATAAGTTTCTTCCCTTTCTAGAGTTTTGATGATGCTTTGTTTTATGATTTGGAAAGAGAAGAGGTGCTAGAGGAGCCCTTGGATGCATTAAATCCTTCATGTTATGATAAAGGTAATGACATTGTTGATAATATTGATGAGTTCATACATGTTGGAAGGCGTAAGTGGGATGTGATTGGTTTTAATGAATATCCCATTTACAATATTGAGGGACATTTCCAAAAATCTCCTTTACAACTATCATATGAGGTTACTAATTTTGACAATTGGCAACAAGGAGATGATATGATTACAAACCTATTTCAGACACCCAAGGATGACCTGGTGCTATATCTCCTAATGAATTTCAGTCATACCTTGAGGATTTTGATGATTATTCCTCTGAGCACTTGGATTTATTCCATGAAGAATATTATCAACCATAGTTGTGCTCAAATCTTGATAAAAGTAAGGACATCGTTTTCATGGAGAAGGATCCCTGTGGTAATGTTTTCCAACCACCTTTGATTATTTTATCTTACCGTGTCATTAAAGGTGGAGTTGGGAAGTGTGTCTTTTGTATTAATTTTCCTCTGAGGCAAACCCTAAAGTTCAAGGGTAGGTTGAATACCTCAAGAAGAAGTCTATCTTATTAGTCTTTCAACCTTCCCATAAGAATTTGTCAGTCATCCTCTAGGTCCTTGCGAGTCCCTTCCTAGACCCCAAATTGTGAAGATGTCCAAGGTAAACAACCTTTAGACTCTTTGAGTCAGTATTTTGAACCTTAGATTTTTTACTATCCCTTTATGAGATGGATTGATCATTTTCCTGAGAGTGTGAATTGGCACAATTTTGTCCCTCCCACCTGCCTCCATGAGCTAGAATTTATGATTCCCAATGATACAATACATTCTCTAACTCATGTTATTTTTGTGCTTGACTTTTCATTGTTTTGGTTTATGATGAAGCACATAGGCAGGTATTATGAGACATTGCTATGATGGTTTCAATGGCTATTTGACTACACCTATCATTCAATCAACATGTAAGTAGAGGTAAGTAGGTAGGCATTTGCATTCATTGTATATACCATCTGCATTTCATGCTAGAGTAGTTGTATTTCCATTTGTATATATGCTTTCTTACTTTCATTTTCTGTACCATATATGAGCCAGGGGTGATATCACCACCCCAAATGATTACTAATTATTTTTGTTGAGATCAAGCAGGTCACAGGTCATGCTAGAGATGTTGAGGTTCTCATGTGCTCTACGATGAACACATGTCCCTGAGTTGGAGCAAGATGTTATCCCCTAGCCTAGGGATAACTAAGGAGATTATGTCTCGAGGCCCACATGTCCTAGACATGGAGTACCGGGATCCATATTGACTTGAGCCTAGCCCTGGATGGCCCATCCTTCTTCTTTAGTGCCTCCATCTTGTCAAAAACAACAACATCCATCCCATCGACCTGGTCCTTCAACAACAATGGGTCTTTCTCCATGAGGTAATGAGTACGGGCATCATGGTATGTGTCACTCTGATTATCAAAACATTTGAATATGTGCATTTAATTCTTTTTACTTCTGACGTGTTCTTCGACCTTATGCCTTTCAACTTGTCCACACCTGGGGGAATGAAAAGATGCCCTAGCAAGTTGGTTCCCATAGGGTTTGAGTTTCCACTGGTTGGGTTCATGAAAGGTCACCGTCCTTTCCCACCATACTTATCCTTTTCATATTTTCCCCTCTCATCCATCCCCTACATTGGTTCGGGCATTGGGTTTGCCAAGATAGAAAAGGGTTGTAGCTTACCTTGTGGGAAGAAGGGGATAAAGGTCCAAAGGGTAAAAGTAGCTACCAAAAGATAAAATCCAAAAGAACAAGACCTTCAGATGCTTCGCCTAGGGATCCCCAAGAAAGCAATAAAAGGATTCTCAACAAGAAAGAGAGGGATCCATAAAATAATAAAATCAAGACCTAGTTGGAGGATAGGGGGTCTCATCATGAGCCAACCTATTAGGTCCATGGGAATGTAGCAGTATGACACTACCATTCAGTTGGTCACCACGCCATGATAGTGGCTCTTGGTGGCATAGCCAAGAGAAAGGGGGTATCATCATGATCCAACCTTCACATCTCTGTGAAATGCTTGTGGGTAACATTGTCACCACTGGTCACCATGCCAGGTCAGTGTCCCCTAACTAGTCTCTTGAAAGAAAAAAAAACAATAAGATAAAAATATAAAAGGAATTGAATGGGCTTGGAAACATTTGCATCCATGTCAAGGTGCAACTCACCCTCTTCAGAGGCACCCAAAGGTAAGCCATACATTCCTCTGACATCACTTCACCCATTGCTCAAACATCCCTCACCACCTCATCCACTTACATGGCCTGGATTTTTCTTCACCTGGAAACATCCCACGTCCAATGGGAATTATCCCAATAGGACCTCTTGACGTCCTCTCCAAACCTGGTTTGTAGAATAACATAACGTCTTTGAGCACTTGTCTGGGAAAGGGATATTTTATGCACATGTTTAGATAACTTGATTATTAGATGTGATTGACATTTCTATGATCCATGTGAATTATGATCTCATGGAGGGCGTACGTGTTGTTATAGGGCCACACTCGATGAACATGTGAACAAGGGGAGATGATTAGTTCGGACATATATAGGGATAAAATCCCACCAGATGGATGTTGAGACCCCAGCCAGAAGCAGAGACAGGTCAAAGGTTTGCACCAAAGAGAGAGGAGGATGTTCCACAAGAGACAGCCTAACAGACCTAGACCCAGGGGGTCTTGCCCTCCTACTATTATGTTGGCCTTGAAAGTACCATGACATCACCTTTGTGGCCCTTGATGTAACCAATGTTTTATGGACACTTTGGAGGCAGTTATGTGCCAAGTGGCACATGTGGCTTGGTCCAGAGGCCTTGGGAGGCCTAACATTTTGCTCCTGGAGGCCAACGTTTCACCAGAGAGGCCTATCATCACCGTAAAGGGGCATGACATTACCTATTCTTCTTGATTTAGGGTTTAAATTGTCATTTTTATGTAAAAAATGGATATTACATGTATACTGGCCATGCCGACCTTTTTGACTTAATTATGGTCATTGTAATTGTATAAATAAGGGAAAAATCACTCTTATTTTTCATCATCTTTCACTCACACTTAGTGAGGTCTGAAATTTTCACCCTAATTAGGGTTACTTGGCTAAAACTTAGTGCACACTTCTTGAAGGAGGCTAATTTTGGAGTATTTTGGCACTTTTCTTGGTGGAGGTGTTCAACTAGGTTATTTGCTAGATGATTCTTGGCGAATGCAAGTAAATTTTCTGCAATTATTCTTCATTGAATGGTTTGGTGTCCTTCAAGCCATTGTCACCAACCATGTCACCCATTTTCAAAATTTTATGATGTCTGAGCTTACTGATAAGTTGGGTTTACGACATTAAACTCAACCCCTTATTATCCATAGGCCAATGACCAAGTTGAAGCAATCAACAAAGTTTTAACCACTATGATTTGACGGATGGTAGGGATTAATAAGTCAAGTTGGAATACAATGTTTTTTTCAGCATCATGGGCCTATCAAATGCACGTTAAATCTGCTACAGGTTTCATGCCTTTCCAATTAGTGTATGGTATCGAAGTCGTCTTGCCAATTGAATGTGAAATTCCGTCTCTGAAGATAGTCATCAAAATTCTCCCCAACACCACAGCCAAAGAAGAACATCTGTTTTATTTAATGCAATTAGAAGAGACTTGTTGTGATGTTGCGTTAGTAATAGAAACTCAGAAGAAACACGTTAAAGCTCAACATGACAAACCTGTTAAACCTCGTGTTTTTTCTGAAGGCGATTTGGTTCTCCTTTATGACCAAGATCATGACTTGTTGGGGGCAGGTAAATTCAAGCCCATGTGGCATGGTCCTTATATTGTTAAACGAATATTAGAGAAAGGGACTTATGAGCTGGTTGATTATGATGGAATTCCTTTGGGTGAACCCAAAAATGGGATTTACCTAAAGAAGTACTATGCTTAAAATGTTTTGCATGAGTTCTTTGTACTTTAATGTATCATACTCTAGTGTGTTTTTTGTCATTTCTTTTTCAACCCTCAAACTGCTTACCTTGCCTTGTGCTTGGTTTCCAGATGTTGACATTCTCGCTACCTTATATTGGCTTTTCTTATGGTGTTAGTCGCAATACTCAAAATCTCTTGTTTGTGGGAAATGTGTGCACCTACGGACAAGTTTATATGTCTACACAGTATTTTCCTAGGTCGTGCAACTAATAATATTGTGGAATATAGTGCAGTCATTGAGTTATTGACTGATGCCATTTCACTTGGCATCCATCATCTAATTGTACGATTTGATTCTCAACTTGTGGTGTTGCAATTAAGCAACATCTATTCCATCAGAAGTCCTACACTATTATGGGTATACTTGAGAATTCGTCTCTTGGAAATGAATTTTGATTACATTGAATATCAACACATTCTTAGATATCTAAATACATTAACTGATGCTTTAGCCAATTATGTTTTAGATAGACATTTGTGCAATTTATAAATCCAAACACAAACTCATAAAGACAAGTAAGCTGGTAGAAGTTTTGTATTATAACGCAAAAAATTACAAAAAAGGTGTGTCTCGAGACCAAAATATTGAAGCACATGGCTTCATATACATATGTATCATGGATGTTTCTCATGATAAAAAACCATTGTTTGTTCTACACGACATAGCAGTCGGCCAATAGATGCTGAAATGCCAACAATATGGCATTGGTAACGTCGAGGTAACTCATCCACAGTAATTTCATGGATATCCATAGTCAATCCCTCGAGGTTGTGTTCGATCTCCTCGAGATCCTCAACCGTTACTCCTCAACCTGCCATTGCACCTGCGTCCCCACGTCTATGGATTGGAGATGACCCTGGAGGTTTGACAGGTGCCACATCTTCATTTTGAGAGATTTTTATTGGTCTCAGATACATAACATAAAATTTTCATATTTAAAATGACAAAAACAATATATAAATGGAAAAAGTATTTTTTACCTATTTTTCCCCATTGTGAACCCTCGGGTAGTTCCAAGTCGGCATCACCATGAAAATTAATCCCGACATAAGCGTAATCCTCAATCATGATAAGTTCATCTCTTAGCCACTGGAAAAAGGTAGGCCCATACATAACAGCTCGGACGCCACCATGGCGTGCCATCAAGTCGACCCACCTCCTCATGCAAGGATCCCGTGGAGAAGGCACACCCCAATCCACATTTTTAAGACGCAGTAGTGTGACCCTTTCTGGGAAAAAGGACACCAAAATCGATTCGTACCCAAATTGTTTCAGCTGACCAATCTTGCACTTTGTTAATTATTTTTTCATATTCTTCAGGAGGCCCTCACACTAGTTGAATACTCGAGGCTCCATGAACTCTATGACATACTGAAACTGAATTTACAAGACCATATGTGGAGTTGCACTCCCAACCACATGGGTGATGGTGAAGAGTATGGTCCTCAAAGATAAATCAAGGACGTTCTTTAGGGGAACCTTACCACTATGTTTCTCCGTACCAGCTGAGCAGTGTTGTGTGACATAATAATCCATTGGTTCACCTCCTCCTTTGCCTCCCGATAATGACACTCGAGACCCATGATGAGATAAACTAGTCAAGAATTCGATGTCATCGATATCTTAAGTGAGTGTATGTACCCCAACACGAAAAACTTGTTCATTCACGTCCCACATTCAGACTAAGTGCTCCAATAGAACTAATTGGGCCCTCATGCCCTGCACTTTGAAGAACTTAAGAAATAAACACTCCTGGAGTGACATGAATGTGTTGAGATCATTCCCTGCAATATAATATTCTTCCTTTTGATCTCTTTCCCGCCATTCGAGCATGATGAACCATGGAAAGTCTTCCAAACAACATTTAAAGATGAATTAGTTTAGTGAAAATCTAAAATTGGGGATTTCCCTAGTTCTTTATTTATTTTTATTTTTTGAGTTGCAGTCATCACAGGTACTAAGTTTACCACAGTGTGACATCGTCGCACTTCATCAGTGTAACCCCTACGATGATCCCAGATCGTCGCAGTTCTCAATATAGAGAGCCTGCGATGATCTGGAAACACTTTCCCCTTTGGAAATTTGTCCATGAAACTAAAAAATAACCATAAAATCTGAATGTAATTGCTATTGAAAGAGAGAGGAAAGGAAGAGCACCAACCTCACAAAGACGGCTCGAAAAATTGTCCACGAATCGCACCAGAATCGTTGCTTGAAGATCGGTGAAAAATGGGGGTTTTGACATTAGTTTTGGTGAAATACAAATGGAAAGGTAAAAATCAATTTGTTTTTGACTTATTTAACCTATTTTACCATTTTTGACCTAAAATGAAATTATTTTTCACATATGTTAAAACCTAACAAACATTTCAAAGTGTCAATATTATAGGATACAGGTCGAGTGATTGGAATTTTAATATGGATCAACCCTTTTATCCTTTTTTACGTGTTTTTGCAAAATCATTTGATGTAAACATGCTTTTAAGTTTTTTCAATAAAAAACGTCAAGCATAGTCTTTATTCTTTCTCACACTCATAAATCTATGAGAATGTAACCGAGTAAACTTTTATCACTTTTTTGGACTCGTAAAGGCTATACAAAAAAGGAACCCCCCTGGAGTCCTCTCTAAGCTCTTTTCAAACTCCCTAAATATGAAAGATTGCTAAGTGATCTTGTTCTTTTCATGCTTGTTAAAGTATTTGAAGAAAACGTCTATTGAGCGGTAGATTATCTCTTTTTCGGTCTCATCAGACTACTTTAGGAAAAAGGACATTTTGGAGTTTTCTTTTAGCATTTTTAAGACTCTTTAAACATGAAAAACCCTTGAGTTTTCTTTCTTTGGACTCGTAAAACAAACTTCGAAAGGTTGTATGAGACCAAACCACTCCTTCCTAGGGTTCGTTAAAAATACTCCGAGGGACTCATCCGAAGTATGAGCTTACATTTCAAGCATATGTTATCCTCCTGAAGCTTGTATAAAAATAAAGAGGTACTCACCAGAAATGGTGGGGGAAAATTTGGAAAGAAATGTATATGTGTATCTGTGTTAGTGGCAGTAAGTCACTCTTGAACATGACACCCCTTTTCATTGTTGTATCTGAGTTGGGAAATCCATTTGTCTCTCATTTGATCATCCAAAAGTCTGTATATTGGTCATCCTTGAGTCAATGCTGCCAAGAATTTTTTTGTGTCATTCATATGTTCAAGAGAATTTCAACCTAAACAAGTCTTATATCGAGTCGTCCATTTGCAGTCCTCAAACTCTTACCATGTCGGCCTTCCCTAAATCAATATTGAATCACTTCATACTCTGATCTACTTCAAATATGTTACATGTTTCATGTCATTGATGGGGGATACACTAAGGCCCTCCTATGACGAGTCTTTTCATGTCGACTTCAACTCATTATCCAGGAATTATATTTAGAAATCATTTAGTACCTTGGAGCATGCATGCCTCAATGGAAGGTTTCCTCGTTTTCGATAGTGGGTTCACATCATTGGCCCCTGATTGGAAAATTCCATCGAGTGTTTGACTTCAGATCATTAACTCACATTCATTGGATTGTACTAGAGTACCTTGGGGGTCATTGACATCAATGGTGATTTCCCTCACACTTGTTAATGATATCCATTAACGCCTGGTAATCAAGTGGTTTCTACCATGTTCGACCTCAACACTTGTAATCACATGGATAAATTTGTACTTCCGAATGATGGAAATGAAGACCCTGGATACTGTCACATGGATCCAGGTTGCGATGGAGTATTCATAAGTTTTTATTAACACATATATCCACCTTGTATTTCTCATGGCTATGTCCAAATTTGAGTCTTTATAGAATAGATCCACAGTGTATTTCTCATGGCTATGTTGAATCATAATGGCATGGATCCACAGTGTATGATTGGTGGCCATGATTCACTTGACACTTATTCTTAGGGTCACTTGTAGTATGATTATGGGAATGCCTACCTCAGTAAATGGTATGTTATTATGCAGATGCTTGTTTGTTGACAGGTTTCTGACTAATGTGTTCCTTGTTATTGACACACATTCTACAAAGTATTTCAGCTGTCACGCGTTCCAACTTCATACTTTGGGGAACATTCTGTTACACATTATTTTCATCATCCCCGTGATCACTGATGATATGTGTATTTCCTACTTCTCTGTTCCCTGAAGGATATTGAAGAAATAAGATGTTCCCTTGAGAAATGGAATAATCTTTTCCCTATTGAAAAACCCTATCAAAGAAGATTGTCACACCTTTCCATTGTTAAGGGTGAGATGATCCCCAATATTCACATGTTGCACCACAATGGTCTATGACATCGTCACATGTTGTTAATGTTGAGGGTGAGATGATGCTCAAACAAGGGGAAAAGGTGAATTTATCGAAGGTTCTAGAATGGAATCGTCGAAAGGATGAGGTGGCCTCCGATCGGTTTGGATCTCACTCACTTCTTTGATTTAGTGGGATCATCCTAATCTCTTCATCCATCCCTCTTGACTCTATATAAAGAGGGATCTCTGATGGGAAAAGTTAGGCTGGCTTATGCATGAAGAATTCTACTGAAGATTGTGCTTGTGATAACTTTGCTTTAGCTTTCCAAGTCAGGCTGTGTATACTCTTAATCAAAAGCATTTTATCAAAGGTGTGTGTGTTGAGGAAAAGGGCCATTGGAAGGGACCTTGCAACATCAAGGCATAGGTTGTATTCTCCACTTTCATTAATATAATGTAGTAATACATTTCTTCCCTATAAAAGTGTCCCCATTTTTGTTGCGTAACTCCGTGATCTTGTGCATAGGTTTCATTGGAATGTATATATATTGTTTCTCTTTCTTTGTTGGTTTGTGTTTCTTAACAAGTTCAACATCCCGCAAGTCTTAAGATGGATCAAGGAAAACACTAGCAAGGGTCAAACAATGTTTAAATGGTATGTCAATTATCCCTCATTGAACTAGTATACATTACAATGAAATCTAAGGAGAAGTTTGTATTCTATCATGTTTTGTTCTAATTTCTTGTTGAAGTTAGGGAGATTAGTTTGTGTCAACACTTACCGATTTGTCCAGTAACACCTTGTATTCCTGGATTTACTTTTTCATGATGTTCTCTATCTCATTGAGTTGCAAAGGAACTTGCTATCTCTTGTGCACATTCAATAAGAAGGCCACTCTATTGATATATTTGGAGGAAAAGTTGAAATAAGGAAGGCTTTCGACAACATGGTCGTTATGATAGGGGTGGAGGATGGAAGATTGTCAAAGTTAAAAGGGACATATGCTCATGCATGCAATTCTACATACCTCTCTCACAGATGAAGGTATATTTCCATTGAGTATATTGTGGCAAGCTAGATTTGGATACACTAATTATGATAGCCTTTGTTTGTTGAAACAAATTGGTGTTGCTGGTTTGCCTATTATTCCTAGGAATTTGAAGCAATGTGATGCTTGTATCCTTGAAAAACATAGAAAACAACCATTTCATGATTCTACTTACAGAGTGGTGGGCCTCCAAAATGGTATAACTTTTTCCCTTCATAACATCCTTTCACTTGTGAAAAACACTTCTCAAAGCCTATATTCATCACATTACATGGCTATTTTATCAGTCATTGGATCTGAGATCTTTTACATGCTTTGTCTTGAGTTCTAATTTACTTTATCATCTATAAGTATGATCTTAAGGTATTTTGGTTTGCTACACTGATTTGTTATAGCCTAGATTCTTTCATCATTGTGCTAAACCCTTGTAAATGTGTGCAAATGATTAAGAAAGCATTGAAGTCAATGGTTTTGAAGGTTCAACATTATATTCTCAATTAACCATATATCCCATAATCAAGTATTTAATAGAGAAACATCATATTAATCTCAACAAGGGGAAAAGAGGTTTGGATTGAGGATTTAATGCTCAAGCCAACTTGAAACATAGCATAAAAATACAACTTACCTTTCGTGTGATTCCTGTATTTGTTTGGTCATCTTCATACTCAAACTCATTCCCAACGCTTTGATCATGGTATCCATGAGATCGTGACTCATCTGGGTGTGATCTTAGCTCTTTTTTTGAGCATCTTTAATATATATAACCACACTCAACCTCTAGATCTTGGATAGAAGTAACGAGTAGCCTATTGGAGGCATATTTTCTTGCAACAAAATAGAGACGGGGTATATTTCAAATAGTTATTTTGTCATGATTGTTGTATGTTTTCCATACTGTTATTTTAGTTATTTATGCTAAATATGTGTTATAACCCTAATTTTCACCATACATGCTTACCTGGCATCAGGCCATCTCAGATCCCTTCTTTTCCAAAGCACTGCTGAACAACTCTTAAAAAAAACCTCTTTTATAAGGGCCCACGTGCCCTACTCCATTACTGCATGCATGTACACACTAGCTGACCTAAAACAACCCGCGTGTACCCACAAAAGCACGAAAAAAGGAAAGTTGTCGAGGGAACACATAGCTTTGGGTGAGTTAACTGAATCTTCCGGCCATGCATGGCCGAGGGTTCGTCCAAATACCTAGCTTCTTCTAGCCTATAAAAGAAGGGTTAGGGGTCCTATTTGGAGGAGGAGAATAATAGTAAAGAAACTCTACCCAATTGCACATTCCCATTGTCCCAACCCTTTAACCATCCTTGTGCAAAGAGAGATACAAAGAAAAGAAGTTGGAGGACATTTGAAGAGGAGCCCAGGATTAGGTTCGCAAAGCAATGGCCGGTCTCGACATTGTATGTTGATTCATTAAAGTTAATAATAAAGAAATGCTTTTCCCGTCCCACTATATGAGTTCTTCATAGTTTAGTGAATATGTGTTTGAATCTCTAACCCATTAATCTGTAGAACAAATGCATGTAGAGTTTGTTGCTTGTTTTGTACACAGGTCAGTATTGGGAGGATAGTTGCTAACAAGTGATCAAGCATGAAGAAGGATCGACATTGAACGTCCGGAACAAGGTATGTTCATTTAACCATGTATTTTCTTGAAAGAAATGGGGATTAAGTCTGGGATGACAATAGAAAGTAGGATTCTTTTGGTCTTATTTGCATGCATAATATAACCCTAAATGCTAGTCCGTAGGGGGATTTCCCACCACAACAGAATTGGCGACCATACTGGGGAAGTCTCTAGGGTTCCTGGGAATATTTTTGGGTATTTTTAAAAAGACTGGTTTTCTTTCCTGTTTTTTGAAGTTTCTACAAAGTTTGAGCTAACAAAGATTCTGGTCTTCCATACCAACTATCTTTGTTTCTTTGCTTGACTATATTTTTTTGAGACCCACA
The DNA here is from genome assembly GCA_009831015.1 of Picea engelmannii. Classification (NCBI taxonomy): domain Eukaryota; kingdom Viridiplantae; phylum Streptophyta; class Pinopsida; order Pinales; family Pinaceae; genus Picea; species Picea engelmannii. The sequence goes on from ML792930.1 coordinate 138,611, forward strand.
GAGGTACATGCGGCCTGCATGCGTGTACCCGTGCCCTACTTTCTTATAGCCCACGTGTAAACGCTAGCTGAAGAAGTAACAATAGCGTGTATGATTCCAAAAAAATTTTGAGGCAGTCATCCTCTTCCCTGTCAGAATCAGTCATTCTCAAGCATTTTCTGGAACTCTTTCTAAGTCTTGTTTGTTTGCAGTCTATAGCTTAGGGTTCATCTCAGATTGGTTTGTTTTACAAATTTTTCCTTACATTGTTTTTCTTTTTTCTGTTAAAGAAAGTGTCTAAGCCTTACAGAGATCCTAGTTCTCAGTATCAGTGGTCTCTTCCTGGTTTGGATTGACTGTTTTTATTTGTTTCAGAGTTTTAGAGATACACACGGCATGTATAAGGCCAACACGCGTGTACACACCCTCTGGCTCTACACAGCTCGCGTGCACATGCTTGCTGTTGAATTGTCAGTAGTGTGCTTGTGAAGGATAGTTTTTGTTGAGGGTGAGGCAATCATCTTTTCCCTTGACAAGAGTTATACCTCTCAGTTTTTTTGAATCTCTTTCCTAGCATTCAGTAGCTTAGGTTTAATCTCAGCCATAGCTTTCTTTTTTTATTTAAAAGTTTTCATCAAAATTTTCTTTAGGGTTTTTAGACAAGTGTGAGAGTCATTTTTTAAGTTGCTAGTGTGTGATTTCTTGAAGTGATTCTTTGTGATATGTGATTAGGCCAGAAGTTTTTCTTGGTTTTTGACTTGTTGATATTTTTCCTTTTTTCTTTGAGAGCATTCAAATAATAATAATAATAAATCTTTTATTTCTTTGTTTGGTTGAAAAGTGTTGTTTTGCATTAGTAACTAGGGAAAAGTATTTTCTTTCATAAGTTCTTGACAGTTTACTAAGATCGTAAGTAGCTCGTAGTCGAGTGAAATCCTGCTTTGAGTTTTCTGTTCAAAAAGATCTTATAAATTTTTTTAAAAAAATTTGAAAAGTTGTTGAAAATTTGCGTTAAGTGAAGGTTTTTGTTTCCAACTTCCTGTTTCTTTTTTTACTTTCATCTTTCAAACATCACTAGTTTCACTTTCACACCCTTTGACATAAGACAAGCCATAAAATTAACGCTAAATCTAAAATTCATTAGACTTTTATGTTTGTAGGGTTAACCAACTAGTTCAGGATTAGGGCCTTGGATTAGGTTGGAGAGGAAACTGTTCAAGGCCATTAAAACCAAACATTGGAGTCTGAGTTAGGGAGTTTCCAAGTCCAATATTGTGAAAGTTATCCAGGACCCCCCTCTAACACAGGGGATGAACAAGAGGTCATGTGCAGAAATGTAGCCGAGATAACCCCTCCAAAGCTGGACCAATCGTAGTGGAGAACACATATAGAGGGCTTGTCTTGGGATTCCGTTGATTGCATTTGCCACAGAGCTTCGTGGGTCTCGAATCCGTTTGAGGTCATCAGTTTTCTTCCGAACCACTTGCTCTCGATACCCTTTATAGGTTTCGGGCTCGATACCCTGCTCATTGTAGTCTACCCGACTTTTGACTGTACCCACTTGGTGATTGTTCGCCCGCTGACAACCTAGTTGCTTATCTTTTTTAGGGACATACACAGGTGACTGCGGGGGTATACCGCAGTACCTAGGACAGAAATCGAGCCACGATTTGCAGAGTATACTCGAAGGGTGCTTCCGCATTCGAGTTTCACTTGCACCGGTAAGTTTCTCTAGTGTTGGTTGTTGTAACTGTTCTTCCAATTAATTTAGTGTTTGCCTGTCTTATCTTATAGGGACTTTTTTTAGTGTGTATTGTTTTTGAATGACTAGAATGCCCTAGAGTGTCTTTGATATTCTCACATAATGGAGGATCACGAGCTCTATCGGTCATGAAGGCTTCTTGGCCTGCCGTCGGTTACACTGGAGCCACCCCCGCCACCACTAAGGCGAAAGCTAGACCAACAAGGGTCTTTTGAAGCGACCGGGTCACAAGAAATTGTGCTTGACCAACATCCAGAGGAATCGACTGTTTTAGACCTTGGAGTGAAATCTTTTGGTCTGGTTGAAACCTCCACCACTGATATTTCGACACCCACCATCGTACCGATTCATCCTTACGAGTGCCAGACAGTTTCGCACGCAACAATGGAAACAAATGTTGTTACTCCTTCTAGGAATTCTTCAATTCCCACTACGGTTGTCACCACAGGAGAGTTTCCACCTCCTAACCTACCATCACCAGTCTGAGCCACCATGGTCTCGACTGCCTCTACATCGCACAGTGGTCTGATCCCATCTCTGGCGGCGGCCACAACCCCTTTCACACCAAGTGCGACAGGACCTCCGTTCTCATACGAGATGCCTAGTTTAGGTGCAAGTCTTGTACTTTCCTTCTCCACTTCACAGACTTCAGGTCTGGGGGAAGGGAGCTCTAACACTCCTTTGTAAGGATACATGGGGGGCACTCCTGCTCCTTTTAATGCTTTCCCTTATGGGGGAGGTCATATACCTCCTTCGTCCCCTTCACTCGGTGGCACGCATCAACAATCCATTGGGCCACCTGCACACCATAGTTTATTTGGAGCAGGGAGTCAAGGACCACCTTCGCATAATATGCCAGTAGGTTTGACACCATTTTATTTGTTCAGTGCATTTGGTAACAATGCCTTTTCATCATCTACTTTCCCAACTGGGGGCAACCTTGGTTTCAAACAACCTATTCCTATGTAGGATACTATTCCTGCACAGGGGGCACACCCAGGAACTTCATCCGCACCAGGGCCTTGGAATTCTTGGCAGGGATCTGTTCCCTCGTCAGGAATTCCAATATGGGGTAATTATTTTCACAATCAATGGAACCCCGGACAAAGCACTATGCCTATCCCCATAGGATCGACATGGGGAAATCCTTCCCAAAGTCCTTCGAATGTAATGCACGCCCAACCATCTATGTCCTACTTTGGAAATCAACCGATGATGTATCCTCATACGCAAAATCCATACGCTAGCCATGGCCATGGTTTTTACCAAAACCCAGGCCATATGCCGAACTTGTCCTAGCAACCTGGTGCTAGCCAAACTCTAGGCCCCTTTTTCCTAGGTTATCACCAACAACCCAAACTACCCTTCCTAGCAACCTTGCATTTGCCAGACTTGACAAGGTTGTTGAATGACCCTATCTGTCACGATCCGCGTTGGTCTCCTATGTCGACGAAGTTGCCTTCGGACATCCCAAAGTTCGAAGCCAAGCCTAATGAAGATCCAGAAGATCATGTGACTACCTTCCATCTTTGGAGCTCATCTAACTCGTTGAAAGACGACTCCGTACAGTTGCAATTGTTTCAATGTAATCTCATTGGGAGTGCCGCGAAATGGTACATTGAGCTCAATCTCTCAAGATACTCTTCCTTCGGCGAATTGACGATGGCTTTCCTAAACCATTTCTAGTTACTTGTGAGATACGACACTAAGACCGAATTGCTGGCCAATTTCTTACAAACAAAAGCGAACCATATCTCTGATCACATCTGAGAATGGAGACACCAAAAGAGTTTAATTAAGGTACCAGTCCCACCAACATTCCTGCTCGGGTGGTTCCTTATTTCTTTGGTCCCATATTTGTCCAAAGACGTCGCGACGCCGGGAGTATTTTTTGAAGAAGACGCCATCATGAGAGCTCAACAACTTGAGCTAATCTATTCTCAGTCTAGTTTATTATATGATATCTTGCCAGATGCACCATGCTCAATACTTGATAACACCAGACAGAGAGCTAGACTACATGCTGATGGTATTGTTGGTTCAGCACAAACAAATCCTGTTGAGCAATTGACGAAGTAGTTATAGCAGTTGTCTATACAACACAAAGCGGCTAGCCAAACTACTTCTTTGGATGCTCCCTCTACCAAAATGTCAGATGTACACACAATGCAATCGACTAATCCAAAGGCCACCCAGCAGCCTGAAGGAAAGAAAAAACAACGAAAGAAGGGTAAGGGGGATAAAAAACCTACCGATAATGCCGGCGGGGATAACACTAAAAAACGGAAGGCGAGGTATCCATGCAACTTATGCACGGAAGACTACTCGACCCATCTATGTCCTTGGCTTGCAGAAGCCCAAAAGTTTGTGATGCAACACCAGCCTGTTGTGTTAACCAACCCATTTCAACATGGGAAAAGTCTAACCCAAGCCTCTGCAAGCACGGAAGGGGCCAGCCGAGGACCCTCTCTATCTTCGAACAACGCCGCATCCGCGAATGTATATATGGTGAGGGGTGATGATTTTATATCGACTAGAGTGCATGACTATAGTAAACCAAGCACTTCTAAGAAGGGTAAAGAAGCCGAACTCCCATCTCTTCCTCTACAGATTGAGAAGACATTGGGCAAAACAATGACACACATCCCCAAAGGCACATTCAAAAATGATTCTCACAACCCAAACGCAAGGGCCGTCCAGAACTATTATGTGGTGGAAGATTTATCACAAACCCCTTGTACGATGTCCTCTTTGGAGGTCCTCCAAAGCTGCCCTTCCCAGAGGAAAGCCTGGTTAACCGCTTTAGGATCTACGGAGACTTGTAATCCAGGTACAATCATGCTGGACACAACCGACTTAAAACCTCATCTGCCTTACCACGTAGCATTTCAGATAGTAGTGGCTTATCCCACGAAAATTTTTACTCGGAATATCTTCCGCACGGTGGTTGATGAGGGAGCCTCGACATGCATTATGTCATTGACATGTTAGAAGGCCGTTGGCCAACCCGTTTTGTCTTCGTCACCTACTCTCCTCACTGCTTTCGACGATCGTTCATTCTGACCACATGGTATCATTCCCTCTTTCCTCGTGCAGTTAGGAGGGAAGACCGTGTGTGTCGAGGTAGAGGTAGTCGATGTGCCCCTCACTTATAACCTCTTGTTAGGAAGGAGTTGGACTTATTCCATGCAAGCTATGGTTGCTACAGTTTTTTGGGTCTTGTTATTTCCACACGAGGGCCAGATAGTGACCATCGATCAATTGTCTTTATCCAAACCTAACCCTTCATTGGGGGCATCCACGGTCCCAATGATTAATAATCCTCAACTAGGTGTAGTCAACGTAGGGGTTGGTTTGTGCCCATCTTTGATGGGTACCTTTGATTACCTGCCCCCTCAAGTTGATATCAAGTTTATATATAATCACCATAAGGTTGAGATTTTTCAAGTTTCGTCGTTCTGCACGACTTACTTTGACGATCCATGGATACTACCTTCCCCATTGGTCATGATGGATGGGATAGGGCACACGGGCATGTCCATGCCCTTGTCCACAGCTGAAGTAGCGTACTCTTTAGTCCAGCAAGATTCAACCAACACTGATCCAACTCCTGCACAAGAGTTCGATCCACTTCTAGAGCCTATTTGATCTTAGGGTTCTCTCGCTGACACCGATTCATTAGACTTAGTCTTTCCCTCTGATGAAGTTATAATTGAGGCAATGACTAGTCCGGACAAACCCTGGGAAGATCTTCATCACCGATCATACTTCCTACCAGAGTTAAGCAGAATCGAAGCCAGAGAATTCACCTTGACTATGACGGGAGATAGGTCTTGTCCTATTAATACCTTAGCTACACATGAGGTTTATGCTGAGGGTAATATGGAAACTATCACTGAAACCTTACCGATCAATATCTCCCAAAACCTTGGCATCGTGGATAATGTTTTCGTCGGAGTTGACTGCTCCCCCAGAGAGATTCAAATCTACATAGATCGTTTTAAAGAATTCCGCGACGTTTTTTCCTGGTCTTACGAGGAAATGTTGGGCATCGATCCAAAAATAGTTGAACATGAAATCACAACTTATCCAGATGCCAAGCCTGTCCGACAGAAGCTTCGTCCAGTTAATGCCAAGAAAGCAACAACCATTAAGGTTGAGGTTGAGAAAATTTTAAAAGGCGGTTTTATCTATCCTATCCATTTGACCCAATGGGTGTCAAACCCCATGTCGGTCAATACAAAACAAGGCACAATTCATGTATGTACAGACTTCCATGATTTGAACAAGGCCTGTCCCAAAGATAATTTTCCCACACCATTCATCGACCAGATAATTGATGAATGTGTGGGTTGTGAGGCCTTCTCTTTCATGCACGGTTTTTCGGGATATAATCAAATACAAATCAAACCCGACGACCAACACAAAACAACATTCATCTGTCCATGGGGTACATTCACGTATCGTAAGATGCCTTTTGGTCTAAAAAATGCTGGAGCCACCTTTCAGAGGGCCATGTCTTTTTCTTTCCATGACCTCAAGCATATAGTCGAGGCCTATTTAGATGATTTAGCATCTCGATCTCGCAAGAGAACGGATTATCCCACACACCTCCAACTTATCTTTGAGCATTGTCACTACTTACGGATTCACTTGAATCCAAACAAGTGCAACGTTTGCGTAACCTCATGATGTTTGTTAGGTTTCATAGTGTCAACAATAGGGATCATGGTCGATCCTCTCAAGGTTGAGGCAATAATTTAGTTTCCCCCCCATGCACAATCCTTCAACTTCAGAGTCTACAGGGCAAGGCAAATTTTTTAATACGCTTCATCGCTAACTATGCCGAGATCACCAAGGGATTTATGCGCTTACTTAAGAAGGGCGTTCCTTTTTATTGGGACGAGGCCGCTCAACGCTCTTTCGCTGCATTGAAACATGCACTCACAACTGCCCCTCTGCTTCAACCACCTAACCATAACAAGGCTGCAACAGAGTCAACCATTGGCATGGTCTTAGTTCAGGAAGATGACTTGTTCTCAGAATATGTCATCTATTACCTAAGCCGAGGCCTTGTAGGACTGGAACTCAATTATTCTCATATTGAAAAACTTGCGTTGGCAGTAGTCCATGATGTTCAATGGTTCTGTCATTATGTTCTGTTTCGGAAGACCACCGTCATTGCTGTCATGAATCCATTTCAATACATGTTGACACGATGAGTAATAGGCGACAAGATCAATAGATGGATAGTCATCCTCCAGGAGTTTGACTTAGATTTCGTTTCAGCGAAATCCAAAAAGTCACTGGTCTTCGCAGAACTTATTTCGGAACTTCCGGTTGAGTCCGATGATCTTGTGCCCGAAGAGTCGCCTATCGGACGAGATATGTTTTTGATCACCTCTTTGGATCCCTGGTATAGAGATATACTTATATACCTCTATACTTTGAAGTGCCCCACATCTGCTTCTCATGATGAGCGTCGACGCATACGCCATCAGGATAAGAATTATCTCATACTTGATGATACATTGTATTGGAGAGGTGTAGACTGCATCTTGCGTCGATGTCTCACTCACGAAGAAGTCATCATCGTGCTTAACAATTTCCATACCGGAGCTTGTGGTGGTCATTTGTCTAGGTTGGCAACAACCCAAAAGATTCTACGAGCAGGTTACTTCTGGCCGACACTTATCAAAGATTGTATCGAATCGGTCAAGAAGTGCCACCCGTGCCAAATCTTGTCTCAGAAGATGAGGGCACATCCCGCTCCCATGTTTCTTGTCATCACAGTTGGTCCCTTCACCAAGTGGGGGATTGATTACACTACATGCAACCCTCCTTCAGCAAGGGGGCACTGCTATATCATCGTAGTTGTAGACTACTTCACAAAGTGGGTTGAAGCTATGCTAATGTTTAAAGATGATGGAGAGACTGCAACTCTCTTTTTATTCAACTAGATAATAGAAAGGTTCGACGTCCCAAGGGAGATTGTCACTGACCATGGCAGTCACTTTCAAAACTAGATGATGACCGAGTTAACGTCAAAAATTGGGTTACGGAAGGAACATTCGTCACCCTACTACCCCCAAGCAAATGGTCAGGTGGAAGCTGTGAACAAAACTCTTAAGACCATTCTACAGCGAACGATCAATTCAGCCAAGTCAAATTGGAATTTGATGTTATACTCGGCATTATGGGCTTACCGAACATCTATTAAGATTGCAACCGGTTTCTCACCTTTCCAACTCGTTTACAGGCTGGAGGCAGTCTTGCCTATCGAATGTCAGATCCTGTCTCTAAAGTTGGCAGTACAATTATTGCCAGACACTTCTCCACTTGAAGAACAATTAGTATACCTTGAGGAACTCAATGAGCAGTGTCATGATGCGGCCCTGGCCAACGAGGCTCATAAACATAAGGTCAAGTGTTAGTATGATAGGTCCGTTCGTCCTCGGATTTTCTCTGAAGGCGACCTTGTCTTGGTCTATGACCAAGATAAGGACCCCCTGGGAGAAGGAAAATTCAAACCCATGTGGTTCGAACCTTTCATCATAAAAGAGGTTTTAAAAAAGGGTGCTTATCGTTTGGTTGACTTTGAAGGGAATGCTTTGGCGGAGCCTAGAAATGGGCTCTACCTAAAGAAGTATTACTCATAGGAAGGTCACTTTGGGTAACTTTTTGTAACATATGTATAGTCTTTGTACTATTACTTTCTAGTTTCTTTTAGTGTTATGGACATGTCGTTGATGTTATCTTTCATCACTGTGGAAGATGTCAAGTGATTCCAAGGTGTTCATTGGGTATGCAGATGGTGCTAGTAGGCACACTCGAAGGCTTGCCTTCGCAGCTTGGGTAATCTTTACACCTCAAGGCCAATTATTATCTTCCGGAGGTATATGCTTAGGTGACACCACAAACAATGTCGTCGAGTATAGTGTAGTTATTGAGTTGCTTCATGACGTTTTTTCATTTGGTATCTCTCATCTCTGGGTCTATCTCAACGCTCAGCTAGTTGTGTCTCAGTTAAACAGAGTATACCGGGTTCATGATCCAACTTTACACCGACGATTCCTTAGGGTATGTCTCTTAGAACAAAACTTTGATTATATTACATATTTTCATGTTCCTAGGAGATTAAACCAAGTTACAGATACTCTAGATAATCAAATTTTAGATTGGCATCTTGCACACATATGAAAGAACATTCACATAAACATGTAAATACATTTTTTTTTGCACACATGATCCATAAGACACAAAAGACATAAAAAAACCATATATAATATCATAAAGTAACCAAAGTACACAGATGGACGCAAACACCTCAAAAAATATATACAAGTAGTGCTCATGGCATGTAAAATGTCTAGCTAAGGTCAGGGCCTGTGGGCCCTATCATACTGATCCACAGTGTTGGCTAAATGCCAAAACAACCGGACCCACGTCCGTGGTGCCCCCACTACATGAGGCTGCATAGATGGTGGAAGGTCCGTGGTGCCACTACCATAGGGACTGTGCGAGTGAGCGTAGTAACGTTCTACTCAACTCGTCTCAATACCCTCTCAGCCTCCCCGGCTGGAAGATCTCCTGCTACTGCTGGTCCCCCTGCGACGGTAGGAGCGGCCCCTGGCCAAGGATGATGCCTGTTCCTCACATAGTCAGTCGGTCGCACTGGTCCCACATCTGCACACAATGAACACATATCCGTCAAATACTCTGGTATAAAAAAAAATGATATATATAACAAAAACAGAATAAAAATTACATATGTTTAACAAAAAGAAAAAAAAAACTACAAAGGTGGAGACTTACCGATCTCACCTCGCTCCTCACCAGGAGGTACTGGTATCTCAGGGTATCTTGAGAAATCAATCTCGGCATAGGGGTAATCCTCTATAATCGGGATCTGTCGCAACAACCATGTGAAGAAGTCATCGTCAAAGGACTCATTGGTCCTTCTACCACCCTGTCGCGGCAGTAATACTACCCATATACACATAGCATGAAGAGAGTCCTGATGTCCTCGTACCACTACTCGAGGACTAAAACTCGAAACTCTCTCAAAAAAGAACGAACACAGAATGGTCCCGAACCCAAAGTTCCTCTGTGTCCACAAACGACAATCTGTCAACTGCCTCTTCATACACTGAAGCACTGTGGTACTCCAATCATGAACTTGTGCATTTAAGCACTGGACTGCACAGTTCATCTGTGCACAAGACGCCTGATGTAGAGCCACAAAACCAATGATTCACCCAATAAGAAACACTATTTCCTGTAGTGATAAGTCAATGATCTTGCTTATGGGCACCTGCGATCTCGAGCGGTCTGTATCATCCGCACAATATAGACCTATCAATTCCTCTATGTTATGCGGCCCCGAAGGAAAATTCTAGAAGTTGATTGGTTCCCCTCTCCAGGAGAGGCTAGTCAAAAAATAAATGTCCTCGGTCGTGGGCACTAGTGACTGCCCCTCTAACATGAATGCCTCTACATCCGGATGCCAGTAGTCAACCAAGGCATTCAATAGCCTAGGTTGTGCCTGCATAAAAGGACATAGGAAAAACTTGAGTAACCCACATTACATCAAAGCAGCCACAACATTGGGGTCTTCCCCGACCAACTCACTGACCTCTTCATGCTCTCTTTCTCTCCAGTGGACATACATCCTACAAAACACCAAGGTTCAAGAGGGTTAACCCTTGATTTTTAAGCCTTTTTCATTCAATAAGGGGGTCCACGTTGGCTATAATAGTGACAGTCACATGTACACACGTGTAGAGTTTACTCTTCCCGAATGTACACGTGGCCTGTCCTGAGACAGTCTGCGTGGACCTAAGGCCGACCTTTTCAAGGTCGACGCCCCCCTAAAAAATGAAACCTAAAGCAAAAATAAAGACTTAAAATGCAAGATAGGAGAGTTTGTACTTACTTGGTCCAGATAGAAGTTCGTTTCATCCACTGTAGCTCCCGGAATCACCACTTTTATCAAAGGGGGTCTTTTGGCTCCAGAGTCAATTTCCAAATCAACAATGGTGATAATGAGCTGCCAGCTTCTATTTATAGAATTTTTGGCTTCTTTTTGTCACTTTTTTGGCCTCCCTTATCATTTTCTTTAAACCAAAAACCATTTAGCATGATTCAAGAGTTGCATGGGAGGAATTTGATCAGGTTTTGGGACAGTTTTTTGGATTTTTGGGTAATTTTCGACAATCCATGAATTTTTTTTTCGAGGAACAACTTGAGCATGTAGGTTAGGTTTCTGCCTTGAATTTTGTATCTCGTTGTCCTTTTCCTTTGTTATAGGATTGATCCCATCAGGTTTCCACATGGAACCATCATATTTTCTTTAGAAGTGTCGCGACTTGGTGGTAGAGCTTACCGGAACATGGATGCCCTAGGTAGATCCTAGTTGCATTATGGTATCCATGTTGTCTCTAATCACTATAGGCTCAGGGGTCCTTGTTGTTTTTCCTGATTACGAGTTTGAGCCTCATTTGCATGATTCCTTTTCACTCTTGAGCTCACCCTCGGGACTCCCAAAAAGATATAACGTGTATTCTTTTAATCCCTTTTCAGACCCTCTAAACATGAAAAGATTGCCAAGCGATCTTGTGGCCTTTCATGCTCATTAAAATGAAATTTGAAGTCACGTCTGTCTGGCGGTAGTTTACCCCTTTTTCGGTTCGAAAGGTCAATTGTAAGAACAAAGGTATACTCTATGGAACTTCAGTTCTCTAGAAGAGTACTCTCAAGTATCATTTTAACCCTTTTTTTGGCCTGAGGGACTAAATTTATGAAAAAGGAACCCCCACAGAGTCCATAGTTAAGGTCTTTTCAGACACTCTAAAATTGAAAAGATCGTCGAGTGACCTTATTATTTCACACTCGTTAAACTGGTCCAAAAGAACATTCCTGACGGAGTCCATAGTTAAGCTTTTTTCAGACTCCTTAAAAATGAAAAAATGGTCGAGTGATCTTGTCCTTATCACACTCGTTAAAATGGTTTTGAATAGACATCTTGTCAGTGATAGTTTACCCCCTTTTCGAACCGACTAGACTATCTTCAAAAAAGGTACCCCAATGGAGTCTCCTTTTATGTTTTTCAGACTCTCTAAATATGAAAAACCACCGAGCTTACCTTCTCTGGGCTCGTTAAACTTACATCGAAGGACGTTACCATTGTGTGTTTTGTTAACCTCGTTTGCATACCTTATACGCCATCCTTGTAGCACTTTGCTTCTGCGTCTTAACACCCTTGGCCCCCGGAGTATTTTTCCTCAGTATCATTATTTTGAACATCAGTCTTGTCCTTACACCTTGAACTTGTATGTTTGTAGCACTCGTTCCTCCATTGTAACATAACATTCCTTTATTCTTTTTTCCAAAATCTTTGAAAAAGACAAAAAAATCAAATATACCCCAAAAAGAGGAAGGGAAAAGTATTTTCTTTATTGGCAGCATAATGAGTCGCCCTTGGATAAAGCACATATGTCCGTTTGTTCGTCAAACTATGGGATGTAATATGACCTTAGGAAGCTATTCTCACTACATAGAGTTGTGTCCTCCTCCGTTTGGTTATTCTTCCAAACATATGGAGAGTTTGTGTTTCCTCCTTCTTCGTAAACTTATGATTAATGCCATGCTGCCTAAGTCTCATCATTTGTCGTGATGTTGTCCAAGGGAAGTTTCTACCAAGCCTAAGTTGGCTTCTCTGCAATTTGTCTCTTTCCCTCATACCCGACCATCTTGAACGTCCAATCAAGTCTTTGTTCGAAATCAATGAAGCCTTCAGTTTGATCATAAAGATTCTTTAGTCCATAACCAACGGGTCGTCGAAGACCTCTGGGTAGTGAAGTCATACACTCATACTACACTCCTACCTAAGTTTTGAATATTTTGAAGTTGTTTCTAGAGCTCTAAAGACCTCATCTCCAGCCATCAGGCCGTATCATCTTCTAGAAGATGGATACTCTATATGTATATCTTTTTGATTTCGAGATGTAGCTTCGCTGTGTATTTTTTGCGGCTACACTTTATATAGTTATTTGACATGGATCTATAGTGTATTTTATTGGTAGCCATGATTCTATTCTATCCCGAGCATGGGTATCCCCACCTCGGTGAGACATTTGTTATTTTGCAGATGACGCCTCCCGGTTCCTGGTTCCTGGGATTACTTGTTCAGCATATCAATAAAGATTGGTAATGTATTTTGGCCATCAGATTCTCTTCTAACCTCACACATTAGGGGGCATTTGTTATAACCCTAATTTGCACCATACATGCTTACCTGGCATCAGGCCATCTCAGATCCCTTCTTTGCCAAAGCACTGCTGAACAACTCTTTAAAAAAACCTCTTTTATAAGGGCCCACACGCCCTACTCCATTACTGCATGCGTGTACACACTAGCTGACCTAAAACAACCCACRTGTACCTACAAAAGCATGAAAAAAGGAAAGTTACCGACGGAACACACARCTTTGGGTGAGTTAACWGAATCTTTCGGCCATGCATGGCCGAGGGTTTGCCCAAATACCTAGCTTCTTCTAGCCTATAAAAGAAGGGTTAGGGGTCCTATTTGGAGGAGGAGAATAATAGTAAAGAAACTCTACCCAATTGCACATTCCCATTGTCCCAACCCTTTAACCATCCTTGTGCAAAGAGAGATACAAAGCAAAGAAGTTGGAGGACATTTGAAGAGGAGCCCAGGATCAGGTTCGTGGAGCAGTGGCTAGTCTCGACATTGTAAGTTGATTCATTAAAGTTAATAATAAAGAAATTCTTTTCCCGTCCCACTATATGAGTTCTTCATAGTTTAGTGAATATATGTTTGAATATATAACCCATTAATCTGTAGAACAAATGCATGTAAAGTTTGTTGCTTGTTTTGTACGCAGGTCAATATTGGGAGGATAACTGCTAACAAGTGATCAAGCATGAAGAAGGATCGACATCGAACATCCAGAACAAGGTATGTTCGTTTAACCATGTATTTTCTTGAAATAAATGGGGATTAAGTCTAGGACGACGGTAGAAAGTAGGATTCTTTCGGTCTTATATGCATGCATAATATAACCCTAAATGCTAGTCCATAGGGGGATTTCCCACCACAACAATATGATACAAAAACTAGCCATTATATACTTGTCTAAGCAAATATGTAAGAGAGCTAGCACAAAGCAATATAGATATGTGAAGTTGTAAACATTGTCCATTAATACAAATACTGAGTTGGTGCCATTATTTTGAGTGTTGTAGTGTTCTAGTTTAGTTTCATAATGAAACTTGTAACTAATGATCAAGGGCCCACTTAAAGGTACGAGACTTCCCTCTTTTATTTCTTTTTATAACTTTGATTTTCAACATTAAATTTAATTGCAATGGTTAAAGCGTTAACCATATCATTTTCTTCATTGATCTAGTTTATAGAAGATGTATAATTGATAAGGTCTTCTTTCATATTTAGTTTTTAGAGCAGAGGCCAATATACATATAGATTGTATGCTTTACTTGTCTTTGTATTTCTATTTAGGAGGTGACCATGAACTAAAGGATGATTATACAGTCAAATTATTCTTGTTAAAGATTTAATTACTTGTGTTATTTATATTCATTGAGTTTACAATAATAGAATAGGTTTATTTTCTTGTTATCTAAATGAAAGGTAAATTAGGATATATAACTCATTCAACAAGTCGATTCAAGCACCCATGTTCTACACAAATAATGCACGGTGCCTCATAAGTACGTAGGAAAACTTGATTGACGAGATTAAATGTACAAGTGTTCCTAATTAATTTTTTACGTCGTTGTGAGGGAGGCACTAAACAACATATGATACTTCATTTACACGGATATAGAAAATAATTAACACTAGGTAGGGAATAGCCTAGGGAATTGTCGACTGACCTTTTTCCAGCTTCCATCCAAGTGTTATGCAATATATCATATTAGGATGCATGAGAAGAACAAGAGGTTCTTGGGGATGCTTCTGTGGTGCAGTAAGAATCACCCGCATTGTTAACACCTTGGTACAAAATCCTATAGAAGGAGGTAACCCAAAAGTTATTCTAGAATTTCAATATAATTTTCCCGGTGAACAAATTACATCCAATATACCAGTTAGCCAATCCCAAGTTGAATCTCCAACTTACGCAGTTACCAACTCTCCAACTATGAAATCTTTTGATAGGTAAGAGACCTTGGATTATCAAGAAAACCCCATTCAGGAGCCAAATTTCTCCCTTGACTCTGGAATCTGTGGTATTTTTGGGAGAAGAAATGTCAAACATGGAAAATGAAGGGGAGTGTTCTAACCTAAGGGAGCCCGTTACCTTTGAATTTCCCATCCAGGATTCATATGGCACGATCTACATGAATAACATTCCACCCTCTACCTAACTTCTGAGGCATGGCTAACGAAGATACAAACACATTTATCTTTGAGTTTGATGTCTTATGCCAGAGTTATGATTACTCCTTCGATGCCTATTAGCGATATTTCTTGTAGTGGGGGGTAAAATGCGAAGGAATGGATGAAAAACCCACTTATCCTAAGTTCGGGGAGAAAATTCATTTGTTGTTAAGCGGCAAGCAGATCTGGACGACAGGATTTCACGCGCCCAGATCAATGACGCGCATCGGATTCCGGACCTCCCCTGCCTTTCTACCTTTAAGCAGAAGGGGGGGGTCCAAAATCGAGGGCGCATCTCTTCAATGGTCCTGATCAGAGCACCTGGATCAACGACGCTCAAGGTAATTCCGGACCCCCCCTGCCTTTCTACCTTTAAGCAGAGGGGGGGGGGGGTCCAGAATCAGGCGCGCAACTTCCCAACGACCGAGATCTAAGCGCCCAGATCAACGGCGCTCACGCGATCCCATCTTTCTCAGTTGCTCTATTTTTAAACAACATGGGCCCTTCCCCCCGTTATGTCATCCTCCTGAGCCACCTCTCCCCTGTTGCCATGTGTCATCTGTCCATCTCCACTCTTTAGTCCAGGTAGTCCCTTCCCCATCTCATCATTCAATCACCACCTGCCATGTGTCCCGCTCCTTTCCATGTCAGCCTCTGTTAAAGTGTTCCCATTGTATCTTCCCCTGTCACCTCTCTCACACCTCATCACTCCTCAATTTTGGTGCCACCACTCCCATTATGCACCCCATCCTTTGCGCTGGCCTCCATGCCTATCCATCAGGCCGTTCAGCTGATCTAGGTGGCAGCACGGAGGGTCTTCCACGTCGCAGAAGTGCCAAGTTGGCTGGGCCATCCTCAATCCCAATGAAGCAGTTATTGAAGTAGTTGGTGGTGGTTAGACATCGCCTCCACCATAATGGGAAAGTCCAACGACGAATTAAAGGCACGTCGATTCACCCACGGAACTGTCAGGAGTTCGATTACGTCTGTCGTAGTTGCATGATCATTCAGAGATGGAAGCCGTAGATTGTCAGAAGCCATGCAGATGCAATGTGTTTAACACAATGTCTCGATTTTGTTGTTGTTGTTTTCTTGAGTATATGTAGGCGTTTTCGCCATTTTTGTAGGGATCGATGGTCGAGTAAGGCTCCCGGTTGTAAAGATTTAATGAAGCACTGTTATCTCTGGTTATGTATGAACTCATGAGACTTCTT
>ML792930.1:156187-197903 GCA_009831015.1 Picea engelmannii
CCTTCTCCTTAAATCCCCTCTTGTTTCCCACTCCACTTCGAGACTCATTCTCAATAACCCCTTTGCGAACTCCTTCTCCTCCAAATTCTCCTCCACCTAATATTCCTATGGTTGGTGCTAATCCCCCTCTGAATAGAATGGACACCATAGTTGCTGCTAGGTATGCTCCCTTGATCTTACCTCATCCCATGAATCCTTTCCCTGCTGGAGATTACTTGAAATATATGCCCAAGTTCAGCGGGGAAGGGGACATAATTGCAGAAGAACACCTGGCTGCTTTCTACAGTTATGCAGACAACCTGAACATTGGAGATGAAGATGTCTGGATGAGGGTTTTTTTCCAGAGCCTGGATGGTGAGGTAAGGAAATGGTTTAGAGGATTAGCTCTCGGATCTATTGCTGGAATTGAAGCCCTGGATAATGCTTTCATGAGGCAGTGGGGAGATAAGAAGGATTTCATGTATTATATGACTGAGTTCGGGTCTTTGAAGAAGATGGAAGGAGAGTCTGTCTCTGACTTCTCCAAAATATTCAATAAGATGTACAATAAGATTCCTGATGAAATAAAGCCATCAGAATCTTCGGCCAAGATGTCCTATGCTAGTGCATTTGGCCCCGACTTCTGTCTTTTATTGAGAGAAAGAAGAGCTGCCTCCTTAGATCAAATGCAAGACACAACCATAGAAGTGGAATCCAATGTATTAGCAACCGATATATTGAGGAGCGAGGCTGATGCGGGCAGAAGAAAGGGAAAATCTGAAGCCTCAACTTCTGGCCCATTGGTGCCCCACCTTCAAGTAGATGAACTAACCAAGATGGTGAAGTCTCTGTTTGCAGAGATGGAAAGAATGAAGGTAGAGAGGAGGAAAGCATACAAGGGCCCTTAGAGCGCCAAAAAAAAAAGGAGGTTTTTAGAGGCCAAACAATATCGCTCCCCCGATGATGCAAAGAGACAGAGATGACCAGAAAATTTAGGCCCCTTTTCAAAACAATTTTGTGGCTGAGGAAGAAGAAGGGGAAACAGATGATTTGGATCCTGAAATCCATTGCTTCGGAGACACTCCTCCTTTTCCTCATCTCACCCAATCAACATACGAGGAGTCCCTCATGGAAAGTCAGCTAAATGAACTTAGCAAAGGTGACAAGGCTAGTGGCAACCAAGGCAGATATGATCTGAGGTCTAAGAAGAGGATAGTAGCACCTGATATTCCTGAACGGGGAGTAGAGAAGCCTGCCAATGAAATGGTGGACAGTCACAGAGGTAAGAAGCACCGACCCCTCTCTCCCATAGTCCATAGTCATGCTCCCGAAATAAGAGAAATTCCTAAGCTTGCATCCTCCTTTAATTTTGAGCATGAGATTCAAAAGATCAGGATCCCAGTGCCTCTAATTGAATTAATAAAACATGAAGGGTTCAAGAAATGATTCTCTGAACTTCTGCAATCTGAGACCTCATGCCTTCCCACAGACTCCATCAATTTACAATATGAAAAACCTGCAGTTATTCTAGGTCCTATGGTAGAAGACAGGAATGAATCATCCCCTCCCTTCTACACTTCCTTGAACATACATGATAAGGTACTGCACAATTGCTTGATGGATTCGGGGGCTTCTCACAACCTCATGCCCAAAGCTGTCATGGAAGAGCTAGGACTGGAAGTCACTCGATCCTATCACGACCTCTATTCCTTCAACTCCAGGAGAGTTCAGTGTCTTGGAGTTATTAAGGATCTGTTTGTCACTCTGTTTCAACTTCCCATGAAAAGTGTGGTCATGGATATTGTAGTGGCCGATGTTCCCCCCAAGTTTGGTATGTTGTTATCAAGATCTTGGATAAAAAGACTGGGGGGAACCTTGTAGATGGACCTCACGTATGCTACTATCCCAGTGTTCGAAGGGGAGCATAGAAGACTATACAGGGAAGCCCAATTGGCCTACATAATCAGTGATGAAGCCAACCCTACCAATCATCCCATATTTTCCTTGGACACTGATTTAGGCTCCAGTATACTACAACTCACCCATGCCCCTGAGCCTCCGCTGAAACTCAGAAAGAATCCCATTGCTTCCCCTGAACTGCCTCCCTCCATCGTCTCAATCTGGAAAATGCTTTTTGATGGAGCCTGTTCCCAAGAAGGTGCTGGAGCTGGGGTGCTTTTTGTGTCACCTGATCGGGAGACCATATCCCTGTCATATAAGCTGGAATTAGAAACCACTAACAATGTGGCAGCGTATGAAGCTCTTATCCTAGGATTAAGAGCCGTAAGGGAAATGGGAATTCAGGAGGTAGTAGTGTTCAGAGATGCAGAATTGATAATCCAACAGGTCAGGAATGTTTATCAGGCTAAGCATCCTCGGCTCAGGAGTTACAGGAATGAGGTATGGGACTTGATTGATAATTTCTTCTCAGCTTTCAACATTACTTTTGTCCCAAGGGAAGAAAATGCCTCGGTCAACTCCTTAGCCATCTCAGCTAGTCTGTTCAAGGTCTCTCTGCCACCGAAGATCCATGGTGAGGTCGAAATAAGATACAGACCATCCATCCCGGATAATGTAAAGCACTGGGAGGTATTCGAGGATGATATTGAAATACAAAATTTTCTTCAGACCGTCGATGAGTTTTCGACACTGCACATTGATCAGGATCCCGACCCAGAGGGTGAATCTCACCCTGAGGTGTTTGCAAATAAAATTGCTAATCACCAGATTATTCAGCTGCCTAGCAATCACATTCCCAGGGGACTAGTCCCTTTAGAAAGGTTGTTTGACAAGAATGATGTGGCAATAAAGGGTGGTGTTTCAAGTAAAGATGCTGACATAGCCAAATGTAACCTTGGCACGCAGGATGAGCCTAAGTTTGTCAAATTATCAAGCAGCCTGACCAATGAACAAAGGGCAGAATATGTTGGGTTATTAAAGGAATTCACTGACGTGTTCACATGGGCATATGAAGACCTCAAAACTTATGACACATCTGTCATTGAGCACAAAATCCCGTTGAAATAAGAAGCTAAACCATTCAGGTAGAAGTTGAGACAGATAAATCCCATGTTGCTACCTGTCATGGAGAAAGAAGTGAAGAAATTGTTAGATGCCCAATCATTGTCCCATTGAGGTATTCTGAGTGGGTGGCCAATTTGGTTCCAGTGAGAAAGAAAAGTGGGGAAATCAGACTCTGTGTTGATTTCAGGAACCTAAACAGAAGCTCAAGGAAAGACAATTATCCTCTGCCCAACATGGAATACATATTTTAGAAGGTAACTGGCGCATCTAGGATATCCATGATTGACGGTTTCTCTGGCTATAATCAAATATCATTCATACCTGAGGACAGAGAAAAAATGACCTTCACCACTCCTTGGGGCACATTCATGTATGCCAAAATGCCTTTCGGATTGATGAATGCAGGGGCAACATTTCAGCGAGCCATGGACATAGCCTTTATCGGGGAAAAAGATAAGTTTGTGGTAATCTACCTGGATGATATAACGGTTTTCTCCAGGTATGACAGAGAACACTGCAATCACCTGAGGAATTTTTTTTTGAAATGTCGGAGGTTTGGCCTATCCTTAAATCCCAGAAAATCTTTGTTTGCTATGAAAGAAGGGAATCTATTAGGCCATATAGTATCGGAAGGAGGAGTGAGGATTGATCCTAGCAGGGTTGAGGCAATTCAATCCCTATCACTTCCTAGATCCAAAAAGGAAGTTCAGGCCTTCTTAGGGAAGATTAATTTCTTGAGGAGATTTGTCTCATATTTTGCTGAGTTGGTAAAAAATATCACAACCATGCTCAGAAAAGGAAATGAAGTAAAATGGACCGATGAACCCAGGGAATCTTTCATCCAAATTAAAAGAGCATTGACTGAGGCACCTGTTCTGATCAGTCTCGATTATTCCAAAGAATTCCTAATTTTCTCTTTTGCTTCTTTTGATACAGTAGCAACGGTTTTGTTGCAGAGAAATGAGGAAAGGAAAGAACAACCCATTGCCTTCTTCAGCAAGGCATTAAGATATGCATAAACCAGGTATGAAATCATGGAAAAGAAGGCTTATGCCTTAGTAAAGGCCCTCAAAGGTTTCAGGATCTATGTCTTGCACTCAAAGGTGATAGCATACATTCCTTCAGCTTCTGTGAAGGACATCCTTATACAGCCTGACATGGATGGGAAAAGAGGGAAGTGGATGGCTAAGATCCTAGAGTTTGATCTGGATATTAAGCCCACCAAGTTGATAAAGGGACAGGGTTTAGCCAAGCTGCTGGCTGAATCCAACTGCAAAGTCTTGGGGATTAGCTACATCAACACCTGCTCAAAAATTCAGCAAGCTGAGTCATCCAACAGGAATTTTCAGGATGCCTTATCACTAGCAACATGCGCCTGGTACAAGGACATATTGTATTTTCTGCAAGAATTGAAGCCTCCTGATGGAATGGGAAAAGGCAAGGCAAGAGCTCTAAATCTCAAGGCAGTCAGATATTTCCTCATTGACCAAACCTTTTACTGGAAAGACCCTTTAGGGGTATTTTTAAGGTGCCTGGACCCACAAGAAGTCTAGCAGGTTATATTTGATTTCCACAGTGGCCTTTGTGGAGGTCATCATTTCTGGAAGACCACAACTCATAAGATCCTCCGGGCTGGGTACTACTAGCCCACTTTATTTCCTGATGTCCACAAATAAATCAGAGCTTGCATCAAATGCCAAAAGTTCTTAGGAAAACAACAACTCAAATCTCTGCCATTAAAGCTTGTAGTAGTTTCAGCACCCTTTCAGCAGTGGGGATTGGACTTCATTGGAGAAATTCATCCTCCCTCAAGTGGTCAACACAGATGGATTCTGACTGCGACAGACTATTTCACGAAATGGATAGAGGTTGTCCCCACCAGAAGCACTTCTCACAAAGTAATTATCAGCTTCCTGGAGGACATCATAGCCAGATTTGGATGCCCTAGCAGAATTGTCACTGATAATGCCTCCCCCTTTCGGTCGGAGCCTTTGGTTAAGTTCTGTGAACAGTTTGTGATTTCACTAATTCACTCCACTCCCTATTGTTCTCAAGGAAATGGATTGGCAGAATCTTCCAATAAAAGTCTGATCAAGCTCATCAAGAAATTGTTGGAAGACAATAAAAGGGCCTGGGATTCGAAGCTCAAATTTTCTCTATGGGCTGACCGAGTGACAACAAAGAAGTCCCTGGGCATCTCACCTTTTCAACTGGTTTATGGAATAGAGGCCATTTTCCCTACTCAGCTCGCCTTATCTGTGGAAAAATTCCTCCAGGACCTTGAAGGAGAGCCTGACAATATGGTTAGAAGGATTCATCAGATGGTGGAAGTGCAGCAGATTAGAGAGCAGGTTATGAACAGGGCCTACGATCATCAACAGAAGATCAAGCAGGCTTTTGACAGGAAGAGCAGAAAGAAAGGATTTGAGCAGGGTGATCTGGTGCTCAAATGGGACGCACCCAGGTAGGACAGGGGCAAGCACAATAAGTTTTATGCCCTCTGGTTTGGGCCTTTCAGGATCCTTGAAGTATTTTCAAACAACACTTACAGGTTGCAGGATATGGAAGGCAAAGAAGTTTTTAATGGCCTAGTAAATGGGCATTTCTTGAAAAAATGTTTTTTGTGAGCCGCAGTCGGCTCTTTTGTTTTTGTAAATATTGTTTTTGTTTTCAGCTTAATAAATGACTCCATAGACCAACAACAAGGCACTGAACCTACAAAAGAGTCCTTAGAGAATCAAAAGGACGACTCTATCCCCCATGGAGCTAAATGTTAGCGATATTTCTTTTAGCGGGGGGTAAAATGCGAAGGAATGGATGAAAAACCCACTTATCCTAAGTTTGGGGCGCAAATGCATCTGTTGTTAAGCGGCAAGAAGATCTGGACGACAGGATTTCACACGCCCAGATCAACGGTGCACATTGGATTCCAGACCCCCCCCACCTTTATACCTTTAAGAAGAAGGGGGGGGGTCCAGAATCGAGGGCGAATCTCTTCAGCGGTCCTGATCAGAGCGCCCGGATCAATGACACTCAAGGAAATTTCCCCCCCCCTGCCTTCCTACCTTTAAGCAGAGGGGGGGGGGGGGGGTCCGGAATCGGGCGCGCAGCTTCCCAACAGTTGAGATCTAAGCGCCCAGATCAACGGTGCTCGTGCGATCCCATCTTTTTTAGCTGCTCTATTTTTAACCAACGTGGGCCCTTCCCCCCGCTATGTCATCCTCTTGAGCCGCCTCTCCCCTATTGCCATGTGTCATCTATCCATCTCCACTCTTTAGTCCAGGTGGTCCCTTCCCTATCTCATGATTCACTCACCACCTGCCATGTGTCCCGCTCCTTTCCACGTCAGCCTCCGTTAAAGTGTGCCCATTGTATCTTCCCCTGTCACCTCTCTCACACCTCATCACTCCTCGGTTTTGGCACCACCACTCCCATTATGCACCCCATCCTTTGTGCTGGCCTCCATGCCTATCCATCAGGCCATTCAGCTGATCCAGGTGGCAGCGCGGAGGGTCTTCCACGTCACAGAAGTGCCAAGTTGGTCGGGCCATCCTCAATCCCAATGAAGCAGTTATTGAAGTAGTTGGTGGTGGTTAGACATCACCTCCTCCATAATGGGAAAGTTCGACGACGAATTAAAGGCACGTCGATTTGCCCACGGAACTGTCAGGAGTTTGATTACGTCTGCCATAGTTGCACGATCATTTAGAGACGACAGCCGTAGATTGTCAGAAGCCATGTAGACGCAATGTGTTTAATGCAGCGTCTCGATTTTGTTGCTGTTGTTTTCTTGAGTATATGTAGGCGTTTTTTCCATTTTTGTAGGGATCGATGGTCGAGCAAGGCTCCCGGTTGTAAATCTTTAATGAAGCACTGTTATCTCTGGTTATGTATGAACTCTTGAGACTTATTGCCTTATGAATGTCAGTCTCTTTCATGTCTTTGTTCAAACTGTGTTAGAGCAGCTCGGAATTGGAGAATCTAGTCGAGTTGAAGCTGTTATAGGATGATGTAGAATTTGATCACTGTGACAGTCGCATTGTCTCTAATCAGTCCTTGTGATTTTCCTAACGCGGAATGACATGGAATTGGAGAATCCAGTCAAGTCCCTTTTTCAGTATCTTGAAGCCCTGAACCCGAGGATCTCGCATTCGGGGTTTTTCTTCTACAAATTGCTGAAATCCTGTTGCCCAAAGTAATTTGTTCACTCTTCTTATCAAGTCTTCCACTCGTTCACCCTTTAATCAATCCACTGATTGAAGTTAGATCAAGACCTCCTTTGTTTCTTACATGTCAGGCCCAGTCTTTGAGTTAGAGTGACATCTCCCTGAGTCTCTGTCCATTTGATCACCCATTAAACCACCGTGACATAAAACTGATGGGCATCGGGCTCTGCTTCTGAAAGCGATCCAAGAGTGACTTCTATTGCCAACAATTCCCATAAACTTAAATTGTTTCCAACCACCCTAAAAGAAGCAACACTCCATTGGTTTATGGGGCTTGGGGAAAACACTATTCATACCTAGGAAGAGATGAGACAAACATTATTGAATAAATACCATGATTATTGCAAAGCTAGGGATCTTCAAGAGGAAATTTTTAAGATGACCCAAAAGGATGATGAGAGGCTAGAAGATTACATTGAAATGTTTCATTATAACTTACAAAGATCAAAGAAAAACAAGTTGGAATTAGAAACATTGTGTACCATTCCATTATCCTCAGGGAATCAAGTGTTGGAATATGAAAGATGTGTGCTTGTTTTACCATTGAAAATACCCTTGTCACCCAACCATAGGCTGAAGCCACCCTCCGAGCACCTTAACCTTGATAGAGAATCACTCCGGAAGAAAACCCTAGGCTAGATAACCAAACAAAGGGTAGCGTACCTTTCCCCAAGATAGGACATCAACAAAGGCTGATCAGATGTTCCAAACCCTAGCCAAGAGATAGTCCAAGCCAAAACGTAACTACTAGTTGCAGTAGCTACACCAACAACTCTCCTCCAAACCCGTGCACAAGACTGCAATTGCACTGCGTAGAACTAGCTCTCTGCAACTACTTAGATGTGTCAAATGATAGACTGGTGCCCTATATTTATAGTGGTTCTAGCAGACTTACTGGGGCTGACTTCTCCTTCTGGGTACCTGTTTGTTCAATATATTATTATTATTTCTAGCTGACTTCTTCTCTTGGAGGCTAATAACCTAATATAAATTATCTTCTTGAGAGGACAAGTCTTCTAGGGTTATTAGCCAACTTATTAGGGTTTCTTCTTTCTTCTTGGAGTATTCTATTCTCATCAAGTTCACACGTGGAGGTAAATACCTCCCGCAACTACCATAATATCAACACTCCCTCCTAACTAGGGAGGTATTATAGGTAATGGTCTTGAGCACAAAAACATACCATTCACCCAGTAGCATCAACGTAGTTGTATAGACTAGATCATGAGCACCATCATCATCATCAGTGTCATCAGCTGCATCATCTCTCGAAACCATACTCTATCTGAGTAATCATACATGATGCTTACTCCACAGAGTGATTCAAGACCCATTCTTCTAATCTAGAAGAGTAAATTCTCTGAACCATTTTCCGTCTAGAAAATATATGTTCATCATTCATCTGGCTGATGATTATATCTAATAAATTGTTGATAGTCTTCAAGGCAATCAGAACAAAAATAGAACACAACTGTGTCTATCCATAGTAGTACATAACTACAATCTAGTGGTACACTACCACACCAAGTAACACACAAGTACTTGATCAACAACATATAGTCACGAACAGTGGAACATATCCACCAGAGTAGTATACATCTACTGTCTTCATAACAATCATCTGATAGCAACCTGCACATAAACAATGTTATGATATAAACTAAATCTTTTGGGCCAATCTTTCACTCACATAGTTGAGATATGAAAGAATATCTTCCCTCAGAGTAGAACAATGAGATATCTGGACTATTCTTCTCAAGCAAGGAAGAATAATTGTCCTGTCTTCTGAACCTGGACCATTCCCCACCCTGGGACATTCTTCCTACACTAATCAAAGTGCACTATGGAGAGAATGTATAAACCCTAAGGAATGCCTGTCCTTGATTGTTGAGCCTAGACCATTCCCCACCCTGGGCCATTCCTCCTACACTAATCAAAGTGCACCCTGGAGAGAATGTATAAACACCAAGGAATGACTGTTTGGACCATTTCCTCTGTTAACCACAAGAGGAAAAGATTGTCCTACATAAACCTCCAAAGTGAACCATTCCTCATGTTAACCACAATGAGAAATTGTTGTCCGACGAGGTGGGCCAGTCTTCTTGAGTAACCCTCAAGAAGAGAGACTTCCCTAGAGCACTCCCCATGTTAACCACAATGGGAAGTCACTGTCTATGATACATCATCAATCTGGACAATTTCCCATGTTAACCACAATGGGAAATTGTTGTCTGTTAGAAATCTCAATCCACTTTCCGAACAGGAAAGCATCTGTCCAAGATGGACTATTTTTCAATGAATTTCTTCAATAATATTTTCAGGGCTCCATCCCAACCTGAGAGTCATATCTTCCTTTTTCAATAAGGAAGTCATTTCCATGAGCTCCAGCTTGAGTACGCAAACTCTTTCATCTTGGATAGAAGTTTTACCAAAATGTCTGCTTATCTGCTCATCTATGGAGATATGTATTGGAGAGCCACTTTCTCCTTTCTGGACTTTCATCATAGATAATGTAATTCTTTATTTTAAATGTGTTTTAGTTTGGACCACTGATTTTCTGTGAAGGCTTCATGTAGCTCTGAACAATAGAGTATATCATTTTTGGAAAACTGAAACATATCCATGTGGCACTTCTTCTGTCATCATAAGATCTGATCTACTGAGTAATCATCTTGATGTTATAGGAAATATTCACCACGCTTATGCTGTGCACTGGAGGTTCTCCACCAAGTAATATTCTTGTATCTTCATACAAGGGTCTCTTTCTGGTATGCCTCAAAGTCTTGAGATTGCTCTTCATACGCTCTTTATTCAATTTCTCTGGAGAACATTCTTTGCATTCATCTGATGTAGAACTCCAACTCATGGATGTTGCGGATGATATAATGACTCATGTAGAGATAAGTCTGGTTTATTGGAACAAGTAATCATCATAGTCTTCTCCATCCATCTGGGAGAACCTCTAGTTCTAGATCTTGCAATGCTTTCATTCAGAAGTATTCCATACAATGTTCTTCATCATGTCTTTCAGTTCCTCTACTTGATTTATTTTAGTGAGTTCATATCAGGCTGATAATCTTGTGATTCTCGATGCAATGACTGGTTGTTGTAGCTTCTCTTTCTTTCTTGGAGTCTTCATGTTCTTCTTTATGTTTTTCTTTAGATTCTTGGGTCCATGGAGTTTCTTATAGATTCCATGCCCTAAATATTCCATCCCTTTCTTTCATCACAGGATCACATATGTGGATGGACAACCAGGGATAATTTAAAGATTCTCTTCGAAGAAGACTTCTTCTGAGGTTGAATTGGATACATACTATCTTTCATGGCTGCTATCATGGATATATACTTCATCATCTTCTATGTATCATAGGATTAGATCCCTCCTAATTCTTTCTTCATGTATGAGTGCATATAATCGGCTCCCTTCGTCTAACAGAGTCCACGCTCCCTTTTGCATCCTTATTATCTTCTGAAAAATGTCATAAGTCTTTCTCCAATTCCTCTTGATTGCCGACTTCTAAGTTTTTTCATGATTGATTCAACTTATCTTGCAGTAGCTTCCACATGATTTGTATTTCATTCTTTCATGTGTATTATCTAATGATATTCATCCTTATCTTGTTGTTCTTTCATAGGTATAGTTCTTCTTGGAACACATTATCTTCCAGTAGATGGATATACAAGATATGTACATAGACGATGCAAACAAGATATGTACAAGAAATAAGAAGAGTATTGTTACCTTTAGAAGAAGAAGTCTCTTTCATCCTGCTTAGTCTTCTTTGGTTCCTTTTCTTCGGCAATTGATTCATCGTGTTTCTCCTTCCTTTTCCTTAGCTCGGGACAATGATTCTTGTAGTGACCATACTTTCTACAGTTGAAGCATTGTATTTTTGAAATGTATTTCTCTTGATTTGGCTTCCTCCTTGAACCAAACTTCTTTTTGTTCCTGAAATTATTGAATCTTGTTGTGAAGGCTTGATCATCGTACTTATTTTAGGGTTTCTCTTTTTCACTGATTCTTGATTCTTCTTGAGCACAACAAGTCCAAAGTTCTTCAAATGTTGGATACTCCTTCCTTGTGTTCATTCTTGCAGCAAATGCATCCCACATCTTGGAAGACCATTGAGTACTATGTTTACCAATTCCTTCTATGAGATGATCTCTTCAATAGTTTGTAGTTGATCTCTTTAACTAAGAGATTATCACAAAATATGATGTTATGCTATCATCATCATTCATATTCATGTCACAGAGCTCATTCTTCAGACTCATTACTTGTCCAATGTTTCTGACTGAGAAGAGGTTTGTTAGGGCATCGTACATCTTCTTCGATGAGTCAAGATGGGAGATGTAGGATATCGAGTGGTCTTTGATAGAATCCACCATGATACTCATGGCATTGATGTCACTATCTTTGAACTTCTCCATGGCTACAATGTTCTATGGTTCCTTCTCTTTCCCTTCTTCAAAATTTGGTTTCACGATCTTTCCTTTCATGATATCCAACACTTTATTCTTGGCAAGGATAATATCAATCCTTTTCTTCCACACTCTGAAGTTAGAAGCTCCATCTAACTTGTTCTTTGACTTCATAGAGTAAGTCATGGCTGCTTTGACTTGGTCAAACCCTAGATTTGACCACAAACTCAAACTTCACGTCTTGGCTTGCTGAGAGTATTAGGAGATGCATTAGGCTAGAGCGCACTAATCTGCCTAGAGATTAGGTCAATCCATTCACTTAAGGTGCCTCAAAAAGAGGATTAGGGTTTCTGCAAATACTCCTGCTAGTAACCCTAGCGACAATGTCTTGGAAGCTGCTTCTGCTAGTAACCTTAGCGGCAATTCCTCAGCGAGCTCAATATCCTAGCGGCTATGTTTCCTTCCAGCATTTAGATTGAATGAAGGAGGTGTGGGCCCATAACCTATTAGAATATGAAATATGTGTGCTTGTTTTTCCATTGACAATACCCTTGTCACCCAACCATAGGCTCAAGCCACCCTTCGAGCACCTTAACCTTGACAGAGAATCACTCCGGAAGAAAACCCTAGGCTAGATAGCCAAACAAAGGGTAGCACACCTTTCCCCAAGGACAGCGCATCAACAAAGGTTGATAAGATGTTCCAAACCCTAGCCAAGAAATAGTCCAAGCCAAAACGTAACTGCTAGTTGCATCAACTGCACCAACAACTCTCCTCCAAACCTGCGCACAAGACTGCAACTACACTGCGCAGAACTGGCTCTCTGCAACTGCTGAGATGTGTCAACTAAGAGACTGGTGCCCTGTATTTATAGTGATTCTAGCATACTTACTGGGGCCGACTTCTCCTTCTGGGTACCTGTCTGTTCAGTATATTACTATTATTTCTGGCCAACTTCTTCTCTTGGAGGCTAATAACCTAATATAAATTATCTTCTTGAGCCGACAAGTCTTCTAGGGTTATTATCCAACTTATTAGGGTTTCTTCTTTCTTCCTAGAGTATTCTATTCTCATCAGGTTCACACGTGGAGGTAAATACCTCCCGCAGCTACCATAATATCAACATCAAGGAGGATTGTATATATGTATTAAGCCTCATGGGGGATGGTGACATCTCTTAGATTACATATGACCAAATTTGTGAAGTTTTTGAATTCTACTCACATGGCATTGCAAAATACTGGAAATGCTATAGAGATACAATTTCATAAATCACAAGGTCATCTAGAGGAGGGGTCACTAGGGATGAGCTAGGGAACCTACTAGATAATTTCAAAATTAATATTCTTAGTTCACTTAGATACTATTTGGAAACCATGCAAGATAGGAAGAGGACACAAATTTTTCATTAGCCATATTTTGTTATAAATGACGGAAGAAGCACCCTCCTCGGGAATGCCCATTGAGCAATGTAGAGGTGTGTGCTATTTGTGAGAAAAATCATGCAACCAATGGTTTTCCTTCCTTACTTTAGCTCAAGGATGTATATCAAGGGGCTAATGAGGAGATTGAATATATATATTTTTTATCCCATAAACGACTATGGCCACCACAACCACCAGGTATGGCACATAATCCATCCCAATACTTTGCCCCTTACCAATATTCATCGCAAAACTGGTATTTCCCATGCCATGGAAATTATAGCTTGTTCATACCCAAATTTAGTCTTGGAAATAGAGTTGGTGAGGCAACCCATCCTTTAGGAACTTGCCTCAATAAACCCATCAATATCCCCTCTAACGACATCCTCCAATTCAACATCCACAATAGTTGCAACTATCGTCCAACCAACCTCCTCAAAAGACACCACAAATTCCCGCTTAACCCATTCTTAACCCAAACAATAAAGTAAATCATACCACCTAAAACATTGAGCTACCCCCTTATCCAACTTATTTCATCTCTTATGTGGTGTGTGATGACATTAAATTTGGCTCAAGAAAAGTGGCCAAGAATCATATCTTCCCCATCATCCTTGAACATGATGATGATGAAGAAATTGATGAGCATAATGGTTAGAGTTCTTTCCCCACAATTCAATAAACCTCAGATAATTTCAATCAGCTATAATCCTCTGGACCTTTTTCAACTCCTTACCCAGAGAGATTACCCATAGAGAACCCCATTGCGCAACCCAAATTTGATCTTTTTGGGGAACTTAAGAATGTGTGTCAAAATTATTTTGTTACAAGAAATTAAAGACGTTCCAATTTATTCTAAGGTTGTCTAAGAGCCATGTTTGAGGAAGCCTAGGAAAAATAAGGACCACCCAACTATCCATGTTTTGGTAAGTTAGATGATTTAATGTCATGGAAGGTCTTTATGACCAAATATGTAGATAACGTCCATATCAATAAAACTCTTATTCCCAACACCCTGATTGATTTAGGGGATGCTATTAATGTGACAACTAAAGAGGCTATGGGAAAAATCAATTTTTCTACCCTATGTCGAACCCCCACTGTCCTCCAACTAGATGATAAATCTACCATGAAGCTTGATGGAATAGTAGATGATGTGATAGTTTCTATCGATTCATGGGAATCCCCAAAAGATTTCATGATCTTGCAACCAAAATCCAACTTAGGTGGATACCCATTGATATTGTGCAAACCCTAGTTGGCTACTACTGATGCATACATCGGTTGTAGGTTAGTGGACATGACAATTTCCCATGGAAATTTCACCAAAAATATCTCTCTCTCTCTACCCTTTTTATAAACCTTCCTTGGAATCATAAGCACCATCTTGGATAGAATATAATGATGATGAAAACATATAACTTGTCTTATCATTGGAACAAGTCTCAACTTTTGGGAGACATACTAATGATCACCTAATATTCAATTTCATGACATAACCAAGTCATAGTGCAATTTATCCCTCCCTCAAATACATTGTAGAAAAGCATCCTCAGGAGAACTACTCACTAGAAGAGCTCACACAAAAAATTGACTCGATGATCCCTTTGGATACCCTGTATGAAAATCATAGTACACTAGTTGAGATCCACCAAGGGAAAAATTTGAATGTAAACTCCAAATTAGAAACCTCTCAGCAAGATCAACTCATCAAAATGTTACGAGAGCATAGTCGTGAATTTACTTGGGATTACATTGACATGAAAGGAATACAACATAGTTTATTGATTCATCATATATACAACAAGGAATATTCCCGACATGTCAGGTAGCCTCAATGGAGAATGAATCCATCTTTGAGGGAAACAGTGAAGGAGGAACTGCAAAAGTTGTTGAATGTTATATTTATCTATTCTATTTCTGATAGCTAGTAGGTCTCACCCTTGGTGATTGTGCCAAAGAAGAATGGAAAATGGCATGTGTGTATTGATTGCATGGAATTAAAAAGGCCACTATGAAAGATTATTTCCCTCTACCATTCATCGATCAAGTCCTAAATACCTTGGTGGGCAAGATATTTTTCTCTTTTCTTGATGGATTCAGTGGGTATAATCAAATTCATATTTCCCTTGAAGACCAAGAAGATACTACCTTTACCTGTCCCTCAGGAACTTAGGCATTTCGAGTATTTCCATTTGGGTTGTGCAACACTCCTGCCACTTTCTAGAGGTTTATCCACATACTATTTTTAGACTTGATCCATGACCATGTTAAAATATACATGAAGGATTTCACTGTTTACTAGGACACTTTCGAGGAAACCTTGGCCAACCTCGAAATGGTTCTATTCAGGTATGAGGAAACTAACCTTTCCGTCATCAATGAAAAATGCCACATACTTCTTCGTAAAGGCATTGTTTTGGGCCATCACATATCACCTATAGGGATTAGGGTAGACCTTGCAAATATTGAACTAATCTTGAAGCTTCCAGTTCCAACAACTCAGAAAAAGGTCTATAGATTTCTAGGACATGCAGGATATTATAGGAGGTTATTGAAAATTTCAGGAAAATAACATCACCATTATTTAATTGCTCTCGAGAGCTAAAATATCCAGTTGGATTGCTCAATTCCAGGTTACTTTTGAAAATTTTAAGGAGGAGCTCTAAATTGCACCAGTACTATAGGGCCCAAACTAGTCTTTGCCATTCCACATCTCTACGGATACTTCAGATAAAAACCTTGGAGTTTTATTGGGGAATAAAGAAGAATGAAAACCCTACACCATTTATTACATCAAAAAGAACCTCACTCCAGCTGAGCGAAACTATATAGTAACCAAAAAAGAATTTCTTGTTGTTGTGCATGCAATTAATAAATTCCATAATTATATTAGTGGGTACCTTGTGTTTATACATATAGAACATTCTGCTATTCGTTATCTCGTGAACAAACCTATTACAAATGGCAGGGGTGACTAGATGGTTGTTTTTGTTGCAGGAGTTTGACATTAATATCATCGATAAACTTGGAAAGGAGAATGTCATTGCTGACTTCCTTTCTAGGCTCACTAACGAGGGGGGTCCTATTCTTGTAGAAGATACTTTTCTAGATGAACATTTATGTTCTCAATGTATTAACACACCTTGGTTTGCATACATTGCTAACTACTTGGTTGCAGGGAATCTTCCACAACATTTGTCACCAAAGGAACATCAAAAGGTCATCAGGAAAAGTGTAATGTACTCATGGATCCAAAGTCATATTTTTCACGTAGGGCTAGATCTTGTTACCCGACCCTATGTTCAATAGGACAAGATCTATGATACCTCAAAGCTTTCCATGATGAGCCTTCTGGAGGACATTCCATTGATAAATGAATTGCAAACAAGGTACTGTGTCTTTGATACTATTGGCCTACCATATTTAGGGATGCCAAGAAGTATGTCAGAATTTGTGACAACAATCAATGAATGGGTTGATCAGTGAAATCATATGAAATGACACTACAACCTTAGGTCTTGGTAAAGCCATTTGAGAAATGAGATGACGAATTTCTGGGACCAATCAACCCACCCTCAAGATAGAAAATTTACATCTTGGTGTGTACTGACTACGTAACCAAGTGGGTTGAGGTAAAGGCCTTTCCTAAATACACTGAGCAAGTTGTGGCTAACTTCCTTTATGAAGAAATCTATGTTTACTTTGGGGTTCCCTGACATATTTTCACTCACCAGGGAACCCAGTTCACATCTTATCTTATTTAGTCTATCACTCAAAAATTTAAGATCAAGCACCAACCGTCCACTCCATACAATCCACAAGAAAATGGATAGGTGGAAGTTATAAACAAAATTTTGTAGGCCATCCTAACCAAAACAATACAACACCATCACAAGAACTAGGTTGAGAGGCTTCTAGAATTCCTTTGGGCTTATCAAACCACCTGGAGGAACATCACAAGCTTCACTCCATACAAACTTATGTATGGTAAGAATGCCATTCTCCCAATAGAATATGAATTTAAGACATTGAGAAATTCATTACAAGTAGGTTTGGACCTCTCATAAGTACAATAACATCAACTAAATCAAGTCAATAAAATTAATGAAATCTATCAAGCTATTATACAACAATCCTCTCTTGTCTGACAACAGAGAGTTAAGTGGAATGATAGATTCATCAAT
The DNA here is from genome assembly GCA_009831015.1 of Picea engelmannii. Taxonomy (NCBI): domain Eukaryota; kingdom Viridiplantae; phylum Streptophyta; class Pinopsida; order Pinales; family Pinaceae; genus Picea; species Picea engelmannii. Next base: position 173,453 of record ML792930.1, read on the forward strand.
AAGAAGAAATTCAAAGAAGGAGATTAGACTCTCCAGTTCGATTCCAGGCACAAGGACTTCAAAGGAAAATTTTGCACTTGTTGGTCTAAATGTTTCACCCATTGGATGGGACCATACAAGATTGCCATTGTCTATGATAATGGTTCCATAAATTTGCATAGAAAGGACACCATCATGGCCAATGGCCACTAATTGAGGTTGTACTGGAAACCAATATTAAAGGAAGATTTCATCCAAGAATTACTCAAGAAGGAAGATTTAGACATTGTAAGTAAGGTGGTATCACCACCAACACCTACTTCCTCTTGATTTCTTTTATTCTTCTTGAGAAAAAAAATAAAAAAAATCTAGTAATGAAAACCCATCTTAGGTGTTACTAAACCAAGTGATATTAGGAAACAAGGTTTATGGCTGATGTCACTTGGGAAGGAAGCAAACTTTAATTGTGAAAACCTCTTTGAGGCACAATTGGACAAACTCTGCTTGAAAACAAGCTTGTTGGCAAGCAGAGTTTGCAAAAAAAAAAAAATAAGAGAAAAAAAAAAACACCAAAAAGAAAAAATTGCTCATCATGTTTTAAAACTTTGTTGCTAAGTTAACCTCTCTGTTGTAGTGATTTGTTTTTTTTGTCTAGGTAGATCTAGATTGCATAATAGAAGGACAATTTTGATGGCAATACCTTTTTCCCTGCTGCAATTGTCACCTTCAAAAATATTTTTCTATATTGAGCATCATCAACACATCTTCAACATCATTTCATGATCACAGACATGGATCATAATTTTATTTACTTTAAGTTACCTTTCTTCAAATAGGATGTAATAAGACATTATGGATTTGCACTAAGGATAGTCTTGTCTCCATTACTGTTTTTCAAGATTGTATGAAGATTAGAATGAAGGATCAACATCCACTAAAATATGACAATATGGAGGTAACAATCAAAGCCTTTTGATATTTTTATATAATTGAAAAGACTTGAATCAAACCATAGGTTACACTCTTTGAGCCAAATAAACCATAAATGGACAAATGATGTTCATATGGTTTCAAGCTTATCCTGTGATATGAGGCTTGGAAATTTCAAGTTGCTCTTAAAAGAAAGTCTGGTGTAAGGAGGATATCAAACTTGTTTTAACATTATCACCTTGAAGTACCACATTCCAAGGTTCCAAGTATTGTTTTAAAGCTTGATATTTGACAATACATAAATGATCAAGTATGTTTCCAATATTTGTGTTTTGACAAAGAGTACACCTATTCCTACAACCTACACTTTGTATCATCAAGAGATTCATCATTCTTAGAATTATTTATGTGGCCTACACTTTGTATAGGCCAAATTCCATGCAATTTTGACCTCATTTGATTCATTATTTAATAAATGTGGATTATGGCCTTTTCGAAATCTGTAACTTGTTTTGCAAATGTTGGATCATAATTATGTAGCATAGACATTATTGATGAAATAGATCTAGAATAAACATATTATTGCAACCTATTTGCATTATTCCATTTGTATCGTACCCCATCCCAATCATCTCAATTATCACTCCACCACTCATTCTGATTATAATTTGGTAACAAGACTTTACAGGTTGTGGGTATTGTTGCAACTAAAATTTGGAGATTGGATTACCATTTTCAAGGGTTGGATGTACCATGTCTATGTTGATGATTATAGCTTCATGAGACATCCTCCAGGAAACGTTCTCCTCTGAGACTAAGTGAGTCGACTTGTGAGAGAGCCCATGAGTTGGGTATGCTCATGTGATGGGCGTGTGTTATTGGATAAATTGGTAGGTGAAGACACTAACTAAACTCCCTAGATCCACATAGATCTAGAACAAAACACACCAGAACATGATGCTTTCCTTAAGTTTTAAATATTGAATTTACTAATTAAAGAGGGATAGGTGACATACTGTTTAAACATCGCTTCTTCTCACCATCACCATCGTAGCTCCATTCCAAAACTCATACAATGATGATCCTACAAAAGAACACAACCAACCAAAGTGATAGTAATAGCATGAACTCAATATAAACCTATGTATGTGATCAAGGAATCATACAATAAAACACAACAAGTTTTATAGGAAAGAATCATATTACTGTATCATATTAAATGTGAAAGAGAGATTACAACCATGGCCTTGATGTTGTAAGGTCCCTTCCAACTGTCCTTCGTTCCCCACACACCTCTTTCTCCAAGGATTCTGAGACCATGGATCTGATAGCTACTCACAATCTATCTTGACAAAGAAAATCTCAAAGCCACTCTAACCAAGCTAACAATCCCAAGCCAAAAACCACTAACTTTCTCCCTGAGAGCTCCTCTCCTTTTATAATATGAAGAGGATAAGGTGAGGAGGTTAGGATGATCCCACTAAATCATGAAAGCGAGTAAGATCCAAACCATTCAGATTCCACCTCACCATGGAAGTTTCTCCTTCTAGAAGCATCGAGAATATGCTCGTTTTTCCCACGTATGAGCATTCTCGCACCCTGCTTATAGAGAAACCTGTGAACCTCTCACAACCCAGCTATGGTGCAGCCTACGAGAATCAGGCATTCTCGCACCCTACCTATATAGCAACCTGTGAACATCCTCTTTAATAGGGTTTTTACAAAGGAGAATGCAACTTCTTTTCTCAGGAAAAGTTCTTCTCTCTTCTTTCTTCAGGAACTCAGGCCACTGACCCCTCTGAAGGAAACAGATAAGTTTAAATCATTAACGGTCATAGGGATGATGAAAATAATGTGTAACAACATGTCGTTTCTCTTTGGATTGAGATGAGACGATGTGTGCCCTTGTTTGGGGTGAGGACGCCTATGAGATGGGTGTGTCATTCCTCTCTAGATTGAGATGAAACAATGTGTACCCCTATGTGGGGTGAAGGTGCCCATGTGATGGGCGTGCGTCAGACTCTGGACTAATTTTTTATGATGTGTGGTCTCCTGCCTTGGGGACTCAGTTTAGTCGGGCTTGAGATGGTACTCCAGATGATTCTCCTATGGACTCGGTGAGATAGAGATCTATTGAGTAGGAAGTCCCTGTGGTTGAGCATAGGTGGACGTGCCCCTAGTGATTGAGCACTAGTGGATGTGTGAGATCCCTTTCTATATTTCCTGAGAGTAAGACTTACCTGTAACCCTAATTGTGATGTAAAGGGTACAGGTCGGCTCCACCATATGTGAAAGATAATTAATGTTTATTGTAATAATTAATTATTTTATGAGTTATTGAGGTCGACCTTGTTGTGCCAATAGACACCACTTTTGGTCTGTCCAGTCTAGTATAAATAAAGGTGATTTCCCCATTGAGGAAACACACAAGTCATTTGGAAATTTCAGCAAGTACATCTTCTAGGGATGAAGTGCACACCTCTCTTGGGTGAAAGTTTCAAGGTAGCATAGCACCCTCTTGTGTACATTAGGGTTTCATGGTTGGAGGATATTCTCTTGAGAATATAGAGAAGGATTGCTAGGTTTTTCTCCCTTGTTGAGAAGGGTTTTCCCAAGATATTTCTTATGTTCTTGTGCATGGTTATTCCTCTTGTGATCTTGGTTATTGCAACACTTGTACATTGTGTAGCTGCATTTGTTTATGGTTCAAGTAAATGCTAAAATGAAATAAACCTCGTGCTTGAGCCTAGCATAGTGAAAATTCAACTTGGTATCAGAGCATAGGTCTTGAAGAAGCCATTGCACAAGCTTCTAGCTGTCGTCCTCTCTCTTCTGCAGAAACGTACGACCTCCTAGGGTTTTCAGAAATCTGTATGACCCTCTCCTTCTTGGGTGTTCCAACACTTAAAACTAAAATTTTGGGGCTAAAAATTACATAGGGGTGTACGACCTCCATCAGTGCACCTCCAACAACTCTTAGATTGCAATTCCGAGGATTTTGGATTTTTGGCCCTAGGGTTTCACAATTTTTTGCAGAAAATTTAGATCTAGGGTTTTTGCAGCTCATTGAAGGAGCTTTTCATCTCACTAGTGTTCTTCTGATTTTCAAGGCTTATTGTTGGCAGTCATAAGCGCAAAAAAACCTATTTTTTCTAGCCTATCCTAGTCGTTAGGTTTTCTAGCCCAGTTGGCAAGGGTTTGTGAAGAATATGAAAATATGATGAACAAAACCTTGGTGGAAGATAGGATTGATGGATCAAGAAACTTCAGTAAATGGAAGTCAAGACTTCATGTCACCCTTGAAGAAGAAGACTTATTGTGGGTGATACAAAAAGGTTTACCAGAGACAACTACCGATGAAGAGAAGGAAGAAAGGAAGGAAGACGACGTCAATGATAGGAAGATAATCATCTACTCAGTAAGAGATCATCTCTTGCCTCATATTGCCAATATGAAGACAACTTATGAAATGTATGAAGCATTAAATATTATGTTTGAGAGTAACAATAACCTTAGAGATCTTACACTGAAGGGCCAACTTCAAAATATCAAGATTGAAAATGGTGACACCGTGGCTACCTTCTTCATGAATATGTCAGAGATCAGAGATCATCTAGGTGTCATTGGAAAAATCATATCAAACAGAGAACTTGTTTTTTCCACTCTCAACAATCTTCCAAAACATTGGGAACCATTTCTTCAAAGTGTTAGTGGTAGAGAACAACTAGCTACTTTTGATCGTCTGTGGATAGAATGTACCCAGAAAGAAATCAAACTTATAGCTAGAGGAGTGGAAGACTCCCCTCATGATGATAGTCATGCTCTTACACTTCATACAAAGAAAGGAGGAAGAAATGAAAGAAAATTCAGGCAAAAATTCAAAGACGAGGAGCATTCAGGTTATCATAGAAAAGACATGTCAAAGATCTAGTGCTTCATATGTGACAAGTATGGAAACATTGTGAGTAATTGTCCTACCCGGAAGAAAGAAATATAATATGATTCCACTATTGACATGGACCTATACCCACCTCAGAAAGTTGCAGATGTGAGAGATGAGGATTACTTCCTCTAAAAACAAATACAAGATTGAACATAACTATAGACTAGGGTAATTTTTGTACTACTTTCCTTATTTGATTAACCTTTAGTTTCTTTCTGATAATGAAGGGTATTATCCTTGGTGTGGGAGACCTCTTGTATTGGACCATTATCCCTGGTACGAGAGTCCAAATTTTCTTGATTGATTATTTTCCGAGTACAAGAGACCAACAAAAGTACCATAGAATTAGTAGAGGACCTGAGAAGACATGAGATGCCTCCAGATTAGCAAACATGAAAAGGAAGCTGTCTATCCTTTGGAATTCAGAGGGAGTCACTTGACTCAGAGGGAGTCAAACTATTTGAGAAGAAGGAAGAGAAAAATACCTTCTTCCCTTCAACATTTCAAAGGGAGACAACCATTGTTCCAGTTGATCCAGATGATCTAGTTTCTCTAATTGATGTTCCCATAGACACTACAGTAGGCCATGAAATACCTACCTGGGATCAAAAAACTTTTTAGGAGGCAGAGGGACATGCAAATCCTCAAGGCACATTCCGAGAGAGTAAGAGACCAAAGAGATTTTTGTGCTATTTTTCAGCCATGCGCCACATCATGATACTAAGCCTTGTTGTCATGGAGAAGAAACAGGTCAACAGGTATGGAAAGATGCCATGGTAGAAGAGTATCAGTCCATCTTGAAGAATGATGTGTGGGATATTTTTCTGAGACCAGAAGGGAATTCTGTAGTAACTTCCAAGTGGATATATAAAATCAAGCATGGAACTGATGGAAGTGTCAAGGAATACAAACCAATATTTGTAGCCATATGATTCTCATAGTTAGAGGGAATTGATTATGAGGAAAAATTTTCTCCAGTAGCTTGATACACCTCCATCCGTACTATCATTTTACTCACTACATCCATGGGTTGGAAACTATATCAGATGGATGTAAAGACAACCTTTCTCAATGGTAAGATTGAGGAAGAAGTTTACATATAAAAACTAAAGGGATTCGTGATACACGACGAGAAAACTCATGTGTTCAAGTTGAAGAAAGCCTTGTATGGACTAAAGCAAGCACCTCATTCTTGGTACAATAAGATAGTTGGATCCTACAATTATTCATTGTGATAACTAGAGTTGTGTGAAGCTCTCTGATAATCTCATGTTTCATGATAAATCGAAACACATTGAGATAAAATATCATTATATCAGAGACATGGTGAAGAGGAAAGCAGTACACGTGCAGTACCTTCCTACACATGAGCCAATTGCAGATATCTTCACCAAACCACTTTCCAAGATGAAGTTCGGGTTATTTTGTGAGAGACTTGACCTAGTGGAGAATGCCTCTCTAGATGAGAGGGAGTGTTTATGATTACAACTTCGTGAGACATCCTCCAGGACATGTTCTCCTCTGAGACTGAGTGAGTTGACCTGTGAGAGAGCCCATGAGTTGGGTGTGCCCATGTGATGGGTGTGTTTCTCCTCTCTAGACTGAGATGAGATGATGTGTGCCCCTGTGTGGGGTGAGGATGCCCAATAGATGGGTTTTTTGTTCCTCTCTGGATTCAGACGAAACGATGTGTACCCTTGTGTGGGGTGAAGGTTCCCATGTGATGGGTGTGCGTCAGACTCTGGACTAATTTGTTATGACGTGTGGTATCCTGCCTTGTGGAATCTGTTGAGTCAGGCTTGAGATGGTACTACAGATGATTCTCCTGTGGACTCAGTGAGATAGAGATCTGTTGAGTAGGGCGTCCTTGTGGCTAAGAACAGGTGGATGTGGCCCTAGTGGTTGAGCACTAGTGGATGTGTGAGATCCCTTGCTATATTGTTTGAGAGTAAGATTTAACTGTAACCCTAATTGTGATGTAAAGGGTAGAATTCAGCTCCACCATATGTGAAAGATAATTAATGTTTATTGTAATAATTAATTATTTTATGAGTTATTGAGGTCGACCCTGTTGCGCCAATAGACACCACTTTTGGTCTGTCTAGTCTAGTATAAATAAAGGTGATTTCCCCATTGAGGAAACACACAAGTCACTTGTCATTTGGAAATCTCAGCAAGTACATCTTCTAGGGATGAAGTGCACACCTCTCTTGGGCGCAAGTTTCAAGGTAGTAGAGAACCCTCTTGTGTGAATTAGTGTTTCATGGTTGGAGGATCTTCTCTTGAGAATATAGCAAAGGATTGCTGGGTTTTTCTCCCTTGTTGAGAAGGGTTTTCCCAGGATATTTCTTGTGTTCTTGTGCATGGTTATTCTTCTTGTGATATTGGTTATTGCAACACTTGTAAATTGTGTAGCTGCATTTGTTTATGGTTCAACTAAATGATAAAATGAAATAAACCTCATGCTTGAGCCTAACATAGTGAAAATTCAATAGTCTAATCCAAGCAAGACTTACCATTTGCAAAGCTTGATCATTTTTGAAGCCAAACATTTTCAAGGCCTATACTTTTGTTCCTACAATATATACTTTTGTAGCTACATGCCTAAATCCGTGCTCCCATTACTTGAAGGATTGTGATGTCCCGAATTATGATTCAAGATAACAAGTTATGATATTGTAATGAAATAATTGAAAATCCCAACACTAATACATCTCTGCATTTAAGATTACCAATACAAAGCCATTTCAACTTTCATTTTTCCATCATAGACTGTAACTATGCTAGTGATACTGAAGAAAACATAGGTTCTCATTTCAATTGCAAGTTGTAGACCTATCATTTCCAGGAAAGTCTTGTAATTTTTCTATAGCATACACTCTATCTATACAATCCCAAGTTCATACTTCGCTTGTTTGAAAATTTTGCATCGTGACCCCTTAAGACTTATGATTTGAATTTCAAATAATGAGATAATGATTCCATAGTGGAGGAATTGACTCAAATAAAAAATAACAAAATTATGATAGCTCTGCAATAAGGGTGGCATTACAATTTATTTTTCATCGATCAACCTATCGTCCCATCATTTCACTTCAGAACTTGCTATTGTTACCTCATACTTTGCCTACATCATTATTTGGTAGTGATATACTACAAGTCGAAGGCATGATTGTAGTGGTAGTTTGGAAATCAAACTCTCATTATAACACATTCTGAGTCATTAACTCTCTTTCATACCAATAGCCATCAACTAAACTCGACTTAATTCAATTAAACTCGACGAGGACATTTCTCACTAGTTGTTGATATGAAGGAAATTTCATATCGTCGTGTAAAGTGATGCAGGAGCATCATAACACGCCAAAATACGTGCCTAGCCAAAGGAGCAGCTGGACGTGCAGATGGAAAAAGAGTACGTTTTTCTTTATGAAAACATTTTGAATTTTGAAACTGAAGCATTAATGTTATAATCTAGGAGGAGCGTACTTGCATTTATATCTTGGAGATTGTAAACAGATCTTGAGCGATTGCTCTCATTTGTAGAATGTAAAGGCATTTATACGTAATTAATGAAAGTAGGTAGATTTAAATTCATAGATTAGACAGTTTAGAGAGTAGGAGGGAAAACGGATATAGACACCTTCACCCTTGTATCATTGTAAGATTATCATCATTGAGAGCTGTAGCAGAGAGATGTAGAGGAGAACCCATGTACATAAGCACTTGAATTAATATATGAAGCTTTGACTCAATTTTCATCGTGTTATGATGCTTACTCTTTACATTTGCTGAATGGTATGTTTACAGTTGTTTTATTCTCTCTGTTTATGCATTTGTTTCAATGTTGTGTTGAATGTGTGATTTCATGTTAAGTGTATGAATTCTGAGAGAGGAGAAGAATGAGTTTCAATTGTTTCTCATCCTGAGAGTTCCTGAGAGTTCTTGCAAGGAGTGCAGTGAAACATCTGCAAGGTGTGCATTGACAAGAGTCTGAGTTTTATCTCAGAAAGCTCAGGAGAGATATCGTTGTTCTCATACCAATGGAAGTGCAGGAGAAGCACAGAGCCATGTAAGGTGGGCAGAGGCTAGTTGAAGCCTTAGAAGTTATCAACTAAGGTGAAGGTGGAAGGACTGTTGTTGCAAAGAGTGCACAGAGTCAGGGACTCAAATAACCAGAGGTTATTTGAAATATTGCCGCAAGGAGTGCGAGCAAGATCTCTCTTGGAGACTTAAGTTCACAAGTGAAAGATCAGGAGGGTTATTACCTTCGAAGAGTTCTAAAGAAGACGGGGAGTGAAATTATTGCACAGAAGTTAAGTTCAGTGGAAGGACGCCAAAATCAGTTTGGTCAGAGAAGTCATTGAGGAGTAAATCGGGCGGTCAGAATTCTCCAAGGAGAACTCGTGAAATCGCGGGGACCATGGGATCCAGAGGAGCTACAAGGTGGTTAGGAGTTGGGTGAACCCATCACTTTGGTTTCAAGTATCAATGTGGATCACTTATTTTGGTTAGTTGAGTCGTTAGATCATTTCAGAATTTTGGTATTTCGGAGTTCAGCATACCAGAAGTTTTGTTGACAAAGGATTGGGACATAGTGCATTGAAAAGCCCGAAGTCGCGAGACGCAAAGTATCCTTGAAGGGAATTTTGACATTTCGGGGATCAGCGTTTCCGTTGACAAGGAGTCGGGGTGCTTTACACTAAAAAGCCCAAAGTCGCGAAACACGAAGTATTTTTGAAGTGGCGTTTCGACATTTCCGAATTTCGGGGTTCGGGAACCTGAGAAGGCAGTGATTTGGAATTGTGAGTTTCAAACTCCCAGGTTGCGAAAAGCCAAAAGATCCAGAGTCGTCGAATCATGGAGGATCTCAGTTGTAGATCACGTTGGAGGCGAGGTTTCGGGAATTCGGAGATCAGAGTTTTGGGAGGTGAGGAACCTTTCTTCTATGGATCTCGCAAGTCGCGAAATCCCGAAGAGTGAAAGGAAAAATTCCTGAAAACATTGAAGGACAATAGCCATGGGCCCAATTGGGTTTCAGGGTTCCGGAAGTCAAGAGACAGAGTTGCATGTCAATGCAACTCCCGAAATCGCGAAGAGATAAAAGCCAAAAAGTGGGTCCTAAGAATTTATCGGAGGATACGTGTGACGGGAGCCGAAAGAGGTGGTCAAGCTTTGGGGAATTTCCCGAAATACTTTCGATCTCGCAAAAAGGGGAATTTTCGGAGACCGGAAAATCATAAGGGAAGAATAACGAGTGTTGGTCAATCGCTCAAGTTTCGAAAATCTGAAATAAGTGGCAACAAGAGGCGTGTGTTCGACGCATTGATTGAGTCAACCCTCGTTGACATTTTAGGTTTAGGAGGTTGAAGAGACAAGGGGCTCGACAACAGGATTCATGAAATCATGAAATCCAAAATCCCGAAAAGAAAAAAAAGCCCCGACAATATTTGATGGTCAATTGTGCAATACACCTTGTGTGTGTGGTATTCCCTGTGGGGAAATCAAAGAGTCAATCAGGCTCAGGGGAAGATTTGGAACGATCCTGCGTGGATCTTGGTCTGAGGGTTGGGGGTCTACATCATTTTGTATCAGAGCTTGATTGTGTCTGTATATTTCAGGCAGAGGGAGCTAGAGGAAAAATAATAGTCTGATACGCATCATTTGGTATCAGAGCTCAGAACAAGTTCTTTGCTTTCTATAGCAGAGAGAACAGGGGAACATTTTACAGCCATGCTGCCGAGAAGAAGAGACAGGCCAATGCCAATGCCTGATCTAGCAAGGGAAAGAGAAATGTGTGAGTTATGTGCCAGGCTTGATGCCATGGAGACAACACAGAGGCACATAGTTGACACTGGGGATATCAACGAGGCCAAAAGTGAAAATGAAGCTGGAAACAAAGGAGAATAAGTTGCAGTCGAAGATGTTGCAGATGAACGCCTATTCAGGGTTGTTGCAAGGATAGGTGCCAGAGCAAAAATGGACATTCCAGTGTATGAAGGAAACTTGGATGTTGAAGAGCTTCTAGATTGGATTAGATCTCTAGACAAGTACTTTGACTATGAGGATGTCGAGGAATACAAGAAGGTCAAACATGCCGTTACTAGACTTAAAGGGCATGCAACACTATGGTGGTATGAACTGCAGGCGTACAGACGCTGTAAGGGAAAGCATAAAATCAAAAGCTGGGATAGGATGGTTGCAAATATGAAAGCCAAATTTATACCCAAGGATTATCAAATCACTCTGTTTCAGAGGATGCAGAATTTGAGACAGAAGATGATGTCAGTGAAAGAATACACTGAAGAGTTCTACAAGATAAACATTAGAGTAGGTCATCGGGAAAGCGATGATGAAAAAGTTGCCAGATACATGAATGGTCTGCAGTATGACATTCAATATGAGATGGGCATGATGACCATTCGAAATGTGGAAGATGCTTATCATATAGCTTTGAAAGCTGAAGAGAAGTTGAGCCAGAAGAAAGGTCAAAGAGGTCGAGGTAGAAGTCAAGCCAGAGGCAAAAAAATTGCCCAAGACAGAACTCAGAAATCTAAATAAGAGGGAAAGAAACCTCAAACTCAACATGAGAGAGGAGGAAGCTCACAGAGAGGGAAGTATGCAGATAGAAATACTTTTCCTTGAGCTAGAGGAAGAGGAAGAGGCAGAGGCGGTGAAGTAAAATGCTTTGTCTGTGGAAAGATCGGACATAAATCTTATGAGTGTCCAGATAAAAAAAAAGATGATGGTGAAAATCACATTGCCGAAGCTCAAGGACAGAATGTTGAGATAGAAGACACTGAGGGTGGAAGATCTTTGATGATGAGGAAAGTTTTCTTGAAGCCGGAGAAGGAAACAGAGAACCCAACCCAAAGAAACAATCTATTTCGGACTACTTGCAAAACCAAAGACAGGGTATGCAAGGTCATAGTGGACAGCGGTAGCACAGATAATATCGTATCTACAGAGATGGTAGAAAAGCTGGAGCTAGAGACTGTTTTACATCCAAGCCCATACAGATTTTCGTGGCTACAAAAAGGACATCAGGTAAATGTCACTAAAAAATGTTTAGTTTAATTTAAAATAGGAGGATATAAAGATGAAATATTATGTGATGTCATTCCCATGGATGTTTGTCATCTATTGCTGGGTATACCATGGCAGTATGATAGGAACACGATTCATGATGGGAGAAAGAACACATACACCCTGGAAAAAAATGGTAGGACTCACATGTTGCTGCCAATTAAGGATAAAGAAGTGAAAACAGAGATGAGAAACACTGTACTTCTCATTAGTGGGAAGGAACTTCTTAAGGAGGTTAATAATAAGGAAGAAACACAATTTATTGTGGTCAGGAAGCCCAAAATTGTTTTGACCAGTACGAGAATAGATGATTTACCAGAAGAAATCCAAGAATTGCTGGGAGAGTTTGTTGATATAGTAGTGGATGAACTACCTTGTTTGTTGCCACCTATCAGGAGTATAAGCCATCATATCGACCTTATACCTAGAGCCAGTTTACCAAACAAAGCCGTGTACATGTTGACACCGCAGGAAAATGAAGAGGTTAAGAGACAGGTCCAAGACTTAATGGACAAAGGATTAATTCGAGAAAGCTTGAGTCCATGCGTTGTTCCAACAGTGCTCAACCCAAAGAAAGATGGAGGTTGGAGAATGTGTACAGACTCAAGGGAAATCAATAAGATTACCATCAGATACAGATTTCCATTGCCAAGGATGGACGACTTGATGGATTGCTTGAGTGGAGCAAGATTTTTTTCAAAGATTGATTTGAAAAGCGGGTATCATCAAATTCGCACGAGAGAAGGTGATGAATGGAAGACAACATTCAAGATGAATGAGGGACTGTATGAATGTCTTGTCAAGCCATTTGGCTTAACGAATTCACCTAGTGCTTTCATGAGATTGATGAATGAAGTCCTGAAGGAATTCATAGGGAAATTCATCATTGCATATCTTGATGATATATTAATTTTTAGCAAAATAGGAGCAGGACACTTGAATCATTTAGCTGCAGTGATGAGGAGATTACAGCAAGAGAAATTGCTAATAAATATGAATAAATCGTCATTCATGAGGATAGAACTCATTTATTTGGGTTTTGTTATCTCTACAAATGAGTTGAAGATGGATCTAGAAAAGGTAGATGCAATTAAGAATTGGCCATCACCGAAGAGTGTGTTTGAAGTTCGAAGCTTCCATGGTTTGGCAAGTTTCTACAGGAAATTCATTCAAAATTTTAGTGGAATTAGCGCACCAATGATGGATACGGTGAAGAAAAGACATAAATCTTTTCACTGGACATAAGAAGTAGATAAGAGTTTCAATCTGTTGAAGAGGAAGATCACTAAGCAACCAATTCTGGTCTTGCCGGATTTTAGCAAGACATTCCAGGTCAGATGTGACGTGAGTGGATTTGCAATTGGAGAGGGCTTGAGCCAAGATGATAGGCCGATCACATACTTCAGTGAAAAACTGAATGAAGCGAAGATCAAGTGCTCAATATATGACAAAGAATTCTATGCATTCATACAAGCATTGAAGAAATGGAGACATTATTTGGTTCCTAAAGAGTTTGTTTTGTATAGTGATAATCATGCTTTACAATTCGTGACTCAACAGGAGAAGTTGAACCAAAAACAAGTTAAATGGGTTGAATTCATGCAGAATTTTACTTTTGTGATTAAGCATATTTCTGGAACTGCTAACAAAGTTGTTGATGCTTTGAGCAGGAAAATTTTTGCTTATGCAGGAATTCAGAGTCAGGAATTTGGGTTTTGATAACCTCAAAGAAATGTATAGGGATGACCCAGATTTTAAGGAGGCATATGAGGCATCTGAGAATCCAGTTCTTAGGGAAAGAAGCCAATGGACCGAGTATATGATCCAGGATGGGTTATTATTTCGAGGCAACCGTCTATGTATTCCGAAATTCTCCATGAGCGAGAACCTTCTAAAGGAAAAACACAGTGGAGGATTGGTCGGACACTTCGGTCATGATAAGACGTTCTCAAAGTTGAATGGCTCATATTTTTGGCCAAGGATGAGGATAGATGTTAAGAAATTTGTGGATAGATGCAGGATTTGTCAGCACACAAAAGGGAAAAGGCAGAACACAGGATTATATCAACCATTACCCATACTAGAAAGTTTGTGGGACACAATGAGCATGGATTTTATATTGGGACTGCCAAGAACACATAGAAGCTATGATTCAATCTTTGTGGTAGTCAACAGATTTTCAAAAATGGCACATTTCATACCATGCCAGGAAACCAGTGACGCAACTCATATTGCGAACCTGTTTTTCAAGGAAGTCGTCAGACTTCATGGCTTGACAAAGAGTATCGTGTCTGATCGAGATACCAAGTTCATAGGGAATTTCTGGAGGACCTTATGGAAGAAGTTGGGGACAAGTTTGTCTTTTAGCTCAACATATCATCCTCAAATGGATGGGCAGACATAAGTCGTGAACATAAGATTGGGAAATTTGTTGAGGAGCTTAGTGACTGAACACCACAGTCAGTGGGATCACATTCTACCACAGGAGGAATTTGCTTATAATGATTCTCTTAACAGAAGCACAGGGCAGATTCCATTCCAGATTGTATATGGAATGCATCCAAGAGGAGTTTTTGAATTGAAAGATTCGGAACAAGTTGAATTCAAGAGTGCTAGTGCAGAAGACTTTGCAGAAGGAATGAAGGAGCTTCACAGTCGAGTCAAGGAGCGATTGCAGAGTTCAAGTCAAGAATACAAGTGGAGAGAAGATCAACATAGGTGAGAACTTCAATTTGAAGTTGGTGATCTGATTCTTGCACATCTGAGGAAGGAAAGGTTCCCAAGGGGAACATATAACAAACTGAAGATGAAAAAGATTGGACCATGCAAGTTCATAAGGAGATTTGGGGCAAACACATATGAGATTGAATTACCCGATGGGTTCGAAATCTCACCGATATTCAATGTTGTGGATTTGTACCCTTACAGAGCTGAAGAAGCAAGAGTAGAGAAGGAACAAAAATAAATTCAACGGACAAAACAAATGCATGTAGCTAAAAAGCCACAAATGGAAGGCATAATTGATAAAAGGATTAGCAAAAAGACTAGGAGAAAAGAATATTTTGAATACTTGGTCAAATGGAAAGGACATCCAGTTGAAGATGCTAGTTGGGAAGATGAAGCAAAAATTCATAAGCATGGAAAGACCGTGCAAGAGCTCATGAACAGGAGTTCATGAAAATTTTCAAGCTAGGGAGTAACAATTGAAACTCATTCTTTTCCTCTCTCAGACTTCATACACTTAACATGAAATCACACATTCAAAACAACATTGAAACAAATGCATAAACAGAGAGAATAAAACAATTGTAAACATACCATTCAACAAATGTAAACAGTAAGCATCATAACACCATGAAAATTGAGTCAAAGCTTCATATATTAACTCAAGTGCTTATGTACATGGGTTCTCCTCTACAGATATCTGCTACAGGATAATCTTACAATGATACAAGGGCGATGGTGTCTATATACGTTTTCCCTCCTACTCTTTAAACTGTCTAATCTATGAATTTAAATCTACCTACTTTCATTAATTACGTATAAATTCCTTTACATTCTATAGATGAGAGCAATCTCTCAAGATCTATTTACAATCTCCAAGATATAAATGCAAGTATGCTCCTCCTAGCTTATTACATTAATGCTTCAGTTTCAAAATTCAAAATGTTTTCATAAAGAAAAACGTGCTCTTTTTCCATCTGCGTGTCCAGCTGTTCCTTTGGCTAGGTGCGTATTTTAGCTTGTTACGATGCTCCTGCATCATAAAGGAATGTCCAAACACTAATGGTAGGGAATTTGACATCGCCATTGCTAGAGAAATTCAAGGGCACTGATGGCACAGGCCCACCCTTTTGCTGGTTAGGAAAATTCATTGACCACCATTTAAAAATTTCTTGCATTTCGTGGATAGAAGGAAAGGATAGGGTGCCAAATCGAAGATGTAGTTGGGCGTTGATTTTCAAGAATGAATTTAGAAACCAATTCCTAAAATCTTCATCGTAAATTTGAGAAGAGAGGTGTATTTTCCTTGATTGGCATTCAATGGGAATTTTTATATGGTTTGGGCACTACCCCTTTTTTTGAGATCTCCCTACGGACTCATATCCCATTCAAATCTATTTTCCAGGAAACTACGAGAAATTTCTCTATTTATACCAATTTCAAACAAACGCTTTATAAATAATTATTTGCAAAAAGGCAGTCTATTACCAAAGATGGCATTTCGTAAGTAAACCATACACCTAAATATCCATAACACCAACATCAGAAGGGAAAGGAAGATATCATGGGAAAAAAAAGGTGTACCAAGGTGCACAAGTTACATACAACAAACACATCAATTGAGCTTAGTTCGAGAATCAAAATGCAACATGTCCCCAACCACGAAAAATTTCATATGAATAACACCATCATTATCTAGCTCATTTCTCTTGAACTTAGTTCAAGAATCAAAATGCAACATGTCCCCAACCACAAAAAATTTCATATGAATAACACCATCATTATCTAGCTCATTTCTCAATTATATTAAGGGGACAAAATATTAGACACAACCATCATTTCCAAAATTTGATACATAATTTCTTTACAAAATTCTAACCCATTTTTTGTTGTGGAACAAAGTCAAGGGAACTAATCAATGCGACAACCATTATAGCACTAAAAAAGAACATAACATGCATCCATTAGATTCTTTAACATATTTCTCTTCATACACCATGCAAATTTTCATAAATTGAACACACATGCAAATTTATATAAAACAAATGAGATACTTATTTGTTTAAGAACTGTTGTCCAAACAAACTGAATAAGGATGAACAATTTTCCACCCAACTATAGGCTTGTTGCACATCAATATCAATCTCTCTGTAGCAAGCCACCCCATAGCTAGGCCATGATACCACAAGGGTGAAACTGACACTCGAGAATTTTTTTGGGTAGTGAATCAACTCAAAACAAAAATTAATCCCCTGGAAATAATCCACTGAGTTCTCAGAAACAAAAAACAACTCTCTGGACACCCCAATTCCCACCCCACACAACACAAGGTGAGAGAGTTACCTTATTTTATACCTATTCCCTCATAAGCCTCCTCCTCCAATGCTCTTATGTGTGTGCCCAGCAGGGTCCCAATTGCAGTCTTGCAAATCCAATGATTTCTCGCTCTTCTTCTGGCAGCAAAATATTATTTTTCTTGGTTGGAATTTCTCACCTACTATAGCTGGCTCTCTTGGCTTCCTGAACTCTATTTTTTTTCTCCCCCTTCCACTCGAATTCCTCACTCTTTTTCTCATGCAAGATTTGAATCTTGTATTCTTTCCAAAACTGATTGTACTCAACCTATATCTCAATAAGTTGATGAGAGGAATCTCTCATACACTTCCCCCATGTAGTTTATAATGACTTCATTCCCATCATAAGGGTACTTTCCCATACTCTCATAACTAGGGAGGTGAGAGGAATATCGCATGCACTTCCCCCATGTAGTTAATGACATCATTCCCATCATAAGGGTACTTTCCCATACTGTCATAACTACGGAGGTGACCTCTTCTACCAACCTCCTTACATTCATTCAATGATTGGTTTCGGATAAGTCAAAGGAGGAAATGAATAATTACTCACAAAATAAATTGGCAAGGTGGCTTGGGATCTTTAACCTGTAGAAACCCCTTTAGGATCCCCTCATTATTCCCCACTTGTGGTATCATGGCCCCTGTAGGCGCGTGTGCTCATTCTACTATTTGGCTTTCTTTATTATCTGAACAATAATTTATAATTGTTCAATATGTCCAAATCACCATGACATGGTAATAAAATATCCATGTCGAAATGATGAGGTGTAAATATGATTCCCAATTATTTGGTGTCACTTTACATTCTTTCACTTAATTTTTCAACCCGAGGTTCATTTTATACTTGTGAGGTACCAAATGCAATATACATAGAAGAGAACTTTCACCAAGCTAGCGGAAAATACCAACTAATGTAAACTATGCATAAATCAAAGGAAAGCATAAAAATATGAAGTCACAGTGCTTAAAACCCCCAACCCAGTTGGTGGTACCTCTCGGCGTAAGGTCTTTGAACTCTCATAACCTTGCTCCCTCGCGTTTTCACCTCGTGGAGTCGCAAGTACAATGATTTTGTAGCACACACACAATCAAAATAAAGAAACTTTCTAATATGTTCTAATCCACACACTGAAAGAAAACTATTATTGAATTAATGCATTAGAATTATATCAACAAACTTTACAATTCCCAAGTCATAGTTTTGTTGATGACATTCAGACATTATTACAGATAGAAAGTGCACACCTAGATTTAATATATGATATCAAAATAAAGAAAGGATGACAACAAAATCAATAATCTGTAAGAATCTAGTCTTAACAATCCTTAGTCATCATTCTTCAAAAAATTGCAGGTGGTCATTGTGCAGCTTGTGTCCATCCTTCAACATGTATTCAACTCAGAAAGAAAAATAAAATCAGCTAAAAACTATCTAAAAATTAACAACTAATAGCTATATGTAGAAAATAACACAACACATAGCCATACCTGTGAGTGGGCCCTAGCTCACAGGTAGGCCTGTGCTTACAACTATTAAATCAGCAAGACTAGATCACATATATACCACACATAAACAACAATATTTTATCAAAACATAAATTAACAAAGTCTGATAATAGATCTCTTATCTCTCACACAATCTATCAATCTGAATACATCCCCTCTCATAGATGCTAGCACACATATATATACAAAATGGGGGAATCTGGTTGCTCCAAATATGGAGTGACCAACCCTTATTATGTTGGAAATCAGGCTAAACAACCAAACTACTATTGTCTGTTGATTTTCACAAGTGTATGATGTTACATATCAGCCAATTAGAATAATCAACTACCTCCAGATTCTATGGATTTCATTTAATCGATGGTTGAGTTGGTTCAATAGTTTTGTGTCGTGTCTTATCCTGGAATTTAACACATGTTGAATGATGAACCTTGTGACTATACACATATGCTACAATGTTAATTTCTTTAATTTATTTCCCATGCTGAATGTTTAGTTATACCTTTGTGCCTTTAATATGCTGAGTTATACTGTCATGCCTTTAATATGCTGATTTTTATCTTTTAATTCTATTGAAGGTATTAATGTAATATGCTGAATATTGCGTTAAAACTCATGGGCACATGCTAAAAGTTCTATGTTGATATCATTTTAGCGTTGGGACTAAAATTAAGTGTTGGGACTGATATTAAATGCTGATTGGTGAAGGCTCACAGACACATATTACATATGCTGGAAATATTTTAAATTAATCTCCTTGTTGATATATTTCCATGTTGAATACATTCACATTATTTCCCCTTGCTGATATGCCTTCATTGTTCTTGAAATCCTTCATATATCTTCCAAGGAAACCTGGAATACTTGCACTTTATGATCACGATCAACTTAACATGTTGTGAACACATATATATTTAAGTGGTTCTAAGTTGTAGAGGCCTAATTCTGTAGCAGGCTGCTACATGGATTCTGCAGTAGGTTGATTTGAAAACATGAGAACCTCGCAACTGTATCAACTACTAATGACTTTAAATTTGTGGCAAAGGATGTGCAACGATTTTGATTTGAAGAATCCATAATATGTGAAAAAAACCCTATAACAACTTGTCCACACATGAGTTCTCACTTCAAAATTAAATACAGAACACGCTACTTCCCCTAATGTTAATTAGAAATCCAAAGAAATATTAAGAAATTCAATTGGAAAATCACCTCGAGCCTAAATCCCGCATATGGGCATTAAAATGGATAAGTCATGGTTATATGTAAATGATAAAGGGTTAAAAGGAAGGAAAAGAAGATGTAAAGTGATGGTAATTTTGTGACTCATCACGAAATAAAACCATCGTTAATCATAATTTATTACAAGTTAATCAGGGGATCAAAATTGGGGTGTTACATCCCCTCCCCCTTGGAATACCATCGTCCTTGATGTTCTCTTCATCTCAACAACACTTTCCATGTCTTCATATTTCAACTTCTTCAATAGTGTCATTCTCTTCACGGTCTATCCCGCCTCCAGAATTCTAGCATTCTAGCATATTCCTACAATAATTATCAAGTAACATGCCTATTATAACCACTTCTATGCATAAATATTCCATTGATGTTCATAAATTAGGATAAAGTATGCATCTCAATGAAATACTTATCTATATGATTATGGACCTGCATCCATATGGCTTCCACAGTTAGAACTGAACTCATTGTTTTCTTTGACATACACAATGCACTCATGATCCTAGCTATCATGTTATTCATTCAAGCCTCATGTTCCTTGCAGTCACTCACCCTCTAGGCTAATGCATCCCCTTCTTTGTTATACAATCCCTTGGAAGATCCATCATTTTCCAAGGCTTCCTCACAACAACAAATTTTTGAGACTTATAGAGTCTTACAGCCAAGGAATACCTTGGATTGCTCTAACATAGCATAGCACATCTCAATGATGATCATGGCATATCACAGGGTTCTAGTGTCACAATAGTAGCCTCTTCTCCATGATTTCTAGCTTAGTATCCATCATTTTTCCTTCTGGGACATATTTTTCATCTCACATGTATCATATACATACAATGACCATGATATATCATCATAGCAATTTCAATTATAAATATTTTAAATCTATTTCCCACAAATATCAAGTTCCACTTATTAATTTCAAATTTGTTCCATATAGGAAATCAAATTTTACAAGTATAATATTCCTTCTCATAAGTGGTAGGTATTAGTATTCCTTATGGGCTTATATTGATTTCCATATCCGAGACCATTTTACCTTCCATCTTGATCTTTCATTCAACCAAACAAAGGTGAGTATTCATGTATAAAATCTTTTAGTGCTCCATTTTCAAAAATCCCTGAAGTGTTTTTGGAATTATTTTTCACTAATATCTCAATAAATTTCAACTGTTAATCATATTAAATGAAATGAATCTATCATTTATTATTCATGCACTTCCAACACACATAACATTACATAATGCAATTCAAATGTTCATTCTTACAAGTAACCAATGTGTCAATACTCATGGCTACTTAATTACTCTCTTCGTAATTCCACAACTCTCTTCGTAATTCCACAACTCTCTTGGAGTACTGGAAGGTTTTTCCTTATATAATGGGTATTCAAATAAATAATATTTCATACAATCATGCATATGCTCAAGGCATCCTCTCATTAAGTCAACCTTTCATAATTCAAGCTCATGATTAACCGACCCAATCGTGATATACTAATTTATGAATGTGTCATAAGGATTCTAATTAGATTTTCATACTTGAGGTTTCTTCCTCTACCATACCCTTCCTGGGTATCAAGGACATACATACATTCAATCTAAACCATATCACTAAAGATATAAAGTATTTTTGAATGAATTCTTACCCAATTCCTTTCAATTCACGTATTATATTGGCATGACTAGTTTTCATACATGCATAGATGTTGTCAATGTTCTTGTTGTTACCCGATCAAGTGATGCCCCATGGGAACTCACATAATCTCTATCCTCTACAAAAGGGTGTCTACCTTTGGTAGCTACATTGTCAATGTCTTGAACCGGTCCTAGTCATACATCAATCACAACCATATTATTCATCATGCCATGTTCATTGCATATGTCACAATATTCTATAAATCAACAAATAACATCGGATACGGTTTGCATATCCATGAGTACTATATCACATATTATCTCTTAATGTATTTTATAGTGAAAATGTATTTCAATTGTTTACTTTCTTTCCATTCTCATCTTCCCCATGCTTGAACTATTCACACATAACACCTTTCTCGATGTTGAGAAAACGCCATAAAACAACAAGAGAGAAGTCATCGGATTCCTCTTTCAAGTTCCTATGTAGTCTGTAATTTACAGCATAGCTAGGTTATTTCCATGACCTTTATAATGTGGCATTTTTTAGGAAATTATACTTCCATGCTAAACCTAACAGAAGAGAGGAATAAATATTTAAGCTATAAAAGGAAATGACAAAGCAAACACACAGTACACATATTTTACCTTGGAAACCCAAATTGGAAAACCAACATTCCTTGAGCGTATTTATCTCTTGTTATTGTATTCATTCAAAATAAAATGTTACATGCCTAACCTTGGTCCACACCTAAGACACAATCAAGATCATACCCTCTTGCTTTACTTAAGGACAACCCTGCAACTAATTCGACTTACAACTACATGACCAACAAACTCATGATTATTGATTAAATTATACAGTATTACAACACACCTTATTTATAGGATTTACAGTAGAAAAAACCCTAAAGAAAGGTTCCCAAAAATGGTTACATATACACACAGACGATTGACTACAAATTGTATGAATCTCAGGATTTTGTTATAGTCGAATTACCAGTTGGATACAAGTTGACCTCTATTCGGTCTTTAGTCGGTTTCCACACAACCATCTAACGACCTCTTGTTGGTTGACCTCTCGGCTTGTTTTCGATCACCTCGAATTCAAACTTCCTGTCGGATTATCTTTCAATCGATCCACCTCGACTCGACTTTCACTCCTTATCGATCCACCTCGGCTAGAATTTCACTGCATAGAATATAACAACCCAACATTCTACCACTTCTTGTCTTCTTTGTTGAACCAAGAGTTTCCTGAACTTTTGTTCTCACACCCAGGGAAATAATTCCCATTGCTTCTCTGCACCACGAGAACTTCACAACATTCACATACTTGGTCAAAGAGCTTGCGACATTTTCCAATGTACCTACTTTCTCTAGTAGCACCTTGTTTCTTTCTACCGTGTCTCTTATGAAATGGTATTTTACATCAATATGCTTAGTATTGGAACAACAATTTGGGTTATTTTCCATAAATATTGCGCTTTAACTGTTGTAACTTATATTCATATCTCTCTACTCAAAACCGATCCCTAAACACATTTGTTGCAGCCATAATGCTTCTTTTCTTCCATGAGTGGATGCCATGCATTCATCTTCTATTGTTGACAAGGCTACGACCTCCTGTTGCTTACTCATCCATCTGATTGCTCCATTGAACATCTTAAAAACATATCCACTGGTCAACCTTCGTCGATCCATATCTCTAGCCCAGTCAACATCTAAAACACCATGTACATCTACTTCATTATCATCTTCGGGTTTCCCTTGGTAGCATATAACATAGTCTTTTGTGCCACACAAATCCCTGAATACTCTATTAACAACTATCCAATGCTCCTTCCTAGGTGTCAACATGTATCTACTCAACACTCCCACTGCATGGGAAATGTCTGATCAAATGTAGACCATCACATACATTAGACTACCAACATCAATTTCATAGGTAGCACATGCCATTTTCTCTATTTATTCTTGTGTCTTTAGACACTATTTGACAATTAGCTTTGCTCCCATAGGAATTAACACCTTTACAGGTTTTCAATCCTGCATGTTGAAACACTACAAAACTATTTCAATATACTTCTTCTTATTCAAATAGAGTTTTCTAGTTGCTTGATCTCTCTTGATCTCCATTCCTAGAATGAATTTATTTGCACCAATATCCTTAATGTTGAACTTGGAGGATATATGCTTCTTCACCTCCTTTATTGCATCCATGATTTTTCTGATCAACAACACGTCATCGAGATACAATTCTACATATATGAAACACCCACCTTCTTATTTGGAATATATGAAGTGATCAACTTTGATTCTCACAAATCCCAAACTAAGAATGTATGTGTCAAACCTTTGATACCACATCCTTGGTGATTTCTTTAAACCATAAAGGTGTTGGAAAATTGGTTTTCATTGATTTCAACCCTAGAAAAAGTCCAGAAGCCTCTAGAAGTGATGGGTGTATTTGAATAAGTCTCTGAAGTGGTCCCCTTATGGCATATCTCTAAGCATGGACCTCATGGGAAGATGCTTTGAAAAAGTATACAAGAATCCTTAGAAATATGGTTAAGTGGTAAGAAGTCCCGAAAGCGTGGTTGTAGATACTGAGAGGGGGGTGAATCAATATCAAGTAGAATTTAAAAACTTTTTCAACTTATACTTTTAAACCATTCAATTATATCCAATGAGCAGTGAATAATAGTATAAGGGTTACATCAATACACCACAATACACCATGCACAATATATGAGAAATAATCAATAGTTATTGGTCAAGGGAAGTAATGACTTCCAAAGGTAGCTACAACTTCCAAATATAAAAGGAGGGATAAACCTCCTAGAGGAAGATACAATCCTCCCTTGAAATCTGGTCTTCTTTATTTCTGATTTCCTCTGAAATTCGACTTGTGTATCAAATGAATGTATAATGATATGTATTTATACCATTTATGTCACTTCCTTTTAACATTAGGGTCGACCTGACACTTTCTTATTTTGTAATTCTTTTCTTTAATTATCTTCAGGGCCTACATGTACTTCCTTCTT
>ML792930.1:198428-215608 GCA_009831015.1 Picea engelmannii
GTGGCACTCAATAATACTTCATCCTTATTTTTGGTCTTTGGGACTTTTTCTTCCTTGGAATCCTTTTCTGTGGCTTCTATCTTCTCTCTCTTCTTCATGTCTAGGATGTATATGTTGTTCAGTCTTCTTGTTGCAGTTGCAACAAATTTTCCTGAGTTATTTTCTCTGATTTTACATTTCCGGGAGTCAAACATAAGAGTGTATCCTTGATCACATATTTTGTTGACACTGAGGAGATTATGCTTCATATCTTCAACCAATAGGACTTTTCTTGCTTTTACATTTTCACTTCCAAGCTTTACAATTCCTTTTCCAAGTATTTTAGTAGATGATTCATCTCCAAATACAACATTTCCACCCTTTTTCTTCAAGATGAATAATTTGCTTTGATCTCTAGTCATATGAGATGAGCACCCACTGTCTATGAACCATTCATCTTCTTTGTTGCATTCTTTAGCGACCAATGTTATTTGACAGTTTTCATTTTGTGGAATTTCTTTCCTTTTCCATGTTGTAGTTGGTATACAGACATTTGGCATATGATTATCTTCCTTCATCTCTCTGCAATCTCGTGTTTTATGACCAAGATTATTGCACTTATAACATACAATATTTTGATCCATTAATGGGTCAAATGGATTATAATTTCTGTTGATAGGTCTACGAACATTTCCATATCTACTATTTTCACCATTTATGTAGCTTGCATAGTTATTCCTTTCATTGATTCTACAATTGATTGCCTTGTGTCCAAAATTTCCACAAGTATAACAATGTCCAAGAAAGAAATTTTGATACCTGGGAGTAAGTGATCTTCTTTGTGGTGTGGTCCATCTGGGTTCATGATCTACTCTTCTGCAGTTTCCTTCATAATGATTTCTTTCATACCTGATGGGAGAGGATATTCTTGATGTCTCATTCCTTCTAAATTCTAGTCTTCTATCTTGTTGTTCAACTTCTTCTGGAGTTTTGGTTTCATCATTTTCATCTTCCTTCTCTTGTTTTGTTTTCTTCAAACTGTCATTGTATCCTAGTCCTGTCTTGTCATTTGGAGATCTTTTATTGCTAAGGATCTCATCTAATTTTCAGTGCTTTTTTTCGAACTTCTTCAACCTTTTTGTTGTCAATAGTAGATCCCCTTTTGTGTGATCCAATTCTTCTTTCAATTTCTCATAATATTCTAATTGTTCCTTCAAGTTATTAATGGTCTTTTCAAACTTGTAATTATCTTCTTCACAACTACTCAATTCACCTTTTAGTATTATATTTGTGTTTCTAAGCTTGCTATTTTTCAGTTTCAACATGCTTCAACTTTTCAAGATTCTCATCTTCTTGTTCACTCTCTACATTGTCTTTGTATCCCCAAAAGGAATCAAGGTTGGTTTCTTTATTTAAATCTTTTTCACAAATGATTTCTTCTTCTTTATAATTCTTGTGATCATCATCCTGGGTTTCTTGGGTTATGAAGAGGAATTCCCCTCCATCATTATCTTCTTCATCACTCTCATCTGAGGAGATGTCATCATCCTTGGAGTAGAAGCTCTTTTTATTGTTGAGACTTCTCTTTTTATAGTAGTAGTTTTCAACAATATGTCTTATTCTACCATAGTTAAAGCATTTGAGAGGAGACTTACCTTTGTATCTTCCACTTCCCTTCTGGAACCTTCTTACAAAATTTGTTATTTCTTCATCAAGGTCATTATCCCTGTCTTTTGTATTCTTTATGGCTTTAAAGACTACTTCATTGTTTGGCTGGTCACTTTCTGTACCTGTTCTCATTTCATATGCTATAAGAGACCCATGTAATTCATCCATTGTCATTTTGGTCAAGTCCCTAGTTTCTTCAATGGCGGATACCTTAGCATCATACTTCAAGAGAAGTGATCTCAACACTTTTTGTACAAACAACGATTCATCGAGCTCTTCACCTAATCCTTTGATAGAATTAACAACTTCATCAACTCTAAGAAGATAGGTTGCAATATATTCCTTTTCATTCATCTTCAAATTTTTAAATTCTGCTCTATGTCGTTGAAGCTTGACATGGTTAACTTTTGGATCACCTTCGTAGATTCTCTTGAGTTTGTCCCATACCTCTTTAGCAGTGTTGCAACCCATCACTTTGCTAKAAATGGTTGGTGCCAATGCTGCTAGAATAAAATGTCTGGATTTTGAATTACAACTCATAAGCTTCTTCTCATTTGGATCGGTTGGAGAATTATTTGGGATTACATAGCCATTTACAATTGAGTACCAAATGTCTACTCCCAAAGCCGTTAGGTAAGTTTTCACTCTATCACTCTAGTATGCATAATTTCTTCCATCAAATTTTTGAATCCCATTTGAAATGTGCTCATGGTCATCCATCTCTGCTCAGGATTTTCCTTCCAGTGGTTAAACTATTCTGAAGGCAACTTGCTCTGATACCAATTGTAGATACTGAGAGGGGGGTGAATCAACATCAAGTATAATTTAAAAACTTTTTCAACTTATACTTAAACCGTTCAATTATATCCAATGAGAAATGAACAATAGTATAAGGGTTACATCAATACACCACAATACACCATGCACAATATATGAGAAATAATCAATAGTTATTGGTCAAGGAAAGTAATGACTTCCAAAGGTAGCTACAACTTCCAAATATAAAGGGAGGGATAAACCTCCAAGAGGAAGATACAACCCTCCCTTGAAATCCGGTCTTCTTTACTTCTGATTTCCTCTTAAATTCAACTTGTGTATCAAATGAATGTATAATGATATGTATTTATGCCATTATGTTACTTCGTTTTAACATTAGGGCCAACCTGACACTTTCTTATTTTGTAATTCTTTTCTTTAATTATCTTCAGGGCCTACATGTACTTCCTTCTTTAATTCACTTTGTCATCTTCAAAAATTCATTTCTCCTCAACCATGAGGATCCACGTGACGTGCCACATACCACCATAACCAACATGATGTATACTATCCATCCATGGGTGTTGTATCTTCACGCGCATTGTCCTTATGTCCAAATACCTTCATCAATATTGTGGTCCAACACCCATGACTAGGGTTGACATCAATGACAACAACAAATCTTCCAACAGTGGTCGTGAAGCCCGAAGTTAATTGAAGAAAACTAGCATGAAGGACATTGAAAATGCATTCAGAATCATCATAGATTGATAGTCCTCGTCATGTCATTTCCAACAATAGGTGGCATGCCACATGGTTCCTCACGTTTGAGAAGTTATTCCCTCTTAAAGATGAATCCCCGTAGTATGGTCAAGAATCCTCGGATATAAGGTCAAAGAAGTTACAAGTTGGCCCTAAAGTCAAGTAAAGGAGAAAAATTTGTTGCAAACAAGAAGTTACAAGTCGACTCAAAGATCAAGTAAATAAGTTACTTGGAAGGGTATAAATACACATCAAAGAGCCTCTCATTATCACCAAGCAATGATGTGATTTCTTAGCTAAGGTGAAGTAGAAGAATTGTGCGAAGGATGGAGTTCTTGGAGTTGCATATGTGAGAAGGGTTTTCAGGAAACCCTATCTGAGGTAGCCCCCATGGATCAAGCATAGGGTGTCCCGTGAGGCTCCCAATAGTTGTCCAATACTCGTCATGCGAGGCCCCGCTCATTTCCTAGTCTAGTCCCGTGAGTTTGAGGAAAATTTTGAAGGTGTTATTCTCTTGATGTTGAAGTTAAGGAAGGTTTGATGATCTGTGATATCATGCACCGGGTTTTCAAATGTTGAAAGGTATGTTTTTCTTTATGTTTTAAGGCTTGTATCTTGCATATTTTGGTATATGATTGAGGCATTTCTTGGAAGTTATGGAGCATTCTTTTAGGCATATCTTGTAGGTTATGATATATGCTTGAGGCATATCTTATAGGTTATGGCATATGCTTTGAGGCATATCTTGGATGGTTTGGCACATGCTTGACGCTTGTATCTTGGATATTTTGGCACATGGTTTGAGGTATATCTTGGATACTTTGGCACATGGTTTGAGGTATATCTTGGATATTTTGGCATATCTTGGAGGTTTTGGCACATACTTGAGGCATGCATTGGAGGTATTTGCACATGGTTTGATGCATATCTTGATGATATTTCGTATATGATTTGGGGGATATTCTTGGAGATATTGGCATAAGATTTATGATGTTGTTGGGTTGAACCAGTTTTGATTATGATGATGTATCGATATAAGTGGAGGTAATAGTGACATGTTTATTCTCTCATTTATATTTTCTGGAGGAAGGAAGGGGAAAGTAAAAGGGGTTGGATACTCCTTCCAGTTGGAGATGGAGAATCTAGGTAGTTGGAGCTTCCTTTAGGTTGGTTCCTATAAACAAGGTGGTTGGAGCCTCCTTCCAGTTGGAGATAGAGAATATAGGGAGTTGGAGCTTCCATCAGGTTGATTCCTGTAAACAAGGGGGTTGGAGCCTCCTTCCAATTGGAGCTAGAGAATCTAGGGATTTGGAGCTTCCTTCAAGTTGGATCCTGTAAACTAGGGGGTTGGATCCTGCTTCTAGTTGGAGCTGGAGAATTTAGGGAGTTGTAGATTCCTTCAGGTTAGAGCATGTACAAAGGGGGTTGGTGCCTCCTTCCAGTCAGTGCTATAGAATATTGGAATTTGGTGCTTCCTATGGATGTAGTATTCAATATATATATTAAAAAGTGTTCTATGGTTTTCTCCCATTTGGGTTTCCACGTAAAATTATTGTGTATTGTGTGTATGTGGTTATATGTGTATGACATGAATGCAATCATAAGTGAAAAATTGTTAATGACTTAATGTTTACATTTTATGGTTAAAAATGGTTAAAAGTGCTCAATACGGGTTCACCCCCCTCTCAATATTGGTGAATATTCCAACAAAGGGGATATTTTTAATTTGTACACCAAATATTTCTTTCCCTTTACTGCAAATCCTCCAGGTTGTTTCATGTATATTTATTCTTCCAAGTCCCCATGTAGTAACGTTGTCTTCACATCCATATTTTCTATTTCCAGATCAAATGTTGTAGCCATAGACATTAGTACTTTAATTGAATTTAATTTTGCAACAAGGGAAAAAATCTTAGCAAAATCGACTCCTTCGAATTGGGAATATCCTTTTGTTACCAGTTGAGCTTTGAATTTCTCGAATTGACTTGTTGCGCTCATATTCTTCTTGAATACCCACTTTCTACGGACTAGATTTATTCCATTAGGTAATTTGACTAAATCTCACATCTCATTCTTATGCAAGGATTACATCTCTTCGACCATGGAATCCTTCCAGAGTCTACCCTCCATCGAGTTGATTTCCTCCTTGATCAATTTGGGCTCCTTGTCAGTGGCAGTTAACAAAAATGTGAAATGAAAATCGGGTGGACTATACCTTTCTATTGGTTTTCTTACTCATTCATACCTCCTTACAACTAGGGTAGGTTGTTCCACCTCTTCATCTGATTCATTCGACTCATGTGAATCATCTTCTGCTTTGTTCCTCAGTTCAAACCTCACCTTCTCTTGATTATTATCTGTTTGAACCACTTTAGACTTAGACTTCCTTCCAACTTCTCTGAAGACCAAATCTCGATTGTACACAGTTTTCATTGATTCAAGATCCTATAGCTTATATCCTTTCATCCCCTCTTTGTATCCAATGAAATTATACTTGATTGCTTTCTTGTATAGCTTGCTCCTGTTTTCATTGGGAACATGAACAAATGCATCACAACCAAATACTTTGAGATTTGAAAGAGAAGGATTATTACTAGACCATACCTCATTTGGAGTTGAGTTGACTAGCACTGATGAAGGAGACATATTCACTAGATATTTTGCAGTGTCGATTACCTCTACCCATAATTATTGTGTGATCCCAACACAACTGAGCATGCTCCTCGCCTTATCCATCAATGTTTTGTTCATTATCTCGACAAATCCATTTTGTTGTGGGATATGGTGTGGTATTTTGGCGTGCTATGCCACACTGCTTGCAGAAATGCTCAAAATCCTTTCCAAAGAATTCATCACCATTGTTAGTTCTCATCACCTTAATCATCTTATATGTTTGGTTTTCCAAAAGAGACCTAAACTCTTTGAATTTCTCGAAAACCTCTGATTTCTTCCTCAAGAAATATATCCATGTATTCCTAGAAAAATCATCTATGAAGGAGACATAATACATGGATCCACCAAGTGAAGGAACTGAAATAGAGCCAAACACATAACTATGAACCAATTCTAGAATCCCCTTTTCCCTTGTCACTCCAGATGGGAACCTCACCTGACTTTGTTTTCTATATATACAATGTTCACAAAAATCAATTTCTAAATTACATGCAGGAAAATCTTTGACCATACCTTTGTTTCTCATAGCTCGAAGTCCTTTTTCTTCAATGTGTCCCATCCTCTCATGCCATAGCATGATTAGGTCGACTTGATGAAGACTTGTTGATTTGGTTTGAATCAGTTCAACACAATTTGATTCGAGTCCAGTCGACTTCAGGAACATCAATGTTGTTGCATCCAGTCAATTCAACATTCCCTAATAACTTGTATAGGGTTCCAATCTAAACTCCTTTCATTAATACCATCACACCTTTGACCATTTTTCATGTATCCTTATGAAATAGAGTGTGCACCCCTACATCACTCATTTGGCTGATAGATATCAGGTTTCTAGCCAAACTTGGAATATGTAGCACACCTAGAAGGGTTCTACTTCTCCCATCTTGCAGTATCAATCATACTCTTCCTTGTTCGACAATTTTGGTTGTCGAGTCATCCCCTAAGAACACATATCCTCCTTTATATCATTCATATTCATAGAACCATTCACTATGGGGTGTCCTATGATAGGATTATCCTGAGTCGATCAACCAAATATCTTGATCCGACTGTGTACTAGTCAACGCCAGATACACATCGCCTCCCTTATATGGAGTAGTTTTTCTTTGATTCGATTGCTTCTGATTGGATCTTGTACTGAATTCCATTACCTTTGGCTTGCAGTCCCTTTTATAATTCCCAAATTTATTGCATTTTTAGTATATTCTCGTCAACTAAAACATGGATTTATATCTACCCTTTGACTTAAACTTTCTACCGGAGAAGTTTCCTTTATCTATGTCAACCAATCAACCTCTCACCACTAATGCATCTTTTATCAATCCTTCCATGCTCTTCCATCTCATTTATTTTGAAAAAATATATGCAACCATGTCTTCTAGCTCTAATGTGGTTGAATTACTCCCTATAGCCACAACTAAGCTATCATGACAGTCTGGAAAAGAACATAATAAGTTAATACATTTCTCATCCTCGGTGATTTTGATATCCATAGAAGATATCTGACTTATTATGGTATTAAATGCATTTAAATGCTCAGTTACCAAGCTTCCATCACTCACCCTTAGAAGATACAACTTATTTCTAAGGAACAAATTATTTACCATGGATTTCAATAGGTACAAGATTCCCAACGTGTCCCACATTTTCTTGGTCAAGTCTTCACTTGAGACATTCAATAAAAATGGATCTGAAAGATATAGTCGAATCATACTCCTTTCCATTCTTTCAAGTTTATTCCATTCTTCCCTCAACATACCTGTCGGAATGGTACCTGGACAGATTGCTTCCCATTGTTCTCGATCTACAAGGAGATCTTCAATTTCAGAATAAAATGTTACATTCCTAACCTTGGTCCACACCTAAGACACAATTGACATCATACCCTCTTTCTTTACACAAGGACAACCCTGCATCCAATTCGGCTTACATCTACATGACCAACAACCTCATGATTATTGATTAGCTTCTATAGTATTACAACACACCTTATTTATAGGATTTATAGTAGGAAAACCCCTAAATAAGGGCACCAAAAAATGGTTATAGATCCACGCATATCATTGGCTACAAATCTCGTGGATCTCAGGATTCTATTACAATCGACTTCTAGTCGGATTACCAATCAGATACTACTCGACCTCCAATCGATCTTCAGTTGGTTTCCACACGACCACCTATCAACCTCCTATGTCATTTGACCTCTCGGCTTTCTATCGATCACCTATGTTGGAGATACTTCACACACACCTGGGATTCATTTTTCCTAAGGTTTTCCCTATGTTTATTAGTCATTATCCAATCTCCTACATTTTAGGGAGAATATTCATTTTCCTACATTCTAGGGGAATGTTCTATTCAGTTCACACTTCAGTTGGATCAGTTGAGTGGAGTCTTAATGCCACATTGGTTCCATCACCATGCAAAATTGGGATCATCGCTGCTAATGCACATTGTCTTTGGTATTATCACCAGAGTGGTGCATTACTGATGCTTTCAATCAATTAACTCAGGAGTGAGAGGATAGTTAACTTAGACTAGGTGAAAATTAACTCCCATAACTGTTGGTGTGTGTCCAGATCACTCTAGACCACCACTATGGTGCATTGGATTCTCTTCCGGTGCACATTAGTTGAGTTATACAGTGTATATCATGTGTAAATTATCATTCATTCATTCAGTTAATACAATTCTTTTATTCTCTCTCTCGTTTTCGTATTTTCTCATTTTTATGCAAAATGTCTTTGTCCTTTGCTAGATAGGTATTATCTATGCAGGTTCATCCACATTTACATGGTATCAGAGCCAATATATTGCTAGGAAAAATACACACTAGACTCTTTTTGTAGGTACCGAAGATTGAAGACAACAGGAAAATGGAATTTCCAAAAGAATTGATTCTTACACCGTACAATTTATTTGCATGGAAGAACAAGATGGAATTGCATCTTCAAAGAAGAGGATTATATAGGTTAATCATGGGCATAGATACCAAACCGATATCAGCCATAGAGAAATCCAAGTATCTGAATCAGATGGATGAAGTGTATGGAACTATTTGCAGTCTCATTTCTCTAAAACTCCTCTTTCACAAATCCTCATGTAAAACCCCCAATGAAGTCTATACCACCATGGAATGAATTTTTGGAAAATAGGATGAGATGAGGGGACATATGCTCGAGGTGGAATTGCTAACTTTGGATCCAAAAACCTTCGACAATATCCAATATTTTTAACCAAATATAAGGATTTGTTGTTGCAACTCAAGGCTTGCGGGGTTGATAAATCTAAGGAGGAGAAACAAATGGTTCTTACCATTCTTTCCAAACTTGGTATGGAATAATAAGTGTTTGTTCCACATTTAATTTAGTTAGAATCACCTCTGGAGCCACCTGGAAAATGTCTTCTCTTGAAGTCTTTATCGAGTCTCTGGTTCAAGAGAAGAACAAACTCATTAACATGGGAAAAATTAAAGGCTCAAAGGCGCATGCACTTGCTGTGAAAGATGGTAGCAGTCACCAAAATCATAAATCTAAAAAAAAAGACAAAGGGAAGGCACATGCAAATCCAAAGAAGGAAGAGTACTCAAAACCCTTCAACGATTCCTCCAGATCTAAAGGTGGAAAGGGAAGAAAAGGGGAGAAATGCACTTACTTCCAACGAGGATTCCATCCAGAATCCTCATGCATGTAGAAGCAGATATATCAAATGGAAAAAATAATTTAGCAAAACAAACTTGGAGATCGCATCCCCAAGGGAGCCAAGAAAAAGAAGCCAGAAGATCAAAACCCTAAGAAAGGAAATTCTATCCATGCTTTGATTTCCATTAACTTCTCTCTCGATGCTTGGATTGTATATTTAGGTGCATCACACCACATGGAATCCATAAAGGAAGTCTACTCTTCATTGGACACATGCAAAGGTACTCCTATTCTGATGGGGGATGACTCTCCAATCGAAGTCACTGGAAAAGGGAGAGTTGAACTCACAAATGAGAGCTTCAAGAATATGCTACACGTTCCCAAACTCTCGGTCAATCTTCTCTCCCTGTATCAGATGAAAAACTTCGACACCCAAAAGAGAGTAATATTCACACCTGATGTAGTGGATATCTATGACATGAAAACCAATTCCAAAGTTTCTACTGGTGAGGTAAATCACCAATCCAGACTCTACACATTTTCTAAATTTATTGAACCAGATTCTGCATTACTGCTTACGCATGCTGAAGAAAGTAGTAGGATATGGAATGAAAGGTTCGGGAATTTAAGTTTCAGATACATGCAAGAGATTAGAAATTATGGAATGGTTGAAGGTTTACCTGACATCCACTTCTCCAAAGGAATTTGTGAGGGATGTGTCCTTGGAAAACACCCTCAAGAGAAATTCGACAAAGGAAAGACTCAGAAGGCCTCCTCTCCTTTGGATCTGATCCACAGTGATCTCATCAACCCTTTTTCACATCCATCAATCAGTAAATCAAGGTACGTGATCATTTTTATTGATTATTTCTCACACTACACTTGGATTTTATTTCTCAAGCACAAATCTGAAGTCTTTCAACATTTCAACGATTTCAAAGCCCTTGTTGAGACAAAGTCAGGAAGGAATATCAAAGTCCTCCAAACATATAATAAGGGGGGAGTATGTCAGCCATGAGGTACAAAATATTTGTCTTGAGTTCGGAGTTCAATTGCACCACACGGTTACCTATACTCTGCAACAAAACGAACTTATTTAGTGAAAGAATAGATCCCTGAAAGAGATGGCATCTTGCATGTTGCATGCAAATTCACTTCCATAGAGATTATAGGATGAAGCACTCAATTGTGCGAAACACATCCAAAATAGATCTCCCCATAGATATATCAAGGATAAGACCCCCTTTGAGGCTTGGAGCGACCTTAAACTGGAAGTGACCCACTTCCATATATTCGGTTCACGTGCATGGGCTAGGATTCCCTCTGAGAAGAGGAAGACACTTGATCCATAGAGTACAGAGCGTATCTTTTTTGGATGCCCAAACGGTGTGAAGGGATATAGACTCATTGATCCCTCTATGGACCGACTCATCATTGAGTGTAGTGTCCAATTCAAGGAAATTATCTCGCATGCACTTCAGGAGCCGCATGAAGACACTTTTTTTCTTCTACCTGTCAAATATGATGAGCATGCACATGTCAACTCTTCTTTAGATGAGAGTTCTGATTCAGAGGATTCAGATATTGAGCTAGTTTAGTTAGATGCATAGTTAGTGGATGTAGATGCAGATGAAAATCCAGAGCCAAGGCCCAAGTAAGACTACTCTTCAGGATGCAAGAGATCTTGTTTGGGATCCAGCTGGTACCAGGAGGACTTGATCTGATTTTGAGGAGACTCCTCTTGCACTCACTTCCACTGAACTGATGCCACCCAGGCATATTTTCTTGGTTCATTATTCAGATCCATAGTCATATGGTGAGGCTGTTGGGAATCTGTCATGCAAGAGGAGTACAACTCCCTCCTCGAGAACCAGATTTAGGATCTGGTTCCCCTTCCTTTATGAAGGAAACTTGTCAAGTGAAGATGGGTCCATAGGACCAAGAGCATAGCAGATGGAAAGGTTAGCATATAAAAAGTTGGGCTAAACTCCAAAGGCTTTCAGCAGGTGCAAGACACTGACTATGAAGAGACCTTCGCTCCAGTAGAAAATATGGATTCCATATGCTTGGCACTTTCCATTTCGGTAGCCAAAGGATGGTAAGTCCATCAGATGGACATGAAGAATGCATTTCTTCACGGAGATCTCTCTAAGGAGATCTATATGGAGTAGCCCCAAGGATTCATGCATGATTCATCTTTGGTCTGTCGATTGAAGAAGTCACTTTATGGCCTCAAGAAGGCCCTGAGGGCTTGGTATGCCAAGATGGACTCCTACCTATTTTCACAGAAATTTGTACATTGTAATTCATACCTGAACGTTTACATGCTCAGGACGATTGATTCACTTCTACTCCTAGTTCTGTATGTTGATGATTTTTTGATCGTCAATTGCTAGACTTTAGCGATTGATGTAGTCAAGAGGATTCTACATGAAAGGTTCTTGATGACGAACATGGGTTTGCTACATTTCTTCCTTGGTCTCAAGATCAGTAAGGATGCATCAGGAATCAAACTGTCTCAGGCCAAGTATGCAAGAGATGTCTTGGAGAGATTCCACATGACAGACTGTAAGTCTGTCTTGAATCCTTTCCTACCAGGAGTCAGACTTGAGGATGGCAGGGAAACTCCATTGATGGACAACACACTATATAGACAGTTAGTGGGGAGATTTTTGTATCTCACACACTCCAGACCATACCTCTCCTATGCATTCGGAGCAGTCTCCCAGTTCATGCAAGAGTCGTATGAGCTACATTGGAAGGATGCAAAGCATATCCTTCGATACGTACAGGGCACCATCACCTTTGGGATTCACTATGTAGAAAACTTTGCATTGGACCTCATCGGGTGAACTGATTCTGACTGGGCTGGCGACAACATTGATCATAACTCCACATCTAGTTACTTACTCAGTCTAGGTTCCGAGCCCATCTGTTGGTCAAGTAAGAAGTAGGATTCTATTGATATATCTTTAGATGAGGTAGAGTACAAAGGGGTAGTTAACATAACCATTCAGACTATGTGGCTACAACATTTTCTCACTGAGTTGGGCATTCAGTTTCATCGATCGATCGTCATCTAGTGTGACAACCAGAGCACTATGAAGTTCTGTAGAGGTCCAGTTAAAAGGTAGCAGACAAAGCACATCAAGATCCACATCCACTACATCCAGGACTTAGTACACGAGGGGATCATCGACCTATAGTTATGACCTTCAACAGAATAAACTACAGACATCTTCACCAAGACCTTCACTGAGCAGAAGTTCCATTCTCTGCGCAATCGTCTTGGAGTGAAGGACACAATTGCCTAACAAATGTCAATTCTTTTTTGATACATTGTACCTTAATGGGGGGCTTTTCCCATGAGGTTTTCCCTCTTTCCTCATTTATTTCAGTGTGTCTTTTGTTTTTAGTTACCTAACATGGCCTCGTTGCCGAGACCCATTCTTTTATTTTCACCATAGTGATGTTCAGGGGGGGTGTTGGAGATACTTCACACACACCCAGGATTTCATTTTCCTAATGTTTTCCCTACGTTTATTAGTCATTATCCAATCTCCTACATTTTAGGGAGAATATTCCTTTTCCTACATTCTAGGGAAATATTCTCTTCAGTTGGATCACTTGAGTGGAGTCTTGATGCCACATTGGTTCCATCACCATGCAACATTGGGATTATCACTGCCAATGCACATTGTCCTTGGGATTATCACCAGAGTGGCGCATTACTGATGCTTTCAGTCAGTTAACTGAGGATTGATAGGCTAGTTGAGTTAGACTAGGTGGAAGTTCACTCTCGTAACTGTCAGTGTGTGTCCAAATCACTCTAGACCACCACTATGGCACATTGGATTCTCTTCCAGTGCACATTATTTGAGTTATACAGAGTATATCATGTGTAAATTATCATTCATTCATTCTGTTAATACAATTCTTTGATTCTCTCTCTCTCTCTCGTTTCTGTCTTTTCTCATTTTTATGCAAACTGTGTATGTCCTTTTCTAGATAGATCCTATCTGTGCAGGTTCATCCACATTTACAACCTTGAATTTGAATTTCTTGTTGACTTGTCTTTTAGTTGATCCACCTCGACTATACTTTAACGATGATTTTCATTCAATTAGCTACACTGATTCATTTTTATTTATTTGTTTATTTACCTTTTCACAAACTATGCTTGCTTCTGCATTTTGTACCTTTCTAGATTTGGTTGTTCCATTTCCTTGAGCAACCCCGATCAAGTACAACACATCATTTCATCACCTAGAGATACCTTCCTTGAGGTATTCACCACATTGAAACATAAAATATAGCTCCAAAACTCAATTAGAACAAGATGTATTATGCATATTAACCATAGACAAATACTATTTATTAACATTTTCCTTGACATATGTTTCCTTACACACATGTGTATATAATCCAGGATTCTTATACACCAACATCCTACCAGGCACTTTCCCAAGATCCAAAATGATACAAACTTGGTTTGGTTCAAGTTTTCTTAGTAGGATTAGTCGTTCCTATTAATTAACAAGAGTCCTCTTGGAAGGACCCTTCCTTGGAATTATTTATTTATGTTTGCATAAATTGCCTCATCCTATGTTGTAAGGATTGTTCATGCAAAGGTAATTTTCTCATGATTACATTCCAAGACATATAGAGTCTTTATCTACATATTTGTATTGTCTTTATTTTTTAAAATTTTTGTAACTCTTTTCCTTGAGAGAGCTCTCACATATTCGATCCATGTATGACTACTTTGGCATGCAATTCCTTTTTTGTGATTCCTAACATCTCGCCAAATTCAATTTGAAATTTAGTAGATCAAACACATGCACACCATACTTAATGAAAAGCATCCTTATCAAACATATTCTAATGAATTAGAATCAATTAGTTTGAATTCAACTTCTTTTTAGCAAGTGGATTCAAGTCCGATCAAACAATATTATAACACTCTTCTCTTAATTTGGACAACATTTTCTATGCTCCTTTTCACGATCTCTCTTCCATTACTTGTACTCGAATTTATTTCCCCTGTGATTTTCCTACTCAGAAGAGTCATAAATCTCATTAGTTTTGTAACATTACTTTGCAGTTACAGCAACTACAATATTTCCAACAATAATGCAAAATGATAAGTCTAATGGAACAATATCATTCCATGGAATAATGTTATTCCATTTTCATTATTCTTCTACCTTTTCAATAAAATTCATTAACCAAGGTAATCCATGTGCAACAATTGCACCTTATCAATATACATCAATTTACACATCAGTCCCCTATCTTAATGGAGGACCAATCAACATTGGCATCTTAGGTTAATATTTCCCAAGGACTACATTAGCAAGTTCGTAGTGTCTTTTCAATGAGTTGACAATAAATCTTATCAATTCAACACATCCTTAAAATCATTTTGTCTTGTGAAGGTTCATCATCATGGAAAGTTTCAAAGGCATACTTATAAGTATGTTTCTTTCTTTTATAAGGAAATCAACGAAAAAAAAAAAACATGTTGCATATCCGGTCATACATGACACCCTTTCTTACTTGATGTGTGAACATTTCATACTAACTCTTTCTAAGGATCACTAGCAAATTTGGGTCATTTTGTGACGGCTATTTTGACGCGCTTGCGACGTTATGTCATGGATATTGCGACGAATCTTGAGTCTCTCAAATGTCATTTCATGTGACGTGGCAAGTTCGACGAACTTGAATTAACGTCTCAAGAGCGATGACCGTAGGGAACTTCTCACAATTGCGAAAAAAAAGAAATATCGTCGCCAATATGACTAAGTGAAGAATGCATCGAAAGAGTGACACAGTAGGGAAAT
Source organism: Picea engelmannii (assembly GCA_009831015.1). NCBI lineage: Eukaryota > Viridiplantae > Streptophyta > Pinopsida > Pinales > Pinaceae > Picea > Picea engelmannii. The sequence goes on from ML792930.1 coordinate 213,754, forward strand.
CGTCGCACACTCGACAATAGAGGCAAAGTAAGTGAAACCATTGCGACGAATTGACTATCGACATGTTCGTCAATTGTGCGACGACAACATGGTATATAGCGATGATTTCGCTATACAAATTTTGTGGTTTATATAGCAAATTCATCGCATGATTTATATTGTGTGTCAAAATGGTGACAACAACATTCATGGTGTACATCGAAATTGAGACGACAACTTTCGTGGTTTATATAGAAAATTTGTCGCATGATTTCTATGGGGCTTCAAAATTGCGATGACAACTTTTTTTGGTTTATATAGCAAATTCGTCGCAAGATTTCTATTGTGCGTCGACATGGCGATGACAACTTTCGTGGTGTACGTCAAAATTGTGACGACCACTTTCGTGTTTTATATAGAAAATTCATCGCATGATTTCTATGGGGCGTCAAAATTACGACGACAACTTTTTTGGTTTATATAACAAATTCGTTGCAGGATTTCTGTTGTGCGACGAAAACTATTTATTAATAAAATTGTGCATCGAAATTGTAACAAATATACCACTATGAGGACTCTACCATACATGCCAACATAGATTTAATGAATGTTTGGTTCCTGTGGTGATTTGCACTATATAACATATTTATTTTCTATGGTGATGTTACCTATAGAGAATGTATGGTTTCTATGGTGATCTATGGATGGATATTTTGATCAAAACAGTTGATCTATTCATAGATATTCTAATCAAAATAAGTGGTGTGTGCATCGATAATCTATTTGAAACATTGTATTTCTCCGTGGGATCCAATGCCCTTCGTTGAATCTAATTTTTTTATCTTTTTAACTTGATAATTATATTATTCAAAAGATATGTCCCTTCATGCTAAGCCATCATTACATCAATATAGCCTTTCCCTACCTACCATGCAATTATGGCAATCATTTTGGAGTTCTACCCCATTCATTTTGAGGTGTGACATTCAACAATATTTCTCTACCTCTCCAACTTTGTGGTTTTTTCCCACCATTTCTATGGATTCTATTGGTCCTGACCATCATATGATATCTCTCAAGGAGCCTATCGATGTCCCTATTGTGTCTTCATCCTCATTTTTTCCTTAACTCCATTGATTATAGTTTTCTCACCCTTGCATATTTTTTACTTTTGTTATTTCAATATGTTAAACCTCATCTCCTCTGGTGTAACCATGAGACAATTAAATGAAAATATAACCCTAGTAATAATAGGATAAGAGACTATGAATTATCATGAGAAAGTGAAAAATGAGAGGGGGAGGAGGATTCCCATGCACCCACATCAAAGATATAGGTGGACGTAGAGAAGGAAGAGGATCAAAATGTCCCTATAAGATCATTGACAATGGAGAAGGTATCAATAAATTATCTTATGATGTCCTCAAGGGAGATTCAAAGTTTGAGAGAGTTGGACCTTGAAACCTTGGGAGGAAGTCTAGAAATTTTTTTCAATACTCTCTCGACACTCAAGGTAACATGAAAGAACTCGACGATGGAAAACTAGTGCCTTAGAGGGAAAGGGGTAGAAATTGGCCCATTCTAAGAACCAATATGAGGTTTGTTCTTAAATTGGACACTAGAACTACTCGAGAGCCTTGTGTGATTCATATCCTAGTCGAAGGGTGAGAGCAAGAAGAGGTATGTGGTCTCATAGGATCTAGTGTTGGAAGTGTCATGGGTCACAAGTGAACCACATATATCAAATTCATAAAGATATAAATATGCACAAGTCACATACATCCTAAAATACCAATCTCATGGTATAGGTAACAACCCACATAATGTGATGAACATCATATGAAAATGATAATATCTCTCATGAACCTCAAAACCT
>ML792930.1:219603-236196 GCA_009831015.1 Picea engelmannii
TATTATTAATATAAATTTTCACAATTATTAATATATTACCTCTCATTTTTTTCATTCTACCTTGCCCCAACAGATGCTCCTGATCTTCAAATTTTTTGATGGAGTTCACATCCCAAATGTGATCCACTGCATGCATAGTTGGCACTGCTAATTTAGGAAGATACTAACTAATATACACCATGGATTGATATACCATATATCCCTCCACCATAGAACCCTCAGGATGTGCTCATTGTATAACCAATGCCTTCAATGATTTCAAGTGCCTCTCCACCATCCACATTGACCTTGTGTGAACAGGTCCACAAACTTCAATCTCCTCAACTTGGTGTATGAGGTAGTGTTCTCGTGCATTGAAAAATGTAGGAGGTATATACTTTTTCATTTCACACATTAGACGAGGAATTTCTCTCTTCCAATACTTTATATCATCTTCATGGATTTCTTTCAATGACAACCATCTACATGATATCATGACACAAGAAAATAACATGTTTCAACATAACATAATATAATATATCACATTACAAGTAAAACACATGTCATTAAGTACAACAATAATTTGAAAGAACATTTTGCATATAAATCACAGTTGCTTACCTCATGTATTTTCCAAGATCATATATAACTTGTTTGACGTTGTTGTCAAATTCGTTTGGGAGAGATAGTGGTAGAACATATTGTAACAACAAAATGAATTGTTATTTGTTTCGACCAAAGTAGACACGAAAAATATTAAAAGATCTATAAGGCCAATATTAATAAATATGTATACCAAAATTATTACCTTAATGAAGGTATGCCAATCATGTGTTTTTACCCCACCAAATTCACCTTTCTTCGTTAAGATATTTTTTATGTTTGAAGCAAAACCCGTGGGAAATTTAATTCTTTGAATGACCTCTTTTACATCATTGCTTTGTTGCTCTGTTAATAACCATGGAAGGTTATTTCGGTCTAGTACTCTATCTGATCTATTTGAATATCGGATCACACTTCGCATTGCATGATTGGCTTCCTGAATGCTAGTACAAATTTTGACAATTTTTTCTTTGTCCCTCCTACCATCTATGATTCGCCATAACGTTTCGGTCACATTCTTCCGGATATGCATTGTATCAAACAAATGAGCTATTTTTATCTCCTCATAGTAGGGAAAACTCATGAATTGAGCGGGATAACATTTCATTCCTCGTGGAAGCCCATTATTAATACCTTCATGATCATTGCAGCCTTCATGAAGCATAAAAGAAATCACAAAAATAATTATCAAATACGGTAAAATAAATTCAAAAATTAAAATAAACATTCAAAACATTACATGATCTATGATACATTATGAAATTGAGTACCTTAATGATTTCTATTATATTCCAACCTCCATAGGTGAGGTGTCATTCTTCACAGTTTTAAACCGGTCTTTTCTTTCCCATTGAAAAGATGTTTTTCAGTAGTACGATACCTTTGGTTCTTAGGAAGAAGGTGCCTATACTCATCAAACACCATCTTTCCTAAAATTCTTGAATGAAGATACTTCATCTTAGGGCCACAAACTGGACATGCAAATTTACTCTTTGTTTGAAGACCTGCAACAAATGGATTAATGTCAATTATACGATGAGATTATTTAAAAATTAAACATGCACCGTGATAACATTAAAATATTATATATTATTAAAGAGAAATGTTAGAATGCTACATACCACAAAAATGTGTTAGTCCAAGGGCATCATGAATTGTCCATAAAAGTATTCCACAGAGTTTAAATTTCCTCTCCCCGATTGGTTTACATATGTCATACATTGTGATGCCAACCCATAACTTTAGTAGCTTATCGATAAGAGGCTCGATATATACATTCATATATTTAACCTGGTACCTACCTAATTTTTTGAAATTACACATAATTACTATAGGAATGATATCATGTAATTTATATAATTAAATAAATAAACAAAAGATATTATGCAAAAATGGAAACAAATGAAAATGTTAAATTCAAAAAATTAATGTAAACAAATACCTGAAACAATCATTGTCAACATTATGTGCTCCCTCTTTATTGACATCCAAGGAGGAATGTTATTGTTGATAACAAAAATAGGTCACATTGAGTAAATAGACCTAAGCTCTCCAAATGGATTAACATCGTCAGCTGCCAATGAAAGCTTAACATTACGAGGTTTATCTTTGAAATCTGCCCACTTTTCCTCAATTTCCCTAAATGCATAACCATCGGCAATCATTCGAAGAACATCATCTCCACTTATGTTACGTGCATGGTAATCCATAAATTGTGCTATTCTTTCACACCTGAAAAATCACTGCAAACATGGAATTATGGGAATATGACGAAGAACCTTTTGAGACACCCTTTTTGTTACTTGATTGGTTCGATATCTACTGATAAGACATTGCAGACATTCTTTTTTCGAAGCATGTTGTCCATAATATATAATATGGTCATTAGGACATGCATCTATAGTTTGATAATCCATTCCAATGTCTTTCATAATGGCATGCAAACCTCGATATGTGCGAGGTAAAATATTTGACGATGGTAACAAAAATTCACCTAACAATCTACAACATAACAAATAACTAGTTAATATAAGAATATTAATCGTAAAAATTGCATTCTTGTTTTACACATTAATTAACACTAAAAACAAATAGAAAAAAATCAACATTTATGTATAATATGAGATGAAACATCTTACATACCTTAGGATATGTGTCATACAAGTGTTCGAAAAATTATTCATAACCTTTAAGTTCACTAGCAACAATGTAGCGGAGAGAAGATTTGTTCTTGATCCTTCATAAAGTTGTTTATTTGCCTTTTCTAATAGAGGTTCATCATAAATACCAGCATTTTCCCTATCCTCATCCGACTGCGAAAACAAATCTTGAATCATTTGATTTGTCCCATCATCTTCTTCCATGGGATCATTAACTTGATTTGTCCCATCATATTCTTCCATGAGATCCTCATTTGCTTGGTCATGATGTTCCTCATCTTGTACATCATTTCTACTAATACTTGGTGCAATATTCTGCGGAAAGTTAGAGGGAAACTCTAACTTTATAATTACAAACAATCATTCAAAATTAGTGTATACTATAACAAACATTCAAATAATATATATATATATATATATATATATATATATATATATATATATATATATATATATATATATATATATATATATATATATATATATATATATATATAGTTTTATATAAAATTGAAAAAATAAAAAAGGATAATGAATATATAGCTAATTACCATGGGATGATATTTATTCGATCCGTCATCAATGTGCCCATATTTCCTACAATGTTTTGTAGTTGTTTCTATTAAAATTCTTACGGGACATATGAGGCAACATTTTTTACAAGGTAAATAACATATATTATCACCCTTTTCACCCGCTTTACTTTTTTCCCCACCTCTAATTACATTCTGCGACATTCTTTCGCACAACTTCTGCACAAAAATACCCTTTCAGAATTGTTGTTGTTATAGCAAGATTGTCGAAACATATTTAAATCGTCCAATATTTATAGTTCAATTTTAGGTCACAATCGTCGCAATTGCGATGACCATCACCTAAAATATTTCTTTTTTTTTACTTATTTATTTGTCAATTTTAACGGTTACTTTTAAGGTTAGGTCATTCGTCGCTCTTGCGACGAATGTTGACCATATTAATTTAGACAAAGTACATTTGTCACTCTTGTGATGAATGTTGACCATATTAATTTAGAAAAAGTATATTTGTCGAGATAACGACGAATACGGGGTATATTTAGAAAAAAAAATGAATAATTGAACTTTTTCTCTTGAATGTTGCGACGAAAGAGTACTTTTGTCTCAAATTTTTCAATATGTAGTAGTGGAGTGATTGATAGCCTACTCAAACTCTTATTCCAAATTCTACAAAAAAAAATCTTCAAGATAAGATTGAATAGACAACAATGGTATTATCCAAATATAGCATGCACCATTTCTTGCTCCATAGTCAGACTCATGGATTCATTTACATAAGGAGTTATGCACTTATCTCAATGGACATATACATTCCTCTTAGGAATAAAAAATCCACTCAATAAATTTGTAATCTCAAAAAATTACTCATATTCACATGCCAGTTGACCCTTTTTTTATTGTTACTTGCTAAGTCCCGTTAGAATTACAGTGTACCACCTAAGATTATTTTTTTACATCAATTAGATTCTTTCCTAGTAGTCGTATGGAAATTTCATTTTAGTAGTCATCTACAAGATCATAGGTGAATATTTTATTAACTTTCAAGTGGAAAATCCTAATGATAAGGATAATACCTTTAATCCCATGCATTAAGCACCACATACAATGAACACGGGTAAGTACCATTGGTTATTAGGGTTCTTATCCTTGTAGGTGTTTAGTCTATCTAACAACAAGCGACCCAACTTAGAAATCAAATTTGCATAATATGTCAACCATGTCAAGGTTTCTAAAGGGTGGATTGCATTACTTCCATCAACACCTAGGCATTTTTATACTCTTTGTAGTTTACCTCCTTCATGAAAATCGGTGATGACTTAAGTGGTTTCTTTCATATGTCTTATAATGCCAAAGAAATCTCACTGCGAATCATAACATTCAACTTACCATTGGAATCACTCAATTCCATGGTTTTCAAATAAAACATTGTTTGTTCATAAAATCCATTTACTCACAGCTAAACATATAGCCAACAACATGTTTCTTCCATAAAAAATCAAATGGACTGGCCATAGAAATTCTCAATCGATTCGCAAAACACAAGGAATTATCCATACCAGCCTTAGCCTTTACATAATAAACAATCCATTCTAAGAAGTTATATCAACTCATACTCATATGTAATGCCATAAATTATCAAAACAAGTTCATCCATTCACTTGAACTCATATAGCCACTAGTGCGGAAACCAATGAACAGTGTATGGTTCCTAGGCCACACGACCTCAATGTCGTAATATTTTTTCCAGAACCTCTACTCCTGAGCTTTGTCCTTGGCTCTGATAGTCTTAGTATTTAGACTAGGCTTAAATAATCTTGTCTCTTTGGTCTATCTCCGACCCGTCCAAGTCTAGTGTTTGAACCATTTCTCTGATACCACTTGTAACATACTCGACTGCCTAATATTCATTAGGCTAGTGGGGTGTACGAAATTTTGGTGATTCCTACTAAACTAATTTTCTTAAAAATAAATCTAATGATGAGTCTACGTTTATAAGTCAAATATTCTCCTCAAGATCTTTCCAATGACTATCATTAAGTTCGATTCCGAGCTTCATTCAATAAGTTACGATCTGTCAGGGTTCTTAAGCATTTATTGCAATATTACATCATCGTGCCCACATGGAACTCAGGTGTACCTTGTTTCGTACGTGCCATCCAACGTGGCTCCACTCTACAAATTAGACAAAGCACCGATGAATAGAATTGCAATGCTTCAATGAATAAAATTAAGAAAGTGTTGAAGGAATGAATCGGTCGAAGCATCGATGGACAAAATTACAAAGAGTAGATGAAATTTTTTTAAGGAAGCGCCGATGAATTGGTCAAAGCACCAATGGACATGAATAAAAATCTCCAGTGAAAAAAATTAAGAAAGTGCCAAAGGAATGAATCAATCAAAGTGGCAATGGACATGATTACAAAGCCCCGATGATCAAATTTAAGGTAGAGTTGATGAATTGGTCAAAGCACCAATGATAAATTTGTGGCCAATCACCAAAAACCAAGAAACTATTGGGGTGCCAATTGAAAAATAGTTCTAGGTGTCGATGATAAAAATTTTTCCATTGTCAATGAGGAAATTTCTCATGAGTCATCAATGTTATTACCCAAAGGGGGAATATATAGGGTTAAATGTATATGATATGACCCCAAGGGGGGCCATATATGGGGATAAATGTACATGTAATATGTAAATATATATGTAATAGGGTCAACTTAATAGTAAAGGGGCCTCATGTGTAGGTGTGAATAGGTATATAGAGAGATCATGTATTCATTATTGCAGACAGGTGAATTGTGATGTATGAAGGTAATTTGGATATTTGGAGGAGGTTCTCCTATTATTTAAGGAGTTATTGTATAACTTATATATCTTGGACTTGTGATCCACACTCACATTTTTTACATGGTGTGTACTTCTATTTTGTTATGATATTTTAGCATTTGGTATCATAGCATTGATCCTAGGATTTTTTCTTCTCCAAGCAAGTCATCTTAGAATTTTCTCTATAAATTATTTTATGGGATGATTTAGACAACAACACTTGGAATTTATTGAAAAGACATATCAAGGGTAGAAATTTCATCTTCTGGGTCATTATAATTTTGTAGATACAACCTATGGAAGATAGGGTTTCTGAATCATCCTGAATTTAGCTTTAAATGAGTCATCTTGGGTACAAATTTGAGGTTGTGGGTTGTTATACTTTTGGAGATATACCCTCTAGTCCTATTACTAGTCTCAAACATGTGTTCTGTGTAAAACAATTATATCTTCTTCAAAGAGGATTCAAATTTAGTGAGACTAGTTTTAGATGAAAGAGTACAAACCGTAGTATTTCTGGTACAAGTTTTAGATTCAGGTATTTAAGTTTGGAAACGTGGAATTCTATACAAGTTCACTCTTCCAAAAAGGCCAAAAATCAGCAAGGTTTGGGAAATTTATCATAACTTTCACTCGAGACATCAAATTTTTGTCAGATCTATGGCATTATAGAGAGGACATATCAAAGTACTACAGATCGAAATTTCAGACTCGGAAGGGCCAAAATCAGAAATACATTAGAAGGAAGGTTGGCCAGAAGAACAAACTCCAAATTAGGGTTTCAAAGGTATGTTCACTTAAAAATATCATAAATTTTGATTGGAATGTTCGATTAAGCTGATTCAAAATCCATTGGAAAGATAAAACATAGAATATTATATTGGGAAAATGATTATAACTATTTTATATCATTATTCTTAATATGTTGACGTTCTAAGTTGAGTGTTGGGGTTATACCTCAATTAAGTATCAATGGAAATGCCTACGTTTAGTGGAGATGAAGATAAAGATGAAATCAATCCTAATGAATGATTGAGGATGATAAAGGAAACAAATTGACACCTTTTACGACAACAATTTTCTTGAATGATGAAGCTTTGAAGTGGTAAGATATCCTTGATATAGGTATTAAACTCTTAGCTCCCACGTGGGAAATTCTTGAAAAACTCTTCTCAAATAAATGGATCAAGGATATGAAAAGGGAGGAGATGCATAAAATTCAAGAGGAGTTAATGGAATAATTTTTTTTTTCTCCAAAGTGAAAACATATAATGAGGAGCTAAGAAAATATGTTACAAAGAAAAACGATGAGTTCGTCAAGATGCAATCCCTTAATGAATCACTCATTAAGGAGGTTAAGAACTTATAGAAATAAAATAGTAGAAAAACAAAGTGGGAAAATGATGATTCAAGGGAAGAATTGAAAAAGAAATATGAAGAGATATGTAAAATACAAAACCATAATAAAAAATTATTGGATGAGGTTAAGAGATTGAAAGAATAAAAGAAGAATGATCAAACCAAGAAGAAACAAGGATCTTGTATGAAGAATCTACCAAAAGACTTGAAGAAGAAATTTTCAAGAAAGTTGAGGAATCTCTAAATACTGATGAGGTAAAATACAAAATGCAATCCAGAATTGAAGAAGGACATCAAAATTTGATAAATGGGGTGACATTGTAGCTCCAAAAGGAGTAACAATACAAGATTCAAGAAGGTCACCAGAAGATACTTGAAGAAATTGAACTCCATATAAAGGATGTACATGCTAAATATGATGGTATTATCTCCAAGGCTAGAGTAATCAAATGCCAAGAAAAGATGACCGAGGATGCCACTGTATCTGAAAAGAAGATATATGAAATGGGTGTGCAAAGTGAAGAAAAACCATTAAATGTGAAACCATATCGACACCCTCATTATCGGGAAAGATTTCAAGGAATACAAGAATACAGATATCAACATTATCAAGGAAGAATATGGAATAATAATCAATATTAAGGGAAAAAGGCATCACAAAACCATTATTCAACAGGATATTATCATAGAACAACATCTACTACAAATTGGATAAGCTTCAATAAAAATACATGGAATCAAGGGAAATAAAATTATGCAACATGCCACCAAGGATTACGACCGGAAATAATTTATTTTGGATGGATGGATCATCATCAATGGAAAGAAGAAAGCATGAACATAAGAAAATTATATTACTTGGTTTCATCACATGTGAAGCTTTTAATTGCAAAGCTTTGAGGAAAAATATTTTTGAAGGAGGGTACTATGTTATGACCCAAAGGGGGAATATATATGGTTAAATGCATATGATATGACCCAAAGGGGGAGCATATATGGGGATACATGTACATGTAGTATGTAAATATATATGTAATAGGGTCGACCTAATTTTAAAGGGGCCTCATTTGTAGGTGTGAACTTATATGGAGATAAATGTACATGTAATATGTAAATATATATGTAATAGGGTCAACTTAATAGTTAAGGGGCCTCATGTGTAGGTGTGAATATGTATATATAGATATCATGGATTCATTATTGTAGAGAGGTGATATGTGGTGTATGAAGGTAATTTGGATATTTGGAGGATGTTCTATTCTTTAAAGAGTTATTGTATAACTTATCTATCTTGGATTTGTGATCCACGCTCACATTTTGTACATGGTTTTTAGTATCACTAGATCAATCATTCAAACACATAAAGCTTAACAACCAATCTTTACAAATGGATGGCATAATATCCAGGTGCATAACTATGTGCTAGAAACATGATGCTAGTAACATTTATATGGCGAAAGGACACGTTTACACCATACCTCCCTCTCCTCAAAGTATATCCTAACCAATCGATGCCTCTACCAAGCCACTTCCATTTCCACCAAGAAGTGTTAGTAAGACTAGGGAAAATGCAGGTTGGAGATAGAAATTACTAAATGTGAATTCAGTAAGTAAATTCATAAACTGAGCAAGCTTCTTTAGCTGCTAGTGCTTGCATCTCAACACAATTGTAGAGAAATCCACCTTACAAAAGCATAGACAATTTCCAGGTCCAAGAGTTGGGAATCTCCCTTTCTCTAGGAAAATGCACAATGGTTCATACTTCAAGTCCCCCTGCGCTAAAGGTCATTCTTTTGCAACATCCTCCTCCATCTTCTACATCATTTCGTCCAAGTCCGAGTCATTTTACCAAATGACTTTCCAGGATCCAAAGAATGTCCGCCCTGGAATGGTTGGCGATGGTGCTTCCCTGCATTGGTTGGACTCAAAATTTGAACCTATAAATGCATAGAATACAGAGAATACTTGTAGTTCAACATGATGGTCGGGGTTACAAAGGGCACGATTCTCGTTCCTCATGTATTTTTTATTTGATTCATTCTCCTAACATGTTTTCCTTTACAATCCAGTGAAATATATAACAAACTCCATTAGAATCCATGGAAAACAAACCCATGCAATTTTTCAAAAGGAATATGTTATTGCAATGTTGTCCCAATGGCCCAACCGGCATAGTAAAAATGCTAGAAAACAATAAAAATAAAAGAATAAAAAAGGGTTTTTGACACATTGGTCTTTGTGGTACTTACTACATGCCAGAGATTCGACCATGGCTCCTATGCTTCCTCCGCTGACAAAACTAACTGAAACTCAAAGATGAAACCATCAGAAAAATGGTTGACACTCAAAGATGAAACCATTGGAAAAATGGTTGACAAAATTGCTTGAGACTCAAAGATGAAACCATCGAAAAAATGGTTATCGAAGAAAATTTTGAGGGAAAATAACGGTATAACAGGAAGTTGGGAATTAAATGGATGATTTGTTGGGACAAGAAATGCTTGCTTTATAGATTTGTAAATGGACAGGTAACAGATAAAAGTGTCACATGCAAGCAGTGGATCCTCACAAGTCCGAATTGGATCGGTTGGCTCAGGAAGCCTCACAGACTAGGCGTGGAGCACACATACCAGGCGTGGAGTAGATGAAAGGGTGTTGAGGGTTTCAGAGAAGATGACAAAACATGTTAAAAGGTAACTTGTATTTCGAAAATTGCATGTCTTCCTGTCGAGCTTCCAAAACAATTAACGTAACAAAACCCATGAACAATGAATTTAAATGGAAAAGTCAAAGTAATTATATATAATATTTATTTTTTTGATATTTAAATAAATTATAATCAAACAATTACAGTGTTACATCATATCTAGTTCTTGAAGAGGAATTCATAGCCACTAAGGAGCATCTACTAAAAAAATTATTTATAGACAGAAAGTGGCAAAGCTGGAGATTCTTATGAATAAATAATAAAAGTATGGTTGTATGCTTCCTTGTCTGTCTATTCCCCTTAAGTGCATCCTAAAAGAAGAAAATTAATCTAATGCGAAGATGATAGAATTGTTGTCAATCCGTTAACTACCATATCCCTTTCATACTAACACAAACAAAACATAATTAAAATGTAGCAACAATATCCTTGGTAGTTTTCTTGATATATTATGGATCTGGATATGGATCCTTACAGACCGTTTTCTTGGCATATTATGGATCTAGATCTGTAGAGACCGCTGAGAAAAATGGGCTCATTTTCTTTGGAATTCTTATTTTATTTTAAGTGTCTCATGTTGGAAAAGTGCCAACTAATTTCCCATGAGGTAGCATGCACATGCACAACAACTAAGTTTAGATTGTGCATGCATGCACACTATAATGAACATGTTGTGTAATCGTGTGATCTATTTATGATCACTTTGTGATAGATGTTATATATACAGGCATACCCATAGAGGTGAATGTGCAATGCAATGTGTGAGCAAGACACAATACTATGGAGTGCAATGTGTATGTGAGGAGAGGATGGTTGTATGCATGTGTTGGCTATTGTAATTCTCCCTTGAATAATAAGAATATCGATTATCATTGCCCCGTGGTTTTTTCCCGTATTGGGTTTCCACAGAAATCATTGTGTCAATTGTGTGATTGTTGTTGTGTCTGGTTTAATCTTGGTTCTATTTTATTTTCCATTAAAATCTTGTTATGTTTATGCTTTTGCTACCTAACAAGTGGTATCAGATCTCAGAGTTGAAGAATCTGAGAGCTAAGGAGGAAGACTTGTTCAAAATCAAATCCGCAGAGGAATTTGTTGGTCGTTGGGGTCATTTCCATAAAGAGGACAACAGGTCACGCAAAATAAATCAAAGGTCGGTTGCTGGATCAAATCTCTACAAACCACAAGGTAGAGGATGGGCACATTTTGCTTGAATGGGCAGGGGCGACATTGATATTCTGCTTGAATAGGCTTTGTGGGTGGCGTGATACCTTTCAGTTTTGGGATTATCAAACTCTGCAACTCATGGGAGGGGAGAAAACCATTGATCATCGTTGATCATGTTTTTGCAAGGTGCGATACCCATGGAACAATACTTGTGGTGTGATCGCATTGAAAAATCGCTTGTACATGAGGTATAAAAGCTTTAAATTCGTTTCTACAAGAGTGTAGAGTTCAAAGTTTGAGGAGAAATTCAACAACAAGAATAACCTTGAGTTATGGAACCTCAAGATGCAGGATTTGCTCATACATCAAGGCAACAACAAGAGTGGTGATGGTTGAGTCATTGTGAAGAAAAAAAAAATGTATTTACTTTGGAGTTGTAAAAATTATTGATTGCATGTAAATGAGCATACCACTGTAAGTATTGGATAGGCATGTGTACCCCTGGTTTATCAGGTCACCTATGAAAAGTCTAAATATAGATTTAGGTAGATTGAATATGTGGGGGGGGGGCATGTATGTTGGGTTAAACTTGACTCGGTGAAAGAGTTAATGAGTTATATCTGGTTTTTTAGGTCAAAGCATGTGATTTTTTGGGTCCATGTTTTTAGGTAGCCCATGGTATTGTGTCCATGGATTGCATGTAATGAACCCTATAAAAGGCTTGGTGAACTCCATTGTAAATGGACTTGGAGGTAAGCGATGAAGGCTTACTTGGTCAACTTGGCCGGATTTGGTCAAGGGAATGTTTGTGTTAAGGTGAAGCACTGAGACTCCAGTGTAAATTCCTTGGAGGTGAGTGGAAAAGGTTCACTTGGGTTGGTTTGGTCGGATTTTGTCAAATTTGTTCGAATGCAAAGTTCGAAGTGGAGCAATGTGTCCAGGTTAGAAAGGTGGGTCTGTGGAAAGGTTGATGTGTTGGCAGGTCAATCAAGTGTTTGAGAATATATGATGAAGGTAGGTTCATATCCATGGAACTTGGAAAGTATTGCAAGGATGCTGGGATTGAATAGGCATGTTCTGTAATGCCAAGTTGCAACAATAGTTGTGGACATAAGAGATTGTGCTATATGGTAACTCGGTCACCATCGGTTGCAAAAGACTAGAAGATTCTAGAAGAGGTATGAACAAGTCATCTAGTAATTACTCAAATGTAAAATTATTCGATTGTGATGCTTATGTTTTTTATCAGCATTCTAAGTAGGACCCAGATCAAACAGGTAGATCTTTGATATGGTGATGATGTTAAGGGATGCAGACTATGGCATCCTACTACCCACAGAATCATGATCATGGACATAGATGTAGTGTTTGATGAATCTCCTTTTATAAAATAAAACATAGTAAAAGATGAAAGGTTCAAAGCATGACTAGTAGTAAAAGGGTATTTGGAAGGTATTGATTTCCATGAAATTTTCTCACCAGTTGTTAAAAGCTTATTTCTATTCATGTTGTGTTAGCACTAGTTGTGTTAGTACAACTAGATGTTAAAATTGTTTTACATGGAGTTTTTTGGATAAGGGGATGTATATGGAACAACCAGAATGGTTAGTTTAGAATCACAACAAAGGATTTGTTTGCAAACTCGGGAATCATTGTATGGCTTGAAGCACGCCAGGAAAATGGTACAAGATGTTTGATTCCTTCATGGTGAGACAAATTTTACAAGAAGTGAGTATAACCATTGTATTTATTGGCATTAAATGTTATTCTTGTAGCAAGCACAAGCATGTTTGAGATCAACAGGGTGGCTCAGTTGGTTAAGAAGTTTGTTATGAAGGATCTGAGAGCAACAAAATAAATCTTGGGCATGGAAATACACAGAGACAAGAAATATGGTAAGCTTGGTTATGACAACAAAAGTAAGTGGTGAAGATACTCAGGAAATTTAGTATGAATAATGTGAAACCGGTAAAATCCCTTTGGCTTTCCATTGTAAGTTTTCTTTAGATTTATGTCCTAACTGATGAAGAAGAAAAGTGTTATTTGTCTCGAGTATTGTATGTTAGTAGGATGTTTGACGATTGCGATGGGAAATTGTCATCATTTTACATGCAGTTGGTGTTGTTAGTAGACATATGGAAAAACTAGGTGAAGAGCATGGAAATGGGTTCTTCAAACACAGAAGAACAAGTATCACATACAATGGTTGCAATGCTTTAGTATGTGGTTATGATTCATGAGGTTTGGACAAGTACAGGATGAGGTCTTATGTGGTGGTCAAAGCGATGTGCATTTGACTAAAAGTCCAACGTATCAAAATGGGACAAGTGCATCGGTTTATTAGACATGTTACTGATGGAGGCAAAATGGTCCATACTGAAGTGAATCATGCAAGCATGTTCACATAACAATATTGTTAGAGAAGTTGTGGAGTTGTGATGGTGTTTGGATTCTCTTGGCTTGCCAGAAAGGTGATGAATTAATTTGGGCATGATATATCAATTAAATTGTTGGAAAAGTGCCAACTAATTTCCTATGCGGTAGCATGCACATGCACATCAACTAAGTTTAGATTGTGCATGCATGCACACTACAATGAACAGGTTGTGTAACCATGTTATCTATTTATGATCAATTCATGTAACTCTGTGATAGATGTTATATATACGAGCATACCCATAGAGGTGAATGTGCAATACAATGTGCGAGCAAGACACAATACTAAAGAGTGCAGTGTGTATCTGAGGAGAGGATGGTTGTATTCTTGTGTTGGCTATTGTAATTCTCCCTTGAATAATAAGAACATCGATTATCATTGCCCCATGTTTTTTTCCCATATTGAGTTTCCACATAAATCACTTGTCAATTGTGTGATTGCTTTTGTGTCTAGTTTAATCTTGGTTCTATTTTTTTTGCCATTAAAATCTTGTTACGTTTATGCTTTCACTGCCTAACATCTTCGTCCTTCGAAGCCATAATAGAAACTGGTCATAAACAAAGTCATTCATCTTGCTAAAATATCTAGAAGGAGAAGGTTGTCAGTCATATCTAGGTAATAAACAACTGGGTTGTCTCAACGTGTTGTCTAAACATTCAACTTTTTGAACTTTTTCATAGGAATTCGGGCGAAAGAGATCTTGGTGAAATCATCATTTTCTGTTGTTTAAATTTCATTTTTGAATGCATAAATGGATTCAACACCCTGAAAAACCTCTAGGCACTCAAATTATACAAAATCAATCACTGAAATCTGGAGTTACAACAATTTTTGGCCTGATTTCAGTATAAATTGATTGGAAAATATGCTTGTAAAAACTCCAAAAACTCAACGTTTAGACTAAGAGCTCCTCGTACTTCTTTCCTTTTGATTTCAATCATTCATTTTTAATGCACCGCCATCTACGTACCTACCCACAATGATAAGGTGACCAATATCCAATCTGTTACACAACATTGAATGTTGCAACAAGTGGTGTATAGGTTGTAGGATCTGAAAAGCATTCCGATCCAATAGCCTATATGCCACCTGCTGCAACATTCAATGTTGCGTAGGCTGAATAGTTGTCGCCTAGTAATAACAACAAGACCCATCTTCCGCAATGAAGTTAGTAAAACCCAACTTTCAAGTAAGTAATTATCATTACCGTCTAATTAATTCTCTATAGAACACTTCCCTTGAATAGAATTTTGTGTTCTTATCTCTTATAGCTATGAAGGCAAAGTGGTTTCAGTAATAAAATCTCTTGAGAATTTACTATTACTATAGGGAAACTTGGAAACGTGGGGTTATAAGCGCTTTACCTGGCCGAAATATCAAGGAAGGAGGAGGTTGCTACTCATATCTACCTACATCCATCCCCTCTCATATACATTCACAAATTAAGAATAAGTGTATTTATAAAACATTTTACAAATTATATATATATATATATATATATATATATTATTCACAAATATTTTGTGAATTGAAAATTTGCCTAAATACTTCAAATATCAAATTTAATTTTTTTTTGTTAATATCAAATTTTTAAATTTTAAAAATGTTTTTTTTGTTTTTTTAAATTTAAATTTAATACAAATATATAAATAACATTATTATAAAAAAACTTTACTTAAAAAATTTGATCTAAAGTCAAACAAGTCAAAGTTTGACTTGTGATCGATGACTATATCTTATAAATTATCTCTTTTGTGTAAAAATTTCTAAAACAATCTCATCTCTCAAATTAAAAAATTTAAAGGAATCCATTATAAGTAATGCAACTAAAAATATAAATGTTTGCAAAATTTCATATTTGACTTCCAAATAATCAGATTTTCATAAAAATCAATAAACTACTAATAAAAAAATATTATTAGTCTACTGGTACAGCAACCAACCTTTATCCAGTTGCTTTTCTTTTGTGCTACAAGTCCAAAACATGTCTAAGGTGTTTAGTATCACTAGATCAATCATTCAAACACATAAAACTTAACAACCAACCTTTACAAATGGATGGCATAATATCCAGGTGCATAGCTATGTGCTAGAAACGTGATGCTAGTAACATTTATATGGCGAAAGGACATGTTTACACCATACCTCCCTCTCCTCAAAGTATAGCCCAACCAGCCTATGCCTCTACCAAGCCACTTCCATTTCCACCCAGAAGTGCCAGTAAGACTAGGAAAAATGCAGGTTGGAGATAGACGCTACTAAATGTGAATTCAGTAAGCAAATTCATAAATTGAGTGAGCTGCTTCAACTGCTAGTGCTTGCATCTCAGCACAATTGTAGAGAAATCAACCATAGACAATTTCCAGGTCCAAGAGTTGAAAGCCCACAGTAAGCAAATTCATAAATTGAGTGAGCTTTTTCAGCTGCTGGTGCTTGCATCTCAGAACAATTGTAGAGAAATCAACCATAGACAATTTCCAGGTCCAAGAGTTAAAAGCCCACGGGAACCCTATAAAACAATAAAAGTAAAAGAATAAAAAAAGGTTTTTGACACATTTGTCTTTGTGGTATTTACTATATGCCAGAGATTCGACCACGGCTCCTCCGCTGACAAAACCGCCTGAGACACCATCGGAAAAATGGTAATCGAAGAGACTTTTGAGGGAAAATAACAGGAAGTTGGGCATTCAATGGATGATTTGCAGGGACAAGAAATACTTGCTTTAAAGATTTGTAAATGGCCAGGTAACAAATAAAAGCCTCACAAGCAAGCAGTGGAGCCTCACAAGTCCGAATTGGATCGGTTGGCTCAGGAAGCCT
>ML792931.1:5465-16980 GCA_009831015.1 Picea engelmannii
CCACCGAATCGTCCTCTAGGGTTTGTTATGTCAAAACCCTCAAAACCCCCAATATTGGGCTCACTAGCTAGAAGCCAGAAATCAAAATAAGATCATACATGAATGATGAGTAGAGGCCATTGCCTTCCTTTTATACTTTTTGTATCACCTTGTCCCTCCAAAGTGACTTTCATTTTATTAATATTTAATTAATTAATTAAATCACTTTAATTAATTAATTAACCTTTTTACCTCTGAAAATATCCTTATCTCTCCTTGTGGCTGCCCTGGCCACTGAAAGTCACTTCTATCCATCCCATCCTGTAGTGTTGCTCCTCCTGGTTCCAATGAACTATTACACTGAGAGGTTCCTCCAAGTAATGTGCCCCAAATTCCCTCTTCAGTGATTTTAATTAACTTATAGCTCAAAATAGTCAAAATCATGGAAATCGTCGGAATGGAACGAAACCAAAGCCAACCTGTGCGGAATGGCTCATAATGATGGAATATGATGATAAATGCCAACTAGACCCCACAATGCTTCTCAAATACCCCTGTACTCGCTATAACATCCATCTGGCTACTCTGGTCATCATAAGTCTCTGCCCTGTGATGATGTCCCAAAGTGGGGACATTACACATTATAACAATCATATTCTTGTGAATGAGAGTAGTCATCACATCTCTTCTCAGAGATAAGTTGCCACCATTCTAGCGAGTCTTTCACTCTGTATTTTTACAGTTTTGTACATTTCACACATTAATATAAATTGTGTATTACTGTATCCATGTGTTTATATATGTGATATATTTATGTTATATTGTTGGATACCTGATACATCTTTGTACATTTCCTTATTATATCTCCGCTCTCATTTCATGTCAAAAATAATCCTAATGATTGTGATTGTTCACGTCTGGATTGCCTCTGTTCATGTTGTAATGTATTTTTGTGTTTGGTTTCGGCATTGTTTCTTTAGCAAGAAGCTTGAGTTGTTTCTCTACTGGAGTTTTTTAATACCAACTTATTTTTGTCTCGGATGGCATCCTTTGGTCCTTGACGCTATGGATATGTCGGATGCATTGTTGGGGCGGGTTATCTGATGACTGATCCACATTTATGTCTGATTTCTTTGGTGGATGCACTTTGTTTTTTATTTCTTTCATATGTGGGGATCCGGTCTTTGGTTGCTGCTACCAGTTGATAACAGGTTTGGCATGGACCCGTTTAGGTGGGCGTGCCTTTGGAGCGGATCCAGTTTTTTGGTTGAGGGTTGCAGTCAAGCCTGTGGGTGCATCTACGGGGGCATCGCTTGGTTATTTTATCTCATATCTGTGTAAATGGTGCATGTTTCATCGACTATGAGTTGTTGGTCATTTTTTCTTCAACCTTTATATTTTGTGCGAATTTTCATAATTTTTTATGTGGGGTTAGAACTCACCAATCCATCCCATCTGGTTCATCCAAGGCTTGATGCAATGTCAGGTTTTTCTCAGTAGTCTTGGTGGTTGGGGATCCTTGCATCCCCCTTGGGTCTAGGTTTTGGAGTGGAGGCTGGGACTTTGATCGGGGTTTGAAACTTTTAGGTCCTTCTTTTACAGGTGTGTAGTGTTTATTTTTTAGATTTGGATCAACACTTTAAGGTCTGTCTAGTGCGAGTGTTTTTTGTTCCCGTGGTTGCAGGCTCTCTTTCTATCCCTCTGGTCCTGTATTTTGAGGGGGCATATTTGTTGCTCTGGCCTAGTCCGTCTAGGTTCTCTTTCTTCTTTTCTTCTGTCATTTTGCTGGATGAGGTTGGTGGCTATTCTCTTTGTAGACTTCATTCTTACTGGGGACGCTTTTTTAGTGCCATTTTTGTTTCGCTTTTCTTCCTCTTGAGGCTAAAATCATTTTTAGACTAAATGAATGCTCTTTGTATGCATTATTCAGAATGTAATTTTTATTTTTAATAAAAGTTACGCTTTTTTCCTTTGGAATATATATATATCTATATATATATATATATATATATATNATATACATATGCGAGAATTAGGGAATAAGTTATATAGAAAAAAAGAAACAAAAAGAGGGCGAGCAGTTTTGAAAATGTATTGTTCTTTTTCGCAACTGCGTATTGTCATAGGCATAGCTTGAGAAATGTTTAAGGAGCATTGATTAGGAAATGGAAAAGAGAATCGTTGTTGAAAGTTATCAAAGTGAGGGGGAAATGTATTATACATAGTATCATTGACCAAGTACTGGACACAAATAGTGGTTTTAGACTCCATGCCTTTCCATATACACCAGGAAAATGAATTTCAATTTCTGTTTCATTTTCAATATTCCTCAACTGAATTTTGAAATGGATTGATAGACCATTTCTTAGTCTATTTGGACAATGGAAATGAAGAGTGATGCAGGAGCATCACCAACATCAAGTGAGCCAGCGCGGAGATAACGGACAGCTGGACAAGTGCCAGCGCAAATTTTGAAATTACCTTGGAGTTGATGCGCAATCTTAAATGAAGTCATTAAGAAGAGGCGCACTTGTAAAATTTAAATGGACCTTGAGCGATTTGCTCTCGTCCTTAGGAGGTAGAAGGCAATTATGGTAGTTAATGCAAGTAGTTAGAATTGAATGTGTAGATTAGACAGTTCTGTAGCGCAAGAGGGAAACGAGATATAGACACCCTCATTGTGTATTGTAACATTATCAGAGGAAGAGAGCAAGAGCGTGCAGAGAGTTGTGTAAGAACACCCATGTACAAATATTTGGATTAATAGAAAGAGTTTGATTCAAATTCATTTTTTCGTGTTTGTTCTCTGTGTATTGATGTTGAATGATATGCTCATGAGTGTTTTCTTATTGTTATACATTTGCTTTACATCATGTGTATATGATTTCATGTTTTGAGTTTGAAGTCTGAAAGGAAGTAGGCATGAGTTTCAATTGTTTCTCTATCTGAACAAGGGTTCCTGCAAGGAGTGCAGTTGAGTCATCCGCAAGGAGTGCATTGACAAAGGGTTCATATAGGGAAAGCTTTCGTTCTCATTTCCGCAAAAGTGAAATTGGGCACAGGAGTCGTGCAAGGAGTGTGTAGGCCGAGCCAATTCTCAGGGTTGTGGACCTGAGTGAAGTGTTGAGGGACTGCTGTTGCAGGTGTGCGCAGGGTCGAAGGAAATTCAACACTTGGAAGTGTCTGAAGGTTGCCGAAAGGAGTGTGCGCAAGAGTCTTCTCTAAGACGCAGAGTCGTGAAAAAGCTCAGGAAGGATAAGGCCTTCGAAACTGTTGAAGGACAACGCAGGGAAGTTGTGACTAGAAGAATTAAGAAGGCGTAGTAAGTTTGCGCCGCAGGTGGACAAGTTCGTGGAGGAAAGCTTAGTTATTCACAGAAATTGTCAAGGAGGAACGGACGGTCAGAGTTCTCGGTGGAGAATCCGCGAATTTCCGTGAGCCATCAGATCTCACAGAGGAGCAAGTGAGTTACCGTGAATATCTCAGAAAGTTCTAAGCTCAAGAGGGGCAGGACTGTATATCCGAGCCATAGGGGCCGTTGGATTTACACGTATATGCTTGTATCGGGATTTTGTGGGTTGAAATTTCGAAAACATTGCAACGGGAATCGTGATACTCCGAAACGTGATATCCCAAAATTTAAAGGATTTGTGTGGGCCACAGAGGAGTTGGCGCAGCGGACAGGTGGCACGCCATTTCGGAGTTTCGTGGGGTGAAGTCCCGAAGTCATTGCATCCGGATTCGTGATACCGCGAAGTCCGAAGTCCCGACAGAGGTGAGTGGCGTTGAAAAGTCAAAGCTCGCGAAGTGTATCGGAGTTTCGAAAAATCGGGAATCGGGAGTCGTGGAGACAAGTTTCTTGACATCGTGATCGTCGAAATCGCAATAGGGAAAATCCTGAAAGAGAAAAAAGGAAGGGTTAGCGTTGACTGTATCGAGATTTGGGGATTCGAGAGTCCAACGCTTTACCACTGGATTCACGAAGTTGCGAAGTCCAATCTCCCAAGTTCAAAGAGGGGATCCCGTGAGAGTTTGTTGTGGGTGCAGATTTCCCGATAGGGAAATAGAAGAGCGTTAGAGTTCTTTGGGTCGTGATAGAGGAAAGATCCTGTGCTGATGTGGACCTTCCAACTTGCGGGTTGTGGAGAGAGCATGCATTGGCATCATCAGGTATCAGAGCATAGAAAGGTTCTTTTCTTTCTATAGTAGAGAAGAAGAATAATTCACCATGCCGCCAAGGAGAAGGGACAGGCAAACACCCGATCCACCAGAGGATAGGGAAATGTCGAGAAGGAGAGGCAGGAAGATGACTGATCCATCTATGGAGAGAGAAATGCGTGATCTATGAGCCAGACTCGAAGACATGGAGACAACACAAAGACATATAGTCAGTGTTGGGGATCTAAGTGATTCTGAAAGTGAGATTGACGCTGGACATGAAGAAGAAGTTGCAGCTGAAGATGCATCAAACGAACATTTGATCAGAGATATTGCAAGGATGAGTGCAAGAGTGAAGATGGAAATTCCATATTATGAGGGAAACTTGGATGCAGAGGAGCTTCTAGACTGGATTAGAGCTCTAGACATGTACTTTGACTATGAATATGTCGAAGAGGACAAGAAATTCAAGCATGTTGTCACAAGATTGAAGGGACATGCAACATTGTGGTGGGATGAACTACAAGCTGAAAGACGCTGCAAGGGTAAGGAAAAGATTAAGAGCTGGGATATAATGATTGTGAAGATGAAGGCGAAATTCATCCCCAGGGATTATCAAATTACTATGTTCAGGAGAATGCAGAACCTGAGACAGAAGCTGATGACAGTGAAAGAATACACTGAAGAATTCTATAGACAAAACATCAGGGCAGGTCATCGAGAAAGCGATGATGAAAAAGTTGCCAGATACATGAATGGCCTGAGATATGATATCCAGGATGAGATGAGCATGGTAACCATCCGAATGGTGGAAGATGCTTATCAGATGGCTCTGAAAGATGAAGAGAAGATGAGCCGAAAGCATGGTTAGAGGGGTCGAGGCATAAGTCAGCCCAGAGGAAAATCAGTTGCCCAGGACAAATATCAGAAGCCCAAGGAAGACTGGAAGAAGCCTCAGACTCGAACTGAGAGAGGTGGAACCTTACAGCGAGGGAAACATACTAAGCAGAGAGGAGATTATGCTGATAATAACACTTTTCCTCGTACAAGAGGTAGAGGAAGAGGAAGAGGTGGAGTAATAGCATGCTTCACATGTGGAAAGAATGGGCACAAGTATTACGAGTGTCCAGATAAAAAGAAGGAGATTGGAGAAGCTCACATCGTTGAGGCACAGAGGCGGGACGTTGAGGCAGAAGACGCTAAAGGCGGAAGATCGCTAATGATGCAAAAAGTCCTTTTGACACCAGAGAAGGAGGTGGAGAGTTCAGTCCAAAGGACCAGACTTTTTTGGACTGCTTGCAATACCAAGGACAAGGTATGCAAGGTCATTGTACACAGTGGTAGCATGGATAATCTCGTTTCTACAGAGATGGTAGAGAAGCTGGAGATGACTGATCACCCAAGCCCATACAGAGTTTTGTGGCTACAGAAGGGACATCAGGTAACTGTCACTAAACAATGTTTAGTTGAATTTAAGATAGGAGGGTATAATGATAAGATATTATGTGATGTCATTCCTATGGATGTTTGTCATCTATTGCTGGGTAGACCATGGCAATATGACAGGAATGTGATTCATGATGGGAGAATGAACACATACACCCTAGAGAAGAATGGGAGGACTCACATGTTGCTTCCAATTAAGGATAAGGAGGTGAAAATAGAAGTAAGTAACACAGTACTTCTCATGAGTGGGAAGGAACTTCTTACAGAGGTTAAGAAAAAGGAAGAACCGCAATTCATTGTGGTCAAAAAACCAAAGATTGTTTTGACTAGCACAAGGTTGGATGATTTACCAAAAGAAGTTCAGGAACTGCTGGAAGAGTTCGCTGACATAGTAGTTGACGAATTACCTCGTTCGTTGCCACCGATCAGAAGTGTGAGTCATCAGATTGATCTCATACCAGGAGCCATTTTACCAAACAAAACCGCGTACAGATTGACGCCACAAGAGAATGAAGAGGTCAAGAGGAAAGTCCAGGATTTGTTGTACAAAGGTTTGGTCAGGGAAAGCTTGAGTCCATGTGTTGTTCCAACAGTACTCAGTTCGAAGAAATACGGAGGCTGGAGGATGTGTATTGACTCGAGGGCGATTAACAAGATAACCATCAGGTACATATTTCCATTGCCAAGGATGGATGATTTGATGGATTGCTTGAGTGGAGAAAATTATTTTTCAAAGATTGATTTGAAAAGCGGTTATCATCAAATCCACATGAGAGAAGGTGATGAATGGAAGACATCATTCAAAACCAACGAAGGGTTGTATGAATGTCTTTTTATGCCATTTGGATTAACAAATGCGTCGAGTACCTTCATGAGGTTGATGAACGAAGTCCTGAGGGAGTTCATTAGAAAATTTGTTATTGTATATCTGGATGACATACTGGTTTACAGTAAAACAGTGGCAGACCATCTGAAGCATTTGGCTACAGTGATGCAGAGATTGCAGCAGGAGAAGTTGTTGATAAACATGAAGAAGTCCTCATTCATGAAGACAGAACTCATCTACTTGGGATTTGTTATTTCTGCAGATGAGTTGAGGATGGATCCGGATAAGGTGGAGGTAATCAAGAATTGGCCATCACCGAAGAATGTTTTTGAGGTGAGAAGTTTTCATGGATTGGCTAGTTTCTACCGAAAATTCATCAGGAATTTCAGTGGAATTAGCACAGTGATGATGGATACAGTGAAGAAAAGACATAAGTCTTTTCACTGGACAGAAGAGGCTGAAAAGAGTTTTAATCTGCTGAAGAGGTAGATCGCAGAACAACCAGTTTTGGTGTTGCCGGATTTCCAGAAGACATTTCAAGTGAAATGCGATGCAAGTGGGTTTGCAATAGGGGCAGTATTGAGTCAGGAAGACAGGTCGATAGCATACTTCAGCAAGAAGCTGAATGAAGCGAAAGTGAAATACTCCACTTATGACAAGGATTTTTATGCTATTATCCAGGCATTAAAGAAATGGAGACATTACTTGATCCCGAAGGAGTTTGTCTTGTACAGTGACAATCATGCATTGCAGTTTGTGACTCAACAGGAGAAGTATAATCAGAGACATGTTAAATGGGTTGAGTATATGTAGAATTTCACTTTTGTGATAAAACATATTTCGGGTACTGCTAACAAAGTCGTTGATGCTTTGAGCAGGAAGTGTTTGTTGTTGTAGGAGTTAAAAGTCAAAACATTGGGTTTTGATGATCTCAGGAACATGTACGCAGATGATCAAGATTTTAGGGAAGCGTATGAAGCAGCTGAGAATCCAGTTCTCAGAGATAAAATCCAATGGGTAGAGTACATGATCCAGGAAGGATTATTGTTTAGGGGTAATCAGTTGTGTATTCCAAAATGCTCCATGAGGGATAATCTGCTAAAGGAGAAACACAGTGGAGGATTGGCAGGGCACTTTGGTCACGACAAGATGTTCGAAAAGCTGAATGAGTCATATTTTTGGTCAAGAATGCAAGCAGACGTCAAGATATGCGTGGACAGATCCATATTTTGACAGCATTCAAAGGGAAGGAAACATAACGCAGGGTTTTATCAACCATTGTCAATACTAGAAAGGCCGTGGGATGCAATCAGCATGGATTTCATATTAGGGTTTCCAAGAACACAAAGAGGTTTTGACTCAATCTTTGTGGTGGTGGATAGATTTTCCAAGATGGCACACTTCATTCCATGTCAGAAGACCAGTGACGCAACTCACATTGCGAACCTGTTTTTCAAAGAGGTCATTTGACTTCATGGCTTACCAAGAAGCATAGTTTCAGATCAAGATACAAAATTCATAGGGAACTTTTGGAGGACCTTATGGAAGAAGATGGTGACTAACTTGTCATTTAGTTCAGCTTATCATCCTCAGACGGATGGATAGACAGAAGTTGTGAACAGAAGTCTGGGAGACTTGCTGAGAAGCTTGGTGACAGAACACCATAGCCAGTGGGACAATATATCACCACAGGCAGAGTTTTCTTATAATGACTCAGTCAACAGGAGCACAGGGCAGAGTCCATTTCAGATTGTCTACGGTATGCAGTCGAGAGGAATTTTTGAATTGGGGGATTCAGAACAGATTGCAACTGGAAGCGCTAGTGCAGAAGATTTCGCAGAGGCGATGAAAGAAATTCACAACCAGGTTAAGGAGCAATTGCAGAATTCAAGTCATGAATATAAGCGTAGGGAAGATCAACATAGGAGACAAATTCAGTTTGAGGTTGGTGACTTGGTTCTGGCACATTTGAGAAAGGAAAGGTTCCTGAGAGGAACATATAATAAACTGAAGATGAAGAAATCGGGCCATGTAGGGTCTTGAATAAATTTGGGGCAAATGCTTACGAGATATAATTACCCGATGGGATCGGAATTTATCCGATATTCAATATCTCATATTTGTACCCATATAAAGCTGAGGAAACAGGGACTGAAAATGAACAACCAGTGATCCAGTGGACAAAGCAGATGCCAGTTGCAGATAAGTTGTAGATGGAATGCATATTGGATAAAAAAAGTGAGCAAAAAGACCAGGCAGAAAGAATATTTTGAGTATTTGGTTAAGTGGAAGAACCATCCAGTTGAAGATGCCATCTAGGAGACCGAAGTGGAGATCCAGAAACATGGATAGACCGTGCGTGAGCTCATGGACAGGAGCCCATGAAAAATTTTCAAGCCAGGGAGTATGAGGCAGGAGCGTCACCAACATCAAGCGAGCCAGTGTGGAGATAACGGGCAGCTGGACAAGTGCCAGCGCAAATTTTGAAATTACCTTGGAGTTGATGCGCAATCTTAAATGAATTCATTAAGAAGAGGCGCACTTGTAAAATGTAAATGGACCTTGAGCAATTTGCTCTCGTCCTTAGGAGGTAGAAGGCAATTATGGTAGTTAATGCAAGTAGGTAGAATTGAATGTGTAGATTAGACAGTTCTAGAGCGCAAGAGGGAAACGGGATATAGACACCCTCATAGTGTATTGTAACATTATCAGAGGAAGAGAGAAAGAGCATGCAGAGAGCTGTGTAAGAACACCCATGTACAGATATTTGGATTAATAGAAAGAGTTTGATTCAAATTCATGTTTTCGTGTTTGTTCTCTGTGTATTGATGTTGAATGATATGCTCATGAGTGTTTGCTTCCTGTTATACATTTTGTTTACATGATGTGTATATGATTTCATGTTTTGAGTTTGAAGTATGAAAGGAAATATGAATGAGTTTCAATTGTTTCTCTATCTGAACAAGGGTTCCTGCAAGGATTGCAGTTGAGTCGTTCGCAAGGACTGCGTTGACAAAGGGTTCAGATAGGGAAATATTTCATTCTCATTTCCGCAAAAGTGCAGTTGGGCACAGGAGTCGTGCAAGGAGTTTGCAGACCGAGTGAAGTCTCAGGGTTGTGGACCTGAGTGAAGTGTTGAGGGACTGCTGTTGCAGGTGTGTGCAGGGTCAAAGGAAATTCAACACTTGGAAGTGTCTGAAGGTTTCCGCAAGGAGTGCGTGCAAGAGTCTTCTCTAAGACGCATAGTCATGAAAAATCTCAGGAAGGATAAGGCCTTCGAAACTGTTGAAGGACAACGCAGGGAAGTTGTGACTAGAACAATTAAGAAGGTGTAGTAAGTTTGCGCCGTAGGTGGACAAGTTCATGGAGGAACGCTTAGTTATTCACAGAAATTGTCAAGGAGGAACGGACGGTCGAAGTTATCGGTGGAGAATCTGCGAATTTCTGTGAGCCATCAGATCTCACAGAGGAGAAAGTGAGTTACCGTGAGTATCTCAGAAAGTTCTAAGCTCAGGAGGGGCAAGACTATAGATCTGAGCCATAGGGGTCGCTGCATTTACACGTATATGTTTGTATCGAGATTTCGTGGGTTGAAATTCCAAAAACATTGCAACGGGAATCGCGATACTCCGAAACGTGATATCCTGAAAGTTAAAGGATTTGTGTGGGCCACGGAGGAGTCGGCGCAGCGGACAGGTGGCACGCCATTTCGTAGTTTCGTGGGGTGAAGTCCCGAACTCATTGCATCCAAATTCACGATACCGTGAAGTTCGAAGTCCCGACAGAGGTGAGTGGCATTGAAAAGTCAAATCTCGCGAAGTGTATTGGAGTTTCGGCAAATCAGGAATCGGGAGTCGTGGAGACAAGTTTCTTGACATCGCGATCACCGAAATTGCGATAGGGAAAATCTTGAAAGAGAAAAAAGGAAGGGTCAGTGTTGACTGTATTGGGATTTGGTGATTCGAGAATCCAACGCTTGACCACTGGATTCACGAAGCTGCGAAGTCCGATCTCCCAAGTTAAAAGAGGGGATCCCGTGAGAGTTTGTTGTGGGTGCAGATTTCCCGATAGGGAAATAGAAGAGCATTAGAGTTCTTGGGGCCGTGATAAAGGAAAGATCATGTGCTGACGTGGACCTTCCAACTTGCGGGTTGTGGAGGGAGCGTGCATTGGCATCAAAGAGGCATTGGAGTCATGTTAATATGAACTAGGATCTATTTATTTGTATGAATTACATCACTACAAGGAAAACACCTTATAGCAGAGGTTTTTAGTGTTACAAGATTTAACAAAATTTTCAAAATACCCTCTGCTACAACCTCTACTATTCTAAGAAAAGGTTTTAATGGATGTTCCATATAACTAAAAAACATTGGGTGGGTGGAGGTTGTAGTGGAAGTTTTTTTCTAGTGCTTGTATTGGTAAACCAACACATCGGTGTGTTTTTAAGTAACACACACCAATGCGTTTTTAAGTAACATGCACTAGTGCATTTTTAAGAAACGCACGCTAGTGTGTTCTTAAGTAACATCCACCCATGCACACACACAATAAGAAAGCACCAATGCTCTTAAAATTACTATGCACATGTACCATATTTTATATTATATGAAACATCGATGTTTTTATTTTTATTGTAAGCATATACCGTATATGTTTCTTTTTTTATGTAGTAGAATCTCGTAAAAATATTACGCATCGATGCTCTTATAGTTAGTTCCACTGGTGCCTGTACTAGCACATGCACCGAAGGATAGTGAATTTTCAATAATTGAGGTGAGATGTCGGGGTCATTTTATGTTACTAAACATCATTTTGTATGTTATATATAAAAAACCATTGCGTATATATTATATTTAAATCACCAGGATGTATATTATATGTAAAGCACTGATGCGACTAGTCGTATGTTATGTCACTTAAAGTAATGGTGTTTTTTCACAATCATTAATGTCAGTGCATATTGATAAAAAAAAAAAACACCACCATCTTTTTTATGGCACACATCATTTAGTGAGTTCAAAAGAATAAAGTGCATCGATATATATATATATATATATATATATATATATATATATATATATATATATATATATATATATTGTG
>ML792931.1:26337-64276 GCA_009831015.1 Picea engelmannii
ATCACACATAATTAAAAAGAATTTTTTAAACCTAGCCGACACTTAGTTTTCACGCCAATTCCAGTATTTAAAGACAAATCTTCTCTTTATCTAAACCCAGGCTCATTGTCCTGAAGATGGATCCTGATTTGGATCCGAAACGTAGACACTCTATTGACCAAACTGTGGCTATTCCGACCAATCATAAAAAAAACCTATAAAAATCTATATCTCGAAAAAGAAAGAAAATCCCCTTGTAAAATATAGAGAGGGGAACTAAGAAAAATAACAAAACATTTAGGGCTTCCAATATCGAAGGTTACTATGAAACCCTTGTATTTATTTTTAGAATGCATTGAAAATAGTTTGAATCAAATATGGAAAGATTGAGTTGATCAATAAATGAAATCACATACCTAAAATTTCTCCTTTGCAGATCTGCATGTGGCCTATGGTGATCACTTCCAAATTTGGTGCTTCAAAAAAATCAACCCCCTCCAAAGTCTTTGGTAGTAAATATCTCTTGCACAAATATCGCCTCTTAATTTTTCCAAAGGAACGAAATAATGAGTATTTATTTCATTTATAAACACATACATGTCGAAAAATGAAATTCCTGTTCATTTTTTCGCTTTATATTTTGGCGCATTGATGATAAACATGAGCACTATTTTTTATAACATACCTTTTTGGTGCACTATATACTTTAGCGCACATGTTAACTTTAAAGAGAACCGACACTCTTTGTACATATAAAAGCATCGATGAAAAAGTATACATTTATGATTTTACTTTTTGTTTTCACTGTACAATCAGTGCACTACACATTGCACTTTAAAATGCATTAGTGCATTTTGTACGTATAAAATCACGGATGAAAAAGTATACATTTATGATTTTAGTTTAGTTTTTTTTCTATACAATCAATGTGCTACACAATTTTAGTTTCCCTGGTGCGCTATCAACCCACAAATGCATCAATGCCAATTTTATTGACATAGTTAATAGAATCGCTCAGAAAATCCACAGTTGTTATTTTTATTGTCAACATTTTGAATCTCTAGTTGGATCCATTATCAGGAAAAAAATGTCAAGTAGGTGAAGAGGGAGACCACACTTTTAAATACAAAAAGAGAAAATACTAGGAACCCTACAAAAGAACTACAAATGTCATCTCATAAACCCTAGAGAACTACAAACCCTAAAAAAACTTATTAAAGTATAGATAAATTTTTACAATAATATATTTGTTAACCCTAAATTGTAATAAGTGACAATAATATTAATAGGTACTAATAATACTTTGCCAATAATAATATGTAATGATAATATAACAATTATAGTAATAAGATACAATAAGCAATAATATACTAATAGTAGTAATAAGGACTAATAAAGGAATTAATGTAGTAAATTTATGAATTGTTAAGTTAAGGTATATTAATTATAATATTGAGGTATAATATGCAAGAATAATATAATAGTAGTACTAAGGACTAATAAAGGAAATAATGTAGTAAGTTTTAGGTATTGTTAAGTTAAGGTATAATTAGGTTAGAGTATATTTTTTTATGATTAGTAGTAAATAATAATAATATTATTAAGGTATTATTAAGATTCTAAAGTTATTTGAAGTATATAAAATTATAATTACTATAGTGTTATTAAAATATAATATGTAATAATAATATAAAGTAAAATTAAGTTAAACCATATAAGGCATAATAGAATAGAATCATAGAACTAACTAATTATTAATTAATCATTAATAGTAGATTTTCTAGGACAAAGAACCTTAAATGCATTTATACATACTAAAATCTAGACCCAAGGGGGGAATAAACACAAGAAGGAGAGGGAGCATAAGAAGGACCAAAGACCAGGAAGGAGGAATGATAAAAGAAGGGATGAAGAAATCAGGAAGAAAGGAAAACAAACCGAAAATTTAAAAACTAAAAAATCAGAGCAAAGAGAGAAAGCGATAGGGAGAAGAAAGAAAATAAGGAAGAAGAAAGAGAAGAAAGGAGAGAAAAAACAAAAAAACAAAACATATATGAAAGGAGAAGGAGGAGACTTACCTTACTCTACATATTTACTCTATTTTTTATTAATGGAAATCAGTTCTCACTAATCTCGAGACCTCCATCCCTATTAAGATTGTTAGGGTGTTTTATGTTTCTGATGGCTTCCCTAATTTTGTGCTTGAAGTAGTGATCTTATTTGGCCAAGTTTTAGTATCTT
Source organism: Picea engelmannii (assembly GCA_009831015.1). NCBI lineage: Eukaryota > Viridiplantae > Streptophyta > Pinopsida > Pinales > Pinaceae > Picea > Picea engelmannii. The sequence continues at coordinate 28,558 of ML792931.1, forward strand.
CCAGGAACACATGATGCTTGGTTACATTGGAATTCTCCGCTAGGGACGAGGTACATGTGCAATAATTCTTGATATCAACTCTGTGCTCTTTTATCCTTACTTGAAAATATCATCTTGTTTCCTCGATGTAACATTTACCCAAAGAGAACTTCACCTTATAGACTCCTTTATATTAGCAGTGGTCTGAGATATCTTTGAATGATCTCATCTTATGTCTTATGGTTTCCAATGGTTTGAAGGAGGTAATAATCTATTTCTTTCTCAAAACTTTGGAAATCTTATCAGTGACTCTTGTGATGTAGGGGAGGTATGTCATATTGCCAGGGTGATTGTTTATGGAACTTGGATCACCTTCTGTCCTTTCCAAGGATCTATTGATTTCTATCATAATATATCTATTCTTATATCTTATGGTTTTTAAAACCTTGGTAAGGTGATCATTTTCCTTATCCAAGTGTTCTTCATCAGGAAACCTAATATCCCGTCTGGTTAGGGTTTTCAAAACTCCCATCTTTTGGGTGGGATGGTGATGAGAAATTATGTGCAGATAGCTCTCGATATGTGTTTTATTTCTATATAATTGATGTCCCAAGTAGCCATCTTGTTTTATATGAATCTGAACATCCAAAAAGGAGATGTTGTTGTTCTCCTCTAGCTCCATGGTAAACTTGATATCATCTAAAAGGTTGTTGAGGTGCTCAATGAATTTGTTGAGCTCATCCCTCCCATGAGGCCATACTACATTAGTGTCGTCTACATACCTTTTCCATCTCTTAGGTTTTAGGGGGTATTTTTTCAGTGCCCTTTCTTCAAAATTTTCCATGAAAAGGTTGGCCATAATGGGGGACAAGGGAGACCCCATTGCTACGTCACTCGTTTGTTCATAGAATAATCCTTAGAAGCTAAAGAAGGTTGATCGAAAGAAAACTTCTACTAATTTGGTGGTTTTAGGGTCGATGACTTCCTTGATAATACTAATGGCTTTACCAAGGGGTATTTTTGTGAATAAGGAAACCACATCAAATCTGGTGATGGTATCATCAGATTCCACCCTTTCATTCTTGACGATTGTTATGAAGTCAGAATAATTCTTAATAAACGATTTTGTTGTCTCAACCGGGGGCCTAGATTGTTTGCCACATAGTTCGCTAGTTGATAAGTAATAGAACCTATGGTTTTGATGATTGGTCTAAGGGGGATTCCTTCTTTATGAATTTTCGGGAGACCATAGGTCCTTGGAGTTATCTCACAAATGGGAATCAAACATTTCTTGGTTAATTCATCTAAGTTGGAATCCTTTATAACCATTTTTACCACCCTATCAATTCTATCTATTGGGTTATCATCTAGTCTCATGTAGTTGCCACTCTACGTGAGGTGCTCAGTCATATTTGTTTTATAGTCACTATTGATGATAACGGTGGCACATTTTTTGTTTGTTTTTAGTATTACTAATTTTTTGTTATCTTTGAGGTTCTTTAGAGCCAAAAATTCATCTCTACCTTAATATTATTCATTGGAGGCTTTGCTCTTCTCAAAATCATTGTGAAATCTTGTCTAATAATTTGTTTCTCATCGTTGGTCATCAATTTAATGTTATCCTCAATGCTATATGTTATGCTATCAACTGGAATAATTTTTGGTGCCAATGTAAAATTGAGTCCTTTCTTGAAAACGTTCATCTTTGCTACCTTCAATTCGTGGGAAGAAATGCAAACCTCCACAATTGAATTTTGCGAAATTTTTTCTTTACAAAGACTATAACGGAGGTGATGCTTCGGTTCTTTTCATAATTGAGCATGTTGATTCCTTCTTATATATAGATACATTGGTGCATCTGTAACTTATTAAGAGCACCAATGAATTTTAGAATCCATTCAAAATTTTGTTTGAAGTTATATTTTTCTATGCTTCCCAAACTTTCTTTTAAGAATTTATTCATGTGATGATGATGGTTTCAGCTCAAATGCAGGGAAAAAGGGATGATGATATCAAATGGCCAATTCTTAAGATTCTATCTCATTCCATACTGTTGCAAGTTCGTTAACTTCTCCCCCATCATTTAAAGTAAGTCTAGATTTGATTTATAACTCATTTATCTGATTGAATTTATGTCATTTATGCATGTGCATTTGAATAATTGTTCATTGAATTTTGTAGTATCATGATTCGGGATTGAGTTCAGATGTGCACAATATTCCACCATTCCAAAATTTTGCAAGCTCTTATCAGGAGAAAGATACCGCGTGAAAAAATTTGATGAAAATGTATAGCTACTTTACCCTGCCAATTGTAAGATGCCATCTTCTAGCAACCTGCAACCTAGGTCATTGGTATTACATCGTGAATTATATCCTTTTTTTGACACACTGGTAGTATGTGGTTGTTCAAAATGTAAAGTGTTGGAGAAGAACCCTGGACATGTCATAGTGTCCCATTATATTAATGGTCGACTACCCAAATTTGATGGTCTAATACCTCCCACTGCAATCAAGAACCGAATAGGAAATATAGAAAAGACACGTAGGAACACTTCCATATGCTCATTTTTTGAAAAGTTGGAAGCCAGATCAACTAAGTTTCATCCTAAATTGGGAAATTTGTTTCCTTTTGTTGAGCCAATGGAGAGTTATAGTGAGACAAAGTAAGATATAAATACTACCAAAAACATTTGTACTAGGAGATCCAAAAAGTTGTATGAGCTAAGAGAAAAAATGTCCAAGTACACACCAAAGTTTGTTCAATTGTTGGAAAGTAGAGATGAATTCCCTCTTCCTATACATTTGAAAAGTAAATATGAAACCTATTACAACCAATCTTTGTATGGAACTTGTTCATCTTCCATGCTTGTGCATTATGTTGGAACATAATTCTCTTTTGTGGTAATAGTTGTATGATTTCCAAGTCTAAAATAAATGTTGCAAATCTTGGGTTGTTTATCCATTCACATGCATCCATTCCACCCAAACAATTAGTAGCACTTATGCCATATTGTGGTCCTCTTTATAATCGTTTTTATTACTTGAATATTGTTAAATACAAACATAGTATTTCCATGTATAGTATGTACTTGAATGGTTATGCTTCTAGAAACTTTTAAAAGTGGTCCAGGAGGATCTAAAAGGGAAAAAATTAAAAGTACTCAAATCTCAACAAAAATAGCACCAAGTCAAAGAGCTCGTCAAGATATTTCAAACGATGTAAACAACACCTCAAATAGAGTCTAAACGAAGAAGTTATGGATGGTCGAATTTTTGGTCAACCTGGTCAAATTCAATAGGGTGGCATTAGCATCTGTACAACTGACGTCAGTAGTTGACCATGCAAAGTTGACATCAACATGTCAACGTGGCACCACCTAGGAGATAACATGTGGCATGTTGATTTGGCAGTTTGGGTGGCCACTTGGGCCTATTAATGGGTGACACGAGGCACCCCCAGGAGACACCATGTGGCACCAATCGGGGCCGCCACATGGCCTACTGAAAGGATGATGCATGGCAGGTGATTCAACATTTGATTGGGAAAGAGAAGCAAGTGATAGGGTTCCATGTGGCCCAATCACAGGGTTCCACGTGGCATCCCTGAAATTCCCAATGAGGGATAACCACTGGATATTTCAATATATATATTTGTCGTTGGACTGACCAGTGCTAGACTTGGTGGATGTCTCACAAAATCTAAACACCCCTGAATGGTCACACCCACAATCTGGCAGCCATGCCATAAACCTGGCGAACGTACCCCATCAAATCCGGCCGAATCCCGGTCCATGCAGTCATCCCGTCACAAAGCAATGGCACGAGTTCTAAAAAGGGTTGGAGGTTGGAATATATACCAACGTAAATATATGATATATAGTTGTTAAAAACTATATATTAAATAAGTTATAATGGAGACCCAAAAGGGGAGGCCTGCAGGTTTGACCCCGAGACCTCCCCTAACCATACACCTTATTTAACTATCTGCCAACCAAGTGGGATAACAGTCTAGTTGGGAAGTTTGTATACACTTTACAACTTAAAAAACCTTTTTCCATAGCTTGGGGTCTGCACCCATCAGTCCATTCGGAGCACGAGTTTTGATGCAGGAAGGAGCATTTATTGCAGGCAATGGCATGAATTTCGAGGGAGAGAACCGAGTAGGGGCCTGGAGGTGACGATGTTGGATTGAGACAATTTTACAGTCAATTTTTCACTACTCCTCACCACGAATTCACTGCTACAGTCATATTTTACGTCAGAGCAGTGGATCTGAAGACCATTTTTCATACTTCAAGTATAGCCATGTAATTTATTCCTATTTATTATTGAGATAATATAAAGCCTCTCCACTTTGAAGTTGGCCAAAAGATGTAGTCCATTATTGGGATGAACTTCGTTATCATGTCTTTTGTTCTTGCTCCCCTTCTCATATTTTCTCCATGATTATGGACTATTTAATGATGTTGCACATAATCTTTGATTTACACTCTTTAATGTAATTATTTTAATAAGTCATCGATGAAAGGATCTCGGATCATGTTGGTATTAGAGTGGTCTTCATTGAATTGAATTGCGAGTGTGAATGCTTACCAAGGCCAAGATCAAAGAAGGCGAAGGAAAACTTAAGACTTTCAACCCAAATATTGGACATGAAACTCGAAGAAGGAAAATGGAAGATGAAGAACTTAGTGTTGAGTATGAGAAGAATTTTTACAAGGATTTATACCGCATGTCAAATATGGTATAAAAAATTTGTAGATTACGAGAAGAGAGTGGGAAAGAAGGAGAAGAAGAAGAAAGTTAAAGAAGAGGATAATGTGAACTGGGAAAATGGAGAAGACCCTCCTGAGCCTCCATCTCCGTCTTCAATTTCAAGCTCTTCTTCCTCTTCCTCTCATTCTCATCATTCTAGTCTTCATCCAAGTACTTCTAAAAATCCATTGTTGAAACTAGATGTGAAATTTAATTTTCCCATGTTTAATGGAGAATCTAATGCATATAAGCTTAATAATTGGATCAAAAGAATTGAAGTTTACTGTTGTGTACAACAGATCGAAGAGGAAAAGTCGAAGATCCAGTTGTATTCTCTTTGGATGGAAGGCACAACCCTTGTATGGTGGGAGAGAAAACTTCCAAAAGGAAGCAAACATTATGATAAAATCCTTTCTTCATGGTCTGAATTTACATTTGCATTGAAAAATAAATTTTATCCAATGGGTCATGTTCAAAAATCCATGATGGAATGGAAAAATTTAAGATAGGGAAAAGGTTAGAGTGTTCTTAGTTTCACATAAGAGTTTAGGAAATAGGCACTTGCATTTAATATTCCTTTATATTATCATGAAACTTTGACGAAGTATATTGGTGTACTTTAGAGTTACATTCGTCACACGATGTTTTTTTTTAACCCCACAAACTTAGATGAGGTGTGTGTGTGCAAGAAACTCACCTTGAAAGCTGGGGGAAGAATGTACAAAAGGATCACAAGCATTCATAAAACCAATTCAAAAGGAAAGTAAAAGGAAAGAATAAGAATACAACTGCAGCAAAGAAAGGGAAGTAAATTCCTCTTGCACTCACTACAAGAAAGATGGGCATGATGACAAGCATTGCTAGAAGCTACATCCGGATCTTAATCCTAGGATATTTGGTTGTAAAGGGAAGCCGAAAAAAGTTGCTACAGTGAAACAAGACTTGGGTTCCGATTCAGGCGATGAAGAGAAGATAAAAACTATTGGATTACAAGGTAAAGTTTCCTTGCATGCTAGTTCAAGTTCTGAAATTCCATCTCTTGAAATTGATAAAAGAAGAAATGAATTATTCCACATAAGGGTAGTGACAAAGCACACAAAAGTGGAAAAGTTGTTTGATCTGGTCTCACAAGTTAACTTGATATCTAAAGAGATTGTAAAGAAATTGGGATTAACCACAAGACCTCACCAGAAACCTTACCCTCTTGGTTGGGTGCATGCCAATGAAAAACTTCAGGTTACCAGTCAGATTAGATTGAGATGTTCTATTGCTTCTAAGTTTATATATGAGGTTGATTTGGATGTGGTTCCTTTGGATATATGTGGTATTGTATTAGGGAGTCCTTATCTTTACAACATAAAAGATATCTTCTTCCGGAAAGAAAACAAATACCATCTCACAAAAGATGGAGTGAAGTATGTTGTTAGAGCTCACAACATGGAAGCTAACCCATCACTTATTAGTGCAAGTGAAATAAAGAGAGACATAAATACTTGTAAGAACCTTGTTCTTATGATTGTAAAAACCAAAGAGCATGATAATTCTGATGCTCTCGATGCTTGTAATCCTTTACATAAAAATGGAATTCTTTAAATGAGACAAGTCTTTCAGTGGGGAGGCGGATACAAAATGGCCTTGGACACTTTGGGAGAAAATATCAACCCCACACCAATACTAGCTCTACCAAACCTTCAACAACCATTGAAGTTTGCAACAAGTATCAGTGCAAATTCCATGAGAGTAGATATACTTTTTAGACCTCCTAGTTTTGCATCTATTGTTTTGAATAATGATCATGTTAGATATGTTGTAAAATATGTCATTGATGAAGTATTCAAAGATGTATTTGAGAGGCTAATACATGGCTTGCAGGTGAAAATATTTTGGTTGCACAAAAAGTTATTTTACCATTTGGGTAAACCTTGTATTCCTACCATTGTGAAAATGCATGTAATTGAAGAAGCTCACACTTCTCTTGTATTTGGGAATTTTGGGGGAGAGAGGATTCTAATGTATTTTCCTAGGTTATGTTTGCCTCGAATCAATGTAATTTTAACCATGATTGTAAAGGGGTGTGTGTTGTGAATTTGTACGCCCACTAATATAAAATTGGGGTTGTACACACCACTCCCTGTTCCTTCTCATCCTTGGATTTTGTAGGGGGGTTTCCTATGTCAAAAATGGGTCATGACTAATTTCATATAATAGTGGATAGGTTTAGCAAGACGTGTGTCTTGATGTTGTGTAAAAAGAAGATCGTTGTTGAGAAAAGTCTCATCTTTTCTTTCAACATGTATGGGTCCACTTTGGACTTCCCACATCCATTATCTTGGATCGAGACACTCGATTCCTTGGAATTTTTTTGTGGAGAATGATGGACACCAAGATGAAGAGGAGTATGGATTTTTATCCATAGATTTATGGACAGACAAAGGTTGTTAACAGAACAGTGGTTCATTTGTTCTGAGACTACTGTAGCAAACATCCCAGGTTGTGGTATGAAGAGAATAGAGTTGATCACCAGTTTCAAGTGGGATATCAAGTGCAGCTACAGATAAGAAAATTTCAATTGAAGTGAGAAGGCAAGAAGCTCAAGCCCATCATATATGGACCCTTCACAATATTGGAGAAAATTGGCACAAATTTCTTTCACCTCAATCTACCACCGCACATGCAGATATACTCAGTTGTAAACGTAGAGAACCTGAACCTTTATGAGCCTCCAATGATCATGGATCAAAGGGAGAGTGTTTAAGTACCTTCAGTGGACGGGTTTTCTCCTGAGTACTTGGATGAGTTAAAGGAAGTGTTATAACCCTAATTTGCACCAGACATGCTTACCTGCCATCAGGCCATCTCATTTTCCTTCTTTGCCAAGCCACTACTGAACAACTCTTCTTAAAAACACCCTTTTTAAAGGCACATGCACCTTGCTCCACTACTGCATGCGTGTACACGCTAGCTGACCCACTACAGCCCGCGTGTACCTACAAAATCACGAAAAATGGAAATTTGTAGACAAAACACACATTTTTGGGTAATTTAACTAAACCATTCGACCGCCCATAGTCGGTCACTCAACCAAATACCTAGCCCTTTCTAGCCTATAAAAGAAGGGGTAGGGGTCCCATTTGGAAAGAGGAAAATCATAGCAAAGAAACTATACCCGATTTAGCATTCCCCTTGCCCCAACCTTTTGCAACTATTGTGTTAAGAGAAGCATATACATAAGAAGTTGGAGCATAGTTGAATAGGAGCCCAGGACCAGATTCAAGGAGCATTGGCCAATCTCACTATTGTAAGGTTACTCTTGTGAGATTAATAAAAGAATTACTTTTCCCATCCTGCCATATGAGATTGTCAATATTTAAATTTCATTATATTTTGATAGAATCTCTAACCCATTAGTTTATAGATCATATGAATGTGGAGTTATTTGTTTGTCTTTTATGAATGCAGGTCAGCGTTAGGAGGAGAGTTGTAGTCAAGGAGCGACCAAATGTTAAAGGGATCGACATCAAACACAGAAACTAAGGTACAATAACTTGATCTCTTTAACCTTGTATTTGCATATGAATAATGGGGTTTATGATTGGGATGTTGGTAAGAAGTAGGAGACTTAAGGTCATTTCTGCATGCATGATTAAAACCCTTAATTCTAGTCTGTAGAAGGGATTTCCCACCCACAACAGAATTGGTGACCATATTGGGGAGATCTATAGGGTTTTTGGGGATACTTGTTGGGTATTTTTAATTGGTTTTACTACCTTTTTCTGAGTTTCTGCAAAAGTCTGAGCTAGTGGGGATTCTGGTCTTCCATACCAGTACTGCCTGCTTCCTTCGCTTGACTATTTTTTCTTTGTTTCAAGAATCCACAGAGGCATACGTGGCCTGCAGAAGGTATGCCCACATATAAATGTGCCTTAACTTCATACAGCCCACGTACATACCTGGCTGTTGAAAGATCAGTCGCGTGTCTGAGTCCAGATTTTTTTTGTTTTCAAAGAGAGGCAGTCATCCTCTTCCCTGTCAGAAGTGATCCTTCTCAGGGGTTTTCTGGATCTAGTTCTGGTTTCTGTTGTTGTCGTCAATAACCTAGGTATAACCTCAGATTAGCTTTGTTTTCTCAAATTTCCTTGCATTTTTTCATTTTTTTTCTATTAAAGTGAGTTTTTATACCTTTAAGGGGTTCTGGTTTTCAATACCAGTACTCCTTGCCTGAGATTAGCTACATGTCTTTCTTCTTTTGAGGAGAAACAGAGGAACACGTGGCTTGTAGTGGGCCTACATGCGTGCATACCCATTTTGTCTTTGAGCAACCCGCGTGCATATGCTAGCTGCTGAAGTGACAGTCGTGTGTCTGTATAGAAACTTTTGAGGAGGCCGTCATCCTCTTCCCTGTCAAGTTTTTACTTCCTAGGTTTTTTCTTGTTTCTTTATGGTCTCTGTCATAAGCAGTTTTATCCTAGGTTGTATTCCATCATAGCTTGCTTTTTCATTTGAAATATTTCTTTTGTTGCTTTGCTAGGTTTTTTGGTGAGATAATGAGTCAATCTGATCTGCCTTTTTGGTTGTCAATAACTCCCCATAGTCTGTGGTTGGCCAGAAGTCATTTTTGGCCTTGTCTTGTTTTTATTTTTTCACCTTTTTGCTTCATAAAAGAAGAAGACATACAGTTTTAAATTTTTCTTGTTTTTGAAGCATAATAAAAAAAACAACACAAAATATCTTTTTTACTTCTTGGTTTGGTTAACTAGTTGGTTGTTTGCGTTAATCATTAGGAAAAAGATTGTTTTCGTAAGTTATTGGCTAATTGACTTAGGACAATAAGTAGCTCGTAGTCGAGTGAAATCTTGTTTTGATTTTTTCAGTGAAACGATCTTAGAAAAAAAGTTTGAAAAGTTGGTTAAAGAATTTTAAAAAGAGAAAATGTGAATTTGTCAAGAAGAAGTTATTTTGTTTCTAGATTTCTATTTATCTTCTCTTTTGTCTCTCAATACATCACTAGTTTCACTTTCATAACCTTTGACTTAAGAGAATCCAAAAAATTAACGATTAATTAAAATCAACTAGACTTTATGTTTTGTAGGGTCCATCAACTAGTCTAGGCTAGAGCCTTGATTTAGGATCGGAGAGGAAACTCTTCAAGGCTGGAAAAAAAACATAAGAGTCTGTGTTAGGGAGTTTCAAAAGTCCAGTATCGTAAAATTTATCCGGGACCCCCCTCTAACACAGGGGCTAAACACGAGGTTGCGTAATTAAAGGTAGTGGAGATAACCCCTCCAAAGCCGGACGGAGCATAGTGGGGAACACATATAGAGGGCTTGTCTTGGGATTCTGTTGATTTCATTTTCCACAGAGCTTTGTTGAAATTACTAAAACAACTGAGAGGGGGGGTGAATCAGTTGTTATTGAGCTTAAACAATATTAAGTCTATTAAAACATTATTAATCTTTCTTCAAGTTATCATCAACAATATACAACATATGGATAGTAAAATTAAGAGCATCAGCCACACATAAGGTATACACAGAGACATATTTTCATGAGGAAACCCATAAAGGGAGAAAACCTCTTCTTCTTCGAAATGACAGGCAGTCTTTTAAGTTATGTACATCATCTATAATTGAGCACCAACTCAATGTGAGGCTGCTACCTCTGTTTTACAAGATACAACTTGTTTGAGAGCACCAACTCTTTGGTTTCTCTAGCACCCACTCAAAGGAAGCACCAACTCCCTTAATGTTCCAGCACCAACTGGATGGAAGCACTAACTTCCAGTTACACAGGCTCCAACTTGTATAACAGAGAACACTTTCTCTCCCTTGCACCACCCTGCCACCCTGGTTTCTCAGCCTGCAACCAGAAGGAAGCTACAACTTCCTATGTTAAAGCTCTCACTTGAACTTCTGAGGACAACAGTCCTCCCAAGCACCTCCCAACCTCCCTTGAACATAAATGAACAAATAAACATTCAACTACACAGATACATCAATTCTTACCAATCTTTCTTTGTTCTGTACATCTGGTCATCTTCTAACAGTTCTGCAATTCATTTCTTCCTTTGTCTGTTCAGCAGGTCTTCTCTGCATCAACTTCTTTTGTAATTATGCTTAGCTTCAAGTTTTCTTCATCTTCAGTTACTCTTCCATGATTTTTGTCTCACACTGTGCATATTCTCCATTTCACTTTGAACATTCTATGATTTTTCCTTTCTTACAGTTTCATTCATTTTTCATACAGAACAACGAACCTCACGCTGTCTGTCTCATTTTCTTTTATACACACTCACGGGGGTTCAACTTCCCATATCCTTAGGCAAAAAGAAGACAATTGTCTCAGCAAATGAAACGCCAACTAATCGGAAATCATGATTCAGTTTCGCTAACAGATTCGTAACTGGTAAGTTAACTGTGAGAGAGAACAGTAACCCTCTAATCTTTGTTCAAATTCACCTGCACCGTTGGATTGGCTTCATGAGATCTTGCATTCATTTCGGAATTTCTGTGGCCAAGCTTAGAACCTATAGCTTCTACCTCCATCTTCCATCTATGTGATCAATGGCTATGACCACGCGCTTATGCATAAAGCGCTTTCGCGATTTCTCATTTCGTGATTTTCAACACTATGCTCCGTTGACCCCAAGTCAGCAAAATTTCGATCGCTTGCCACATGTCCTATGATTCCATGGTTCAGATCCGGTCTTGATTCAATGGCTGCGATTGAATCGCGATTTCTCATATCGCGATTTCGGCATTCTTGTTGCATTGTTTTCTTTGCCTCTCCATGTCGCGATTCGTGAAACTCCGATATGGAGTTAGATCAACGGTTCAAATCTGATCTTGATTCAACGACTGAGATTAAATCGCAATTTCACATATCGGGATTTCGGAATTATTGTGATTGATATTACTTGACATCTCCAGTGAGTGAACTGACGATCTTTCCCCATGTGTCCTGCCTGATGATGGACGGTCCTCCTTCTTTCGGGATTTTGTGAGCCCACTACTCCTTGCACTTTAAAGGACATGCAAGTTCTCCTTGATCCAATGATGGTCGGGTCCTACGCTTGGATCTAACGTCTTAGATCTGTCCTCTTCTTCAGTGCTCTTCTTGTCTACATTCAGATCTAACGACCCTCGTTCTTTCAGGAATTTTGAATGGGATCCAACGATTAGAAATGCTTCTCAAACTTTACGGGCCTTCGATCATTCGATATTCCTGAACTTATATTCTGTTTGCCTGTCTGTTACAAACTTCCTGTACTCATGCCATCTTCATTTTTGTACTTGCCATCAATGACAAGCATTCGTTGTCTGTTAAATATTTGCCATTCGCTGTCTGTTAAATATTTTCCAACAAGCTTCATGGGTCTCGAATCCATTCGAGGTCCTCAGTCATCTTCTGGAACACTTTCTTTTGATACCCTTGATAGGTTTCAGGCTTGATACCCTGCTCATTGTATTCCACCCGATTGTCGATTGTACCCGCCTGGTGACTGTTTGCACACTGGAAACCTAGTTGCCTATCTTTCTAGTGATTTACACAGGTGACTGCAGGGGTATACCTAGGACAGACATCAGGCCACACTTTGCAGAGTATAACTGGAGGGTTCTTCTGTATTCGAGTTGCACTTGCACTGGTAAGTTGATCTAGTTTTGGTTGTTGTAACTGTTCTTCCAACTAGTTAGTGACTACTTTTTTTATCTCATAGTTACTTTTTCTAGTACGTGTTGGTTTTCAAACGATTATATAGATTTCCCTAGTGTGTCTTTGATATTCTCACACAGTGGAGGATCGGGAGTTCTGTCAGTCGTGAAAGTTTTTGGGCCTACTGCTGGTTGGCCTTGAACCCCCCTGCCACCGCTAAGGTGAAAATTAGACCAGCAAAGGTCTTTTGAGACAACCGGGTTACAGGAAACTATGCCCAACCCATCTTCGAGAGGAGAAATTTTGATTATGGAGGAACCAATCATTTCTGACCTCGACATAGAGGCTCTTGTTCTATATAACCCTCCTATCACTAATATATCGGTGCCCATTGTCGTATGGGTTCTACCTTACGAGCGTCAGGTAGTGTCACCAGCAACAATGGAAGCAAGCGCTACCACTTCTTCAGGTAATACTGATATTTCCTTCACGACTGTCACTACTAGGGGTGTTCCACCTCCTAACCAACCATCATCGGTCTAGGACACCATGGTCTCGATTGCTTCTACTCCGAGCAATGTTCTGATTCCATCTATGGCGGTGATCACTGCTCTATTTACTCAAAATGTGACAGGCTCTCCTTTCTCATATGGGATGCCTAGCTTTGGTACGAGTACTGTACTTTCCTCCTCCACTCTACAGACTTTAAGTCTAGGGGCAGGGAGCTCCAATGCTCCTCTGCAAGGATCTATGGGGGGCATTTCATCTCTCTTTATCACTTTCCCTTACGGGGGGGGTCATATACCCCCTTCATCCCCCTCGCTCAGCGGTGTTCCTCAACACTTCATCGGGCCAAACGTAAAATGTTTTAGAGCAGGTAGTCAAGCACTTCCTCCTTATAATATGTCGGTTGGTTCAACACCTTTCTCTTTGTTTGGCACATTTGGTAACAATGCTTTCTCGTCAGCTGTCGATTCGGCCAGGGGAAACCCCAATTATGGACAACCACATACTATACATGGTACTATTCCTGCATAGGGGGCACACTTAGGAATTGTTTCCTCATAAGGACCTTGGAATCCATGGTAGGGACCAATCCCCTTGCCAGGGATTCCAATCGGGGGCAACCCTTTCCATACCCAGTAGAACCCTGGGCAAGGTCCAATGCATATTCCTGTTGGATCGATAGGGGACAACCCCTCCCAAAATTCTTGGAATGTGACACAAGATCAACCCTTTACGTCATATTACGGGAACCAGCAGATGATGTCTCAACAAGTGCACAATCTGTATGCTGGTCATAGCCACAGTTATTACCAGATCCCTGGCCAACAACCTAACTTTTCCTGGAAACCTGGTGCCAGTCAAACCCCAAGATCCTTTTTCTCTAGCTACCATCCACAACCTAAACTACCGTTTCTGGAAACCCTGCACTTTCCAGATCTAACAAGGCTCTTAAATGACCCCATCTGTCACAATCCGATTTGGCCTTATATGCCGACCAAGTTGCCTTCAGACATTCCAAAGTTCAAGGCCAAGACTAATGAATATCCTAGTGATCATGTGACTACCTTCCACTTATGGTGCTTGTCCAACTCGTTAAGAGACGACTCCGTTCAGTTGTGATTGTTTCAACGCACTCTCATACGGAGTGCTACGAAATGGTACATCGAGCTCGACCGCTCATGATACTCTTCCTTTGGTGAATTGGCAATGGCTTTCTTGAACCATTTCCAATTACCTATGAGATACGACGTCGGCACTAAATTGTTGGCCAATTTAGAGCAGACAAAAGTGGACCATATCTCCGATCATATCCGAGAATGGAGATGCCAGAAGAGTTTAATAAAAGTGTCAGTCCCACCAGCATTCCTGCTAGAGTGGTTCCTTAATTCTTTGGTACCCCGGTTATCTAAATACGTCACAACATCCAGAGTGTTTTATGAGGAAGATGCGATAATGAGAGCGCAACAGCTAGAGCTAATTTACTCTTAGTCTGGTTTACTGTACGAGATTTTGCAGGATGCACCGAGGTCAATCCTTAACAAAACCAGGCAAAGGTCTGGACCACATGCTGATGGCATTATTGGTTCAGCACAAACAAATCCCATTGATCCATTGTCAAATCAATTGCAACAATTGTCGATACAACAATCAGCGGCCATCCAGACTACCAGTTCAGTTTCTCCCCCTACACAAAATTCAGATGTACACAGTGTGCAAATGACAAACCCGAAGGCCACCCAGCAGCCTGCCGAAAAGAAGAAACAATAGAAAAAGGGTAAGGGGGATAAGAAACCCACCGATAATGCTAGCAGGGGTGACACTTAAAAGAAGAAGTCAAAATATCCTTGTAATCTTTGCAAGGAAGACCACCCAACCCATCAGTGCCCTCCAATTGCGGAGGCCCAGACGTTATTGGCATAGCAACAGTTTGCCATGTTAACAAACCCATTTCCACATGGGAAAAATCTAACTCAAGCCTCCTCGAGCGCGGAAGGGGGCAGTCAAGGACCCCCTTCATCTTTGAATAATCCTTTGTCCACAAATGTGTATATTATGAAAGGTGATGCCTATATAATGACTAGAGCACATGATTATGGAAAGCCCGACACCTATGAGAAGGGTAAAGAAGTCGAAAACCCACCTCTTCCTCTTTAGATTGAGAAGACGTTGGGCCAAACAATGACACACATCCCAAAAGGTGTGTTCAAAAAATCTTCTTACAACCCAAACACGAGGGCTGCCCAGAACTACTCTGTGGTGGAGGATCTATCACAAACCCCTTGTGCGATGTCTGCTTTGGAAGTCGTCCAGAGTTTCTCTTCCCAGAGAAAGGACATGTTAGTTTCCTTAGTCTCAACCGAGACTTGTAATCTGGGAATGATCCTACTTGATACCACCGACTTAAAACCTCATCTTCCTTACCACGTAGCTTTTCAGATAGTAGTGGCTTACACCACGAAAATGTTTACCCAAAATATTTTTCATACAGTGGTGGATGAGGGTGCCTCGACATGCGTGATATCTTTGGCGTGTTGGAAGGCCATCGACCAACCCATTTTGTCTCCGTCACCTACTCTTCTTACATCTTTTGACGAACTTTCTTTCTGACCACATGGGATCATTCCCTCTTTCCCCATGCAGTTAGGGGGAAAAATTGTGTGCATAGAAGTTGAAGTGATCAATGTGTCTCTCGACTACAATGTTTTCTTAGGAAGGAGTTGGACCTATGCTATGCAAGCAGTGGTCGGGACAGTTTTTTGGGTCTTGTTGTTTCCTCACAAGGGTTGGATTGTGACCATTGATCGGTTATCCTTTTCTCATCCTGACCCTTCATCGGGAGTCTCCACGGTCCCAATGATTGATAACCCTCAGCTTGGCATCGTCAACGTAGGGGTTGGTTTGTGCCCACCATTTATGGGTACTTTCGATTACCCGCCTCCCACTGGCAATGTCCATTACATGACGACTATCCCCGACCATCCTTGGGCTCAAATTTTTCAAATCTCGTCGTTTCGCACGATGTACTTTCATGATCCGTGGACTCTTCCTTCCCCATATGCTACGATGGAAGGGATAGAGAACCATGGCATGCTGATGCCTTTCTCTATAGCAGAAGTTGCATCCTCGATCATTCAACGAGCTTCTCCTGACCCTGATCTGACTCCAGCACAAGAGTTAGATCTGGTGCTCGAGCCTATTTGGGCTCAAGGTTCCCTTGTTGATACAGATTCTTTAGAATTAGTCTTGCCTTCAGATGAAGCGATTATTGAGGCAATGACTAGTCCGAATAGACCCTGGGATGATATTCATCATAGATCTTACTTCCTCCCAGAGTTAAGACGAATTGAAGCAGGTGAATTCACTCTGACTATTAATGGAGATAAAGGTTGTCCTATCAATCCTTTGGTAATTCACGTCGTTTACGTTGAAGGAAATATGGAAACAATAGCTGACACGATACCTATTGATATCTCCAAATCCCCTGGCATCGTGGAGAATATTTTCGTCGGAGCAGATTTCTCCCCCAAGGAGATTCAAATCTACACAGACTTATTTAAAGAATTTTGTGGCATGTTTTCCTGGTCTTACGAGGAAATTACAGGCATAGATCCAGGAATCGTCGAACATGAAATCACGACTTATCCTGATGTCAAGCTGATCTAGCAAAATCTTTGTCCGGTGAATCCTAGGAAAGAAGCAGCTATCAAGGCTAAAGTGGAGAAACTACTTAAAGATGGTTTCATCTACCCCATCCAATTGACTCAATGGGTGTTGAATCTCGTGCCAGCCAATAAAAAATAGGGCACGATTCGTGTATGTACGGACTTTTTTGATCTGAACAACTAGGCATGCCCAAAAGATAATTTCCCCACACCATTTATTGACCAAATAGTCGATGAATGTGAAAGATGCGAGGCCTTTTCATTCATGGATGGTTTTTCATGATACAATCAGATAAAAATAAAACCTGAAGGCCAACACAAAATTGCTTTCATCTGTCCATGGGGTAAATTCTCTTATCGCAAGATGCCTTTTGGTCTGAAAAATGTTGGAGCTATGTTTCAGCAGGCCATGTCTTTTTCTTTCCATGACCTCAAACACATAGTCAAGGCTTATCTCAATGATTTAGCATCACTATCTCGCAAGAGAGATGATCATATGGAACACCTCCGACTTATCCTTGAACGGTGTCGCTACTACCAAATCCTCTTGAATCCAAACAAGTGCAGTTTTTGCATCACATCAGGTCGTCTGTTAGGTTTCATCGTTTTGAAAATAGGGATCATGGTCGATCCTCTAAAGCTTGAGGCAATAGTTCAATTTCCTCCTCCGTGCACCATACCTCAGCTTCAGAGTCTGCAGTGAAAATCAAATTTTCTACGATGTTTCATCGCAAACTATGTCAAGATCATGAAGAGTTTTATGCATTTATTGAATAAGGATGTTCCTTTTCATTGGGATGAAGCTTCTCAAAGCTCTTTCGCAGTGTTGAAAAGTGCTCTCATATAAACCCCTCTGCTTCGGCCACCCAATTATAATAAATATTTCTTATTGTACTTGGTCGCTGCAGAGTCGAACATCGGTATGGTCTTAGTTCATGAGGATGATTTACTCTCAGAATACGTGATTTATTACCTGATCTGAGGCCTAGTTGGACCGGAACTCAATTATTCACATATTGAAAAACTTGTGTTGGCAGCAGTCCATGCTATCCAACAGTTTCGTCATTACATTTTGTTTCGCAAGACCACCGTCATTGTCGTCGTGAACCCATTTCAATATGTATTGACACGACGACTCATCAGCGAAAAGATCAGTCTATGGAAAGTTATCCTCCAAGAATTTGACTTGGAGTTCGTTTTGGCGAAATCCAAAAAGTCGATGGTCTTTGTGGAACTCATATCAAAAGTTTCGGTCGAATCAGGTGATGTTATACCTGACGAGTCGCCTATCAAAGGAGACATGTTTTTTATCGTGTCTTCTGACCCCTGGTATGGAGATGTCCTTGTATATCTCCAGACTTTGAAGTGTCCCGTCTCTGCTTCTCATGATGAGCGTTGTCGTATATGCCATCAGACTAAGAAATATCTCATACTTTAGGACACATTGTATCATCGAGGTGTAGACTGTATCCTTTATCGATGTCTCACTCATGAAGAATAAAAAATCGTGATTAAAGATTGCCACACTGGAGCATGTGGCGGTCATTTGTCTGGGTTGGAAATAGCCCAAAAGATTCTACGAGTCGGTTACTTCTGGCCGACATTAATCAAAGATTGTGTCGAATCGGTCAAGAAGTGTTATCCATGTCAAATCTTCTCTCAGAAGATGAGAGCACACCCCGCTCCCATGTTTCTCGTCATAACTATGGGTCCCTTCACCAAGTGGGGGATTGATTACACTACATGCAACCCTACTTCAGCAAGGGGGCACTACTATATCATCGTAGTAGTAGACTACTTCACTAAGTGGGTCAAATCTATGCCAACGTTCAAAGATGACGGGGAGACAACAACTCTCTTTTTGTTCAACCATATAATAGGAAGGTTCGGTGTCTTGAGAGAGATTGTCATTCACCATGGTAGTCACTTTCAGAACATAATGATGACCTAGTTAACGTCAAATCTTGGGTTGCGGAAGGAACATTCATCACCCTACTACCCCCAAGTGAATGGTCAGGTGGAAGCTGTAAATAAATCTCTTAAAACTATTCTAGAACAAATGATAAATTCGTTCAAGTCAAATTGGCATTTGATGTTATCTTCCGCATTATAAGCTTACCGAACGTCCGTTAAGACTGCAACCAGTTTCTCACCTTTGCAACTCATTTACAAGATGGAAGCAATCTTTCCCATAGAATGCCAAATCCCATCTTTAAAGTTGGAAGTACAGTTATTGCCAGACACTTCACTGCTTGAAGAGCATTTATTATATCTCGAGTAGCTCAATGAGCAGCGTTGTGATGCGGCCTTAGCTAATGAAGCTCACAAACAAAAAGTCAAGTGTCAATATGATCGGTCTGTTCGTCCTCAAATTTTCTCTGGAGGCAACCTTGTCCTATTCTATGACCAAGATAAGGACCCCCTGGGGGAAGGCAAGTTCAAACACATGTGGTTCGGAGCTTTCATCGTTAAAGAGGTTCTAAGAAAGGGTGCTTATCGTCTGGTGGAATTTGAGGGAAATGTTTTGGCGAAGCCTAGGCATGGGCTCTACCTCAAGAAGTATTACTCATAGGTGGGTCGCCTTGGATGACTTTTTGTAACATATGTATAGTCTTTGTACTATTACCCTTTTGGTTTTTCTTTTGGTTTTATGGACGTGTCATTTTTTATGTTATCTTTTTCACTGTGGCAGATGTCAAGTGAATCAGAGGTGTTCGTCGGATTCACCAACAGTGCTATCGGTTACACTTGGAGGCTTTCCTCTGCAACTTGGGTGATTTTCACACCTCAGGTCCAGTTGTTATCTTCAAGAGGTATATGTTTAGGTGACACCACAAACAATTTTGCAGAATGTAGTGCAGTTATTGAGTTGCTTCGTGACACTTTGTCACTTGGCATCTCTCACCTCCGAGTCTATTTAGATGCTCAGTTGGTTGTGTCTCAGTTAAATGGATTCTACCATGTTCATGATCCTACTCTACACTGATGGTTCCTTAGGGTACGTCTCTTAGAACGAAGCTTTGATTATATTACATATTTTCATGTTCATAGGAGATTAAATCAAGTTACAGATACTCAAGATAATAAAATATTAGATTGGCATCTTGCACACATATAAGAAAGACACATACATGCACATGTAAATACATTTGTAAAGTAGATGTAATCCATAAAACATAAAAAGGACATAAAAATCCATATATATTATCAAAAATATCAAAGTACATCGGTGGACGCAAGCACCTCAAAAATACGTCCAGTAAAGAGTCACGAGAATTATGCCCTCAAAAATATACAAATAGTTCCCTCAGCACGTAAGCAATCCAATCTAAATAAGGATGGGGTCTGTTGGCCTTGTTATAATGATCAACGACGTTTGCCAAATGCCAAAAAATCCAAACCCATGTCCATGGTGCCCCCACTACATGAGGCTGCATAGATGGCGGCAAATCCTTGATCTCTTCCATGGGGACTGTACGAGTGAGTGAGGTAAAATTCTGCTCTACCCATCTCAATAATTTCTCAGCCTCTCCGGCTGGAGGTCCCCCTGCTACTACTAGTCTTCCAGTTGCATCTGGTCTTGCCTCTGGTAGAGGACATCGCCTATTCATCATGAAGTCCACTAGACCCACTGGCCCCACATATGCACGTGACACATACTTAATTGTCATATACTCTAGTATATACAAAAAATGATATATATAAAAAACATAAAAATCAAATAAATCTGAAAAAAAAAACTTAACCATCTCTCCTCACTCCTCTCCAAGAGGTACCGGCATCTCAGGATATCTAGAGAAGTTAATCCTGGCATAGGGGTAGTCCTCTATGGCCAGAGTTTGTCGCACCCACCAAGCAAAAAAATTGTCGTCAAAGGCCTCAATAGTCCTACCCCCCCTGTCGTGGCAACAACACTGCCCATATGCATAACGCGGGGTGAGAGGCTTGGTGCCCTCATATCACCTCACTAGGACTAAAACTAGGCACTCTCAAAGAAGAAGAAAGCACAAAGAATAGTCCCAAACCTGAAGTTCCTCTGCCTCCGCATTCGGCACTCTGTTAGATTCCTCTTCATACAATCTAGTAATGTGGTGCTCCAGTCAAACACTTGTGCATTTAAGCACTGAACTACACAATTCATGTGTGCACGGGAGACCTGATGCAAAGACGCAGACCCAGTAATCCGCCCAATGAGCAACACTATCACTTTCAATGATAAGTTTGAAATATTGTTTATTGGCACCTGCGAGCCCGTTCTATATGTGTCAGCTTCACAATGGAATACAATCAACTCCGATATGTTGTGAGGCCTGGAGGGAAAAGTAGGAAAATTGACTAGTTCCCCTCTCCTTGAGAGGCTAGTCAGAAAGTAGATATCCTCTATCATTGGAGTCAATGACTGCCCCTCGAGCATGAAGGACTCGGCGTCGGCATGCCAATAATCAACCAAGGAATTTAGTATCTTAGGTTATGCCTGCATGAAAGGACAATGGAAAAACTTTAACAAACCACATTGCAACATTGCAGTAAGAGCATTAGGGTCCTCCTCGACCAACACATCAATATCCTAATGCTCTCTTTTTCTCCAGTGAACATACATCCTGCAAAGACAAAGTTCAGGAGGGTTAACTCTTTCTTTTTTTTTCTTTTTTTTTACTCTAAATGGAGGGTACACACAGGTTGTAGTGCTCACAATCGCGTGTGCATGCATGCAGTTTTTCCCCTGCACGCGTGCACACGCAGGTTGTCTTAGGACAGCCTGCATGTACGTAGGGTCAAACTTTTAAAAGTCGATGCCCCTCCAAAAAACAAAATTAAATGCATAAGGAAAGATTTAAATTGCAAGAGGGGGTAGTATGTACTTACTTGGTCCAAGCGGATGGTCATTTCGTCCAATGAGGCTCCCGGAATCAACTCTTTTTACAAAGGGGTATTTTTGGCTTTTAGTCAAATTCTTAATTAATAATGGTGATAATGAGCTGCCAACTTCTATTTATAGACTTTTTGGCCCCTTTTTGTCAATTTTTGAACCCTTTTGTCATTTTTTCTAATCTAAAAATCATTGAGTATGGTTCAAGAGTTTCTTATGGAATTTTATGATAAATGTTACTTTGGGTATTGGGAAATTTTTGGGGGATTTGGGTCACTTTGAAGGTCCCATGGTAAAAAAGTGATTTTTTCAACTTATTACATCTAAGTTAGGTCCACCCCCACTTTTTATATCTAATTGTCTTGATTACTTTGACATAGGATCGACCCCACCGAATTGCGACACAAAACCATCATTACTACTTTATAAGTGTCGTAATTTAGTGGTAGAGCCTACCTATACATGGATTCACTAGATAGATCCTAGCAGGGATGATTTTAAGGATGGAAATTTATTTTAAAATGTAGAAACCTTGGCGAATATTACTAATCCTTCATATGTCAACTATAAATGTTTGGTGATATTTTTTTTTAAATATTCAAATTTCTAAGTATTTTATATAGTTTTTATAAATTTTTGGCGATTTTTAAGGTAAAGTAATTTTATCCTATAGAATTTGGGCGAATCATTTTTAAAATAGCGAATCTCGTTTTTGGAAAAACCATTGAAAATTAGCCCATGAGCGAAATTTAGCCCCTAAAATCATCCATGGATCCTAGTTGCATTTTGGCATACATGTTGTTATTAATGACTATAGGCTAGGGAGTCCTTTGTAGTTTTTCTGATTACGAGTATAAGCCTCATTTGCATGATTCATTATCACTCTTGACCTCACCCTCGGGACTCCCAAAAACATAACGGGTCTTCTTTTAAGCCCTTTTCATACCCTCTAAACATGAAAAGATTGTTGAGCGATCTTGTTGACCTTCACGCTTGATAAACTGAAATTTGAAGTCACATATGTTTGGTGGTAGTTTACCCCTTTTTCGATCTGGATGGTCAACTATTTGAACAAAGGTATACTCTAGGAGCTTTGGTTCCCTAGAAGAGTATTCTCAGGTATGATTTTAACCCTTTTTCGGGCCTAAGGGACTAAATTTACGAAAAAGGAACCCCCACGGAGTCCATAGTTAAGATTTTTTCAGACTCCCTAAAATTGAAAAGATCGTGAAGTGACCTTATTATTTCACACTCGTTAAAATGGTCCAAAATAACATTCCTGACGGAGTCCATAGTTATGATTTTTTCAAACTCCTTAAAAATGAAAAAATTGTCGAGTGATCTTGTCTTTATCACACTTGTTAAAATGGTTTTGAATAGACGTTTTTTCGGTGCTAGTTTACCCCTTTTTCGAACCGACTAGACTATCTTCGAAAAATGTACCCCAGTGGAGTCTCCTTTTACGCTTTTTCAGACTCTCTAAATATTGAAAACCATTGAGATTGTCTTCTTTGGGCTTGTTAAAATTACATCGAAGGACGTTACCATTGTGTGTCTTATTAATCGTGTTTGCATACCTGTGTCTTTGGCCTAATGTCGGATCCATGTTGCTCTCAACTGAACCATCTGAAGCATACCTTATACGCAAGCCTTGTAGCTTTGCCTCTACGTCTTGACACCTTTGTCCCATGGAGGATTTTCCCGAGTGTCCTTTTCCTGCATATGTCCCTTTTCCCAGAGCATCTATGTGTTTCGTGTGCTCGGAACTAGTATGTATGTGACACTCGATCCTCCTTTGTAATGTAGCATTCTTTTATTCTTTTTCAAGCTTTCCAAAATTATTGAAAAAGACAAAAAAAAAATCAAATATACCCCAAAAAGAGGAAGGGAAAAGTATTTTCTTTTTATTGGCAGCACAATGAGTCGCCCTTGAACAAAGCACATCCTTTCGTTTGTTCTTCAAGCCTTGGGATTTAACATGACCTTAGGAATATGTTCTCGCTACATAGATTTGTGTCCTCCTCCATTTGTTTTTTCTTCCAAACATATGGATAGTTTGTGGTGCCTCCTGCATCGTGAACTTATGTCGTGTTATTGTCTAAGGGAAGTTGTTACCAAGATTGAGTCGGCCCCCTCTACAGATTGTCTCTTACCCTCATGCCTGGTCATCCCAAAATCCCAATCAAGTCTTTGTTCGAAATCCATGAAGCCCTCAACCTGATCATCAAAATCCTCTAGTTCGTTCCTAACAAGTCATCGAAGACCTCTGGGTAGTGAAGTTGTACACTCATATTACACTCCTACATGAGTTCTGAAGATTTTGAAACTGTTGCTCGAGCTCTGAAGACCTCATCTATAGCCATCAGGCTTTGTTCACTTCTTGAAGATGGATACACTACATGTATATCTTTTTTATTTCTAGATGTAGATCCATTGTGTATTTCTCGCGGCTACACTTTATATAGTTATATGACATGGATCTACGGTGTATTTGATTGGTATACATGGTT
Organism: Picea engelmannii; assembly: GCA_009831015.1. Taxonomy (NCBI): domain Eukaryota; kingdom Viridiplantae; phylum Streptophyta; class Pinopsida; order Pinales; family Pinaceae; genus Picea; species Picea engelmannii. The sequence continues at coordinate 52,493 of ML792931.1, forward strand.
TTCTTTCATTCTGAGCATGGGTATGTCTGCCTCGATGAGACAATTGTTATTTTTCAAATGGCACCTCTCAAATTCTGGTCCCTGGGCTCACTTGTTTGGTACGTTGGTGAAGATTGATAATGTATTTCGGCCATTAGATGCTCTTCTGAGCTCACACATTAGGGGGCATCTATTATAAACCTAATTTTCACCAGACATGCTTACCAAGCCACTACTAAACAACTCTTCTTAAAAACACCCTTTTTAAAGGCACATGCGCCCTGCTCTACTACTGAACATGTGTACATGCTAGCTAACCCACTACAGCCCGCGTGTACCTACAAAAGCACAAAAAATGAAAAGTTGCAGATGGAACACACAGTTTTGGGTAAGTTAACTAAACCGTTCGACTGCCCATAGCCAGTCACTCGACCAAATACCTATCCCTTTCTAGCCTATAAAAGAAGGGGTAGGGGTCCCATTTGAAAAGAGGAAAATCATAGCAAAGAAACTATATCTGATTTAGCATTCCCCTTGCCCCAACCTTTTGCAACTATTGTGTGAAGAGAAGCATATACAGAAGCAGTTGGAGCATATTTGAAGAGGAGCCTAGGACCAGATTCGGGGAGCAGTGGTCGATCTCACTATGGTAAGGTTACTCTTGTGAGATTAATAAAAGAAGTACTTTTCCTGTCCCGCCATATGAGATTGTCAATATTTAAATTTCATTATATTTTGATAGAATCTCTAACCCATTAGTTTATAGATCATATGCATGTGGAGTTATTTGTTTGTCTTTTATGAATGTAGGTCAGTGTTGGGAGGAGAGTTGCAGTCAAGGAGCGACCAAACATTAAAGGGATCGACATCAAACACGGAAACTAAGGTACAGTAACTTGATCTCTTTAACCTTGTATTTGCATATGAATAATGGGGTTTATGATTGGGATGTCGATAAGAAGTAGGAGACTTTAGGTCATTTTTGCATGCATGATTAAAACCCTTAATGCTAGTCCGTAGGAGGGATTTCCCACCCACAATAGGAAGATATCATCTTGGATAGATGGAGGAAGACTTCACACAGGGGTGATGTTTAATATCTTTGAGTGGGCCTTAAGGGCACACATACAAGTAAAGCATGGTGGATCAAGAAACAGAAAGTGAGGGAGCAATTCCCTCACCTGCTTGTTGATTGATAAGGATTTTGGAGGCCCAAAAGATTATTAGTGGGGAGGAATGATCTAGGAGGATCTAAAAGGAAAAAAATTTCAAAGTCCTCAAATATCATAAAAAAAATGGCGCTAAGTCGAAGAGCTCGTCGAGAGATTTCGAAAAGCACAAACGACACCTCAAATGGAGTCTGAACGAAGAATTTGTGGATGGTCAAAGTTTTGGTCAACTTGGTCAAAGTCAACAGGGTGACATCAGCATCAGTACAACTAACTTTAGTAATTGATTATGCAGAGATGACATCAGCATGCCAACGTGGCACCACCCAGGAGCTGACACTTGGCAGGCTAATTTGGCAGTTTGGGTGGCCACTTGGGCCTATTAATGGGTGACATGTGGCACCCTGAGGAGGTGCCACATGGCACCACCTGAGGCCACCATGTGGCCTACTGAAAGGATGAATCATGGCATGTGATTTGGCAGCTGACTGGGAAAGAGAAGCAAGTGACAGGGTGCCACGTGGCCCAATCACAAGGCACCACGTGGCATTCCTAAAATGCCTAATGAGGGAAAAAGATTGGAGATTTCAAATATATATATATATATATATATATATATATATATATATATATATATATTGGTCATCAGACCGCCCAACGTCGAAACTGGCGGTCAACCTGGACGACGACCCACAAAATCCATCCACCCTTGAACAGTCACACCCACAATACAATGACTATGTTATAAACCTAGCGGACATACCCGATCAAATCTGGCCAGATCTTGGTCCGTCCAGTTGTTCCGTCACAAAGCGATGGCATGAGTTCTAAAATGGGTTGGAGGTTGTAACATATACCAACAGAAATATATGTTATTTAGTTATTAAACTCTATATATTAAATAAGTTATAACAGAGACCCAAAAGGGGAATCTTGCAGGTTTGACCCCAGGAGCTCCCCTAACCATACACCTTATTTAACCATCTACCAACCAAGTGGGCTAACAACCCGGTTGGGAAGTCCGCTTGCACTTTATTACTTAAAAAGCCTTTTTTTTTCCAGAGCTCGGGGTTCACGCTCAGCAGTCCATTTGGAGCAAAATTTGTGATGTAGGAGGAGCATTTATTGTAGGCAGTGGCACGAATTTTGAGGTAGAGAGCCTAGTAGGGGCATGGAGGTGACAATGACAGATTGAGACAATTTGACAGTCAATTTTGCACTACTCCTCACCAAGAATTCATTGGTGCAGTCAGATTTTTCATTAGAGCAGCAAATATGAAGGCCATTTTTCAGACTTGAGGTATAGCCATGTAATTTATGCCAATTTATTGTAGAGATAATGTAAAGCTTCTCCACTCCAAAGCATGCTAGGAGACATAGTCCATTCTTGGGACGAACTTCATTATCATGTCTTGTGTTCTTGTTCTCCTCATCTTTTCTCCATGATTATGTCCTCTTTAATGATGTTTCACATAAGCTTTCATTTACAGTTCTTAATGCAATTCTTTTAATAAGTCATCGATAAAAAGATCTCGGATCAACAAGAAAAACTTGTGATATATCAATGGTCATCCATGAAATCATGGGAACATTGCAGGGTTCATAAATAGTTGTAAGTCCTCTTTATTTAGTGCAAATTATTCCTTTCAGGAATACTCCAATCATAAAGAGTTCTTTATGAAAAGGAAGGCATCCAGATTTGTTGTTGTACATGCAATACATAGTTTGTCTTCTGGTGACAAGTTGTTAATAAACTATAACTTTCATATACCACCAACCTCTCGTAAAAAATGTCTTGCATTGGGTATACCTTTAGACGTCCCCTTGGGGTGTAAAAAAACAATGATCGAGTAAATGTATTTTTGGAATTTCAATGGAACTAATGTAAATGTATTGCTTAATTTGACAAGTGTTTTATAAAGTGGTTGGTTTCATATTACAATCATTACATCAAAGATGGGGACTAATCCCTATAACATCTAAGTAAGGACTTTTGTTTCTTTTATTTATTGAGTTTTATAAATATTTTTTTATATTTTAAATATTACTATAAAATTAATTTAATTTAATATTCTTTTACCTTAACAAATTACTAAGCTCGTGATAGTGGGATACTATGTATTAACTCTAAAAAAGTGGGTTGAAACTAAGGAGCCTTATGTTTTCCCAAAACATTCCAACCAAGTGTTTTTTTTTACCCAGATGTATTGGATGGGGATTGGTGGTTCGTACTAAGACATGATCCGAGATCAAAAACTCTTTTTGAGAACAACAATGTTATAATGCCAAGTGAAGAATATAATCATGGTGATGGAAATAAAGACTAATATGTAAATGCTTTTTTTCGACATTTATATTGTGGATGTGTTATTTTATTATGGGTATCTATAATGGACAATTATGTTTTTTTTTTCTTCATTTTATATTGGATGTGAAAAGTTAGCAACCATTTACAACCACCATGTTGAAAATACATTAAATAGTACAAGCAAAAGAAGTGGTTTTGATATATTTCTATTGGCATATTTATTATTTATTATTTATAATGGCATATTTATGTTGTATCATATTAATATACGTTTATGTTAACCTTTGAATTACTAAGCATTAATTGAGATATCATAAAGTTGGTGGCATATTTGTATAACACAATAGTAAATATTTACTTTAATGATATCAAAAACTCAAACCTCGAATTTTTTATGAATGTTTAAAAAATTCAAAATTCAAATAAATATATACTTAATACTAGAGAGTTTTCTAGATAAAAGTTGTGTATGATGTTTTGAAATGTCCAATGTTTCAAGTGGACACTCCACCCATCATCAAGGACAATTGAAGCTAATACATCAAGAATAAGAGTGTTGAGGTTTGAATTTATAGGGAAATATTGGTAAGTTCCTGTTGAAGAGATTGGTGTTGGGATTAGGTGATAAAATATTAAAGTATTAAAGATAGTCATTGGGATAAAATATTAAAGAAATTATAGAGTATTAAAATGAAGAATTGATTTAAGGGGTTGAATTAGACTAATGATAAAAGAATTATATTTAATGTGAGATAATTATAGGAATGAAAAATGAATAAGAGACAATTGTTGAGAAAACAATGTCTCTCACTCAATAGTGGCTACAAGACACATTACAATGTTGCCAAAATAGGCCTAGGAAAAACAATGACTCTCACTCAACAGTGGCTACAAGACCCATTACAATGTTTCCAACAAGGCTTAACAAGGTTTAGGAATAGAACAAAATGCCTCTCACTCTCATCATTGCTTTCGAGAGTGGCTAATTACAACCTTTTACATCATTAACATTAAAGCGAATACAACCAAATGTGCACTAGTGGAAACTCTATGGTTTTTAATCCCTTCATTACAAACATGTGCAACACAATAAATAAGGCAAATTCTATCATCATCACACTCATCTCGCAATTCTAAGACTTTTAGCTGTAAACATGACCATTTTTTGTTGAAGTGTCAAATTGGCCTCTTACCGCATCGTCTTGGTTTGTGTGCAAGGCTCAAACAATGAATTTCCTACAATAATTCAAATCTTATTGCCTTGTTGCAACACTCAAAGATCAACTTTTCCTTTGAAAGGTGCAACTCTACCTTGAAAAGTGTGCCAAGAAGTCATGGGCGCATCCATGGCCCTCAAAATATGTTGCTTAGATCACAAAATAGATTGTGTTATTGAATACGGCTTGAAAATTCGTGCAAAAATGTCTATACTTTCGTCAAATTCTGTTACTGTCACTTCCAGACCCCTCCTAGGTTCTCTACCTCAAATTTTGTGCCACACAGGTTGTACAACCTGGAATTAATGCCTGCAAAATCTCAAAATTCGTGCCCATACAGGCCTACATGTGTACCTCCCTTGTGGATGGAAAATTATGGGTTGAAATAAATGTCGGTAGGCATAGTTAACAATGCACCACATTTGGTGCATTGGTTAGGGCACTGCTAAATTTTGGGAAGGTCTGGGGGTCAAAACCCACGGCCTCTCCATATGGTATACAACGATTACCATGTTTTAACATATGGTTAAATATAGTTTCAAACTATAACCCGCCAAAATTAATATTTTCCGATGGTCGTTGGTTGTTCTGGTGGCCTTTTGAATTTTTTTTTAATTTTTTGCCCTAGCCCTCATTGGGCATCCAAGGGGCTCCATGTGCATCCCATGATTGGGCCACATGGCATGCCTTGATTGGTTGGTCAATGAATATTCAATGGTCCAGTGGCAGTCCAGTCAGTGTCTGCACTTCCATTTCATCTGTATGGATGACACATGGCTCAATTTTACTGGTCCATTTGGACCCCTGAAAAGGCCAAATCCACCTAACACGTGGCAGCCTCTCATGTTGCCACACCATCTGTCGTACTACCTAATCAACAAACTAGTCAGTGCCATGTCATATATTGCATCATCTACCATACAACCACGTCACTTTGCCATGTAAACATTGTACTTCCCAGTCAGTCGACACATCACCTACTGTGTGAGCACCATACTGCCATATTAGCATTCTATATGGTCCAGTCACCCTATTGACATCATCATTGTACAACCACATTAGCCGAAACATTATCATATGTAGTTCCACATGGCACATTTTTACTAATCCACATCGACCCCTTAAAATTCAAAAATGCATGACACATGGAAGCCTGTGGTGCTGCCACATCAACATGCTAAAGTTAGCATTGTACGAACTTCGCTAGATTTTCTTGTTTGTCGAAAATTCCATATGTCCATAAATTTTGCATCCGGAGTCTGTTTGAGGTGTCATTCACATCGTTGGAAAGATCTCGTCGATCTCTTAAACTTGGTGTTCGGAGTCTATTTTAGGTGTCGTTCGCGTCATTGGAAATATCTCATCGAGCTCTTCAACTTGGTGTTATTTTTTGACCATTGTTTTTCTTTAACTGAGGAGGATCGAGCCTCCAACTACATAGACTCTGGTATGGGCTTCTTTCTTGGTGTACTACAAAGCTCCAGGTGAAGCTTCCAACATTTCCTAATCCAATGACCACTCATTTAGCAATGAGTGCAATAGTTGTGTGACTTCATGTCCTTCTCACCTTCACTGTAAGGAGCTTTCCTCTCCCAGTACTTTGTAACACTCTTGTTGTCCCAAGATTTTTTAGGAGACTTTGATTTCCTCCAGAGTCTCATGTTATATCTATCACTTTTAGAAAGTGATTTTCCATCATTTTTCTTAGATGGTGTTGGTGATGATATCAGCTCTTTGCTTGAAGAATCCTATGTTTTTGCTGCTTTTGAGCATTCTCTTTAACCATACCCCAACCTACATATTAGGGTCTTTCTTCAACCTCCAGTGGTTGAATGATTCCTTGGACATCAATACCAAGACCTCCTCCTTTATACCCCATATTCCTCAACAACTTCAAGCCAATTCCCTTGGTATGCCTTTCAGAAACTCCAAAAGAGGCATAACCATTAATAAGGGAAGGAAAAGAACATGGAGAATTATTTACCTCCATTCTTGTTTGTGACACTTGGTCATCTTCCTAAAGTTTGGTCAACTACTCCTCCTAGTTGGATGAAGTTGTAGATGAGGCTTCTATAAAACCACCTTGGTTATCTAGTGTCTGGAGAGCATCCTCTATTATCTGACAATATGTCCAGCCATCAACATTTTCATGACAAGAACCATAAATAGTATACCTTCCATGGCCACAAGTTTGTCTAATCTTGGAGGGTCTTTCTACTTCTCCTATAGCGGAGAATTCCCCAACTTTCTCCTCCATAGCTTGTAGCTGCAATCGTAGTTTTCTATTTTCTTCTTCAGATTCTTGAAGTAACCTCCTCAATTCAACGTTTTTTTATTGAATGGTCTAGTTGATTTCTTCAATCTCACAAAGCCATGCTTGCTTCTTTTCCTTGCCCATGATTACTCACAATATGCAAAACTCGTCAGACCTACTTTGATACCACTTGATTTGGGGTTTTATAAGATATTTCTCTACATAAATCCTACAATGAGGACCTTTTATTGATGCTTAATTTCATGTGAACCTGAGCAAATAATCATTAACCATTTCATATGAACATGAGAAAAATTGTCATAATTATGTGCATTTGTGTAATGAAATATCTACTTAACCAAGTGAAAATGCAATAAAAAACTCACACGTATAATTTGACTCCCATTTTTTAATGGAGTTCACCAAACTCTTCTGCCTACATCTCTGGATCCTCTTGGAATATGAATCTCTTTATTATCCTTCCTTTAGATAGGGATGAAACCTTCTCACAAAATGTAGTACATTCTCCTTACAAGGAAGAAATCCTAGAGAATCCTTCTCTTGTACAAAGAGAACTTAAGGCTCTCACATAAGTGACATTTCTTCAGACACCAAAAGGACTACATTCCTCACAATACAAATCTCTCTCAAAGGGGTATAAAAGGGCCTCAAAGGGGTCTCCTCCACAATGCTTACATAAGGAATTTATATAGTTTCCCTCTCTCTATAATTCAAGGAGACAAGATCCACAAATTTAGGATCTAAATAATAACTCAAGAACAAAAATGAGAAAGCATATCAAACAACCTAAACTTCCCCTTGAGACTAGGAAACCACTTGTGATAAAATGAGGAAGAATCCCAAACCAACTCATGAGACTCCCAACTTCCCCTTAAAATTAGGAAACTAATTTGTGAGGTCAAATTCTCACATAAAACTGATTTCCCCTTAAAACTAGGAAACTAACTATGAGGTGGATTCTCACACTTAATTTTAATTTCCTTTTTACAAATTAAATGAAAAATGCATGAGCACATTATGCTAAAAAAATATTAATCATTTTTACAATATGAAGCATTAAACATTCCTTTCAAACTTTGTCACCTATCATCAATCATCATTTTAATGATCTTCTCCATGGTGTGCACAGTAATGAATCCTTGTGTGGAGATCCTCCTGGTTCATAGACTGCTCTATAATGAGAAGTTTTGTTGAACTAAAGAGAAAATGGGTTGTGTTGGGAGAGATAGCAACCTGTCACTTGGTTCATTCACCCTAATGGCCTCTTAACCCAGCTTGGGGGTGCTATCTACACTAGATTCCTACAATTGGGTCGAAAATTACTCGTATGCAACCAGTTTAATGAACCAACTTGTGTTAAAGGATAATTTATTTGTCATTGTTTACAAATATGCAAAATTAATGCTATTTTTTGTTGTATTTTGCATGATATGTGTCATTATGCTTAAACATAGTCATGGGCATTTGGTTTCCATGAATTTTAGTTAAACCATTTTTGTTTATTTTCACTACATTTTAGTTATCACACATGTGCATACATTTTATTTAATTATGGTCTTCTCTAGGAGACTTACTCAATTGGTAATATGGAAATATGGCCTCCGAGGGATGGAATTTGAAAACCTTGTATCATGGATGGTAGAACTCAACAATGATGCCAAAATTGTAGTATCAAAGCCCAACTTCAATGTTGGGCCAAAATTGGGTACTTTTTTTAGGAAGTCATGACACTCTTCATGATCATGGTGGTTGGATTCAGGAAATTTGGGCATTTGGAGGGTCACAACATTGATATGGGTGGACTAGGCATGTATAGTTTTATCCCCATGTGAATAAATCTACCCAATAATTCTTAATTTGTAAAAATGTCATGATGAAAGACAATGGAAAACGACGAGCTCTTATTTGGATTGAAGAGAAATTGATAGATGTGCTTGAGGGAGAACAAAAATGAAGATGATTAATGGAATCTTGTGTGCATGTACTTTATTAAGGAGTTCATTACTACAAATGGACAAAATTACACCTACTAGTTTAGATAAATGGACCACAATTGATCATGCTATCAAAAGTGCCATGGGCAGAGAGGTACATTTTTTTCCACGAATGGATGGAATTATATCTACTCGTCTAGCTCAACAGTTGGCATTCTTTCTTGCAATCAAGAGTCTCTTGGGTAGAGAGGTATAAACCTTGTTGTGAATCACTGAGATATCACCTGGTCATCTGGATCAACAACTTGCACTCATCCTTGCACATTAGAGAACTAGTGGGGGGGGAGAGAACTAACATTGTCGTGTATGTATAGGATCTCACCCATGGATTTGGATCAATGGCATAGATACCATTGGCAGAGATCTCTCATCATAGTGTAAAATATTGTGTTTGGGAGGGTGGTGGAAAGGAGGGACTCATTGTCTGTTAAGCCCTAATATTGTCTCATTACCCCTTAATTGGGGCATATTACATTAGTAATGTTATTTTATTTATGTCGGCTTTATTCCATTAGTTGTAATTATACCTCCTAGTCTCCTATATATACCAAGGAGACATTTTCATTTGGAATCATCTTGTACTTGAACATTTAAGTGGGGTAAAAGGAGGTTGCCCCCTCGAAGAGGATTATTATTTGAAATTATCTCTTTTTCAAGGCGTTGAGTACTTTTTCTGAGGTTTTTCTATGCTATATTGATATTTGTTTCTTAAGATATGGTATCAGAGCTCAAGGTCTTGGGGTTTCGCTACTACATCTGAGACACCTTGGCATTTTCGCTATAACCTTTTTTCTACAATGTTTCAGAAGGAACGACTTGGAGGATATTTTAGTAGACAAATCAAGGTACGTTGGGTTAACATTTCAGCTCCTGAGGCCTTATACTTTTGGAGATACATCTTGTACAAGATAGGGTTCTATAATCATCCTGAACTAAGTCATTGTGGAATTTTCTCTATAAATTTTTTTTAGTAATGTTTCAGAACCTCAACTCCATAGGCTATTCACAAAAATTAGTAAGGTATCTGTGGTGAAAATTTCAGCTTTTGGGTCATCTTAAATTTGTAGATACACCCTGTGTAAGATAAGGTATCTGACTAGTCCTATTGACTAGTCTCAAGAAGGTGTTCCAGGTAAAACAATCATAGCTTCTTCCTAGAGTATCCAAATTGATTGGTACTGGTTTCATTGGATCGTGGACAGTCTTTAGTATTTCTGGTACGAGTTTCAGAATTTTATATCAGTTATTTTGTGCGGGGCACGTTATACAAGTGAGATCTCCTGGAAAGGCCAAAAATCAGCAAGTTGTGGGAAAGTTACCGTAAATTCCACTTGGCACATCCAATTTTGATTAGACTTGTGGCATTGCAAAGAAGAAATATCAGAGAACTACATAAAAGAAAGTTCCATAACCAGAAGGGTTGAAACTTGGGAGATAAAACAGAAGAAAGATTGTCTAGTAGAACCACCTCAAATTCAAGGTTCAAAAGTGATACTTGACCAACATGCCACCCAAAAAGGGAACTTCTACACCAAATAAGCCTCCAAACAATCCTAATTGGACTCTTGATGAAGGTGAAGAAATGCGTAGGCACATAAATGATTTACAAAGGAAGACAGTAACAAAAGATGAACTACAAGAGATGGAAGCTAAGTTGGAGGCAAAGATGGATGGTTTAAAAGAGGAGATCATGGAAGTATTGAAAATTTTCGTAACAGAGAAGACACATGAAAGTGAAAATGCATCCCATGAAATTATGATGAGGACACAAGGAAGGTGAATCAAGAATGGAGAAACTCCAACTTTGGGTTGAAGACCAACTACGTTCCTAAGATCGATATGAGGAAGTTTGATGGCAAGGACCCAATCACATGGATACTTCAGATGGAGCAATTCTTTGATCTAAATAATGTGCCACATACACAAAAGGTACGAATTGCTTCTTTATATTTAGAACCTAATCAATTTGTATGGTATCGATGGATTTGCTCTTGCAAATCACTCGTCACTTGGAGATTTTTCATAGAAGAAATGATAGCACACTATGAGGATACAAGGAGCAATACCTTCTTTAGCCAATTGATAAATCCCAAGAAAAAGGGTTCAGTTACCGAGCACATTGAGAACTTCTAAAGATTGAATATAAAGGTAATCGATATTCTAGATGAGCACTTTATTGATGTATTCATAGGAACTTTAAAGGATGACATTCAACATGAGGTTTTCCTTTGGGAACCCAAATCATTGGAGAATGCATTTAAGGTGGCAATAAATGTTGAAAGTAAAAATATGGCTATGGCTACTAGAAGGAGAAATCCTAACATCTATAGAGAGAAAAATGCTCCTTCTTCTAAAACACCTCAACCTACAAGGTTGACACCTCAACAATTGAAGGAAAGAAAAGAAAAAGGTTTATGCTTTAAATGTGACAACAAGTACAGTAAGGGACATAAGTGTGGTGAGAAGAAATTATTCTACATAGATTGTGAAGAGGAAGAAGAACAAGAAGCATCTCAAGATGAAAACTTAGAAGCAATTTCGTCTGAAGAGTTGACTCCCATGATATCATGTAATGCATTGGCTGGAATTAGCACTCCTCAAACCCTCAAGATCGAAAGATACATCAAAAATAAAAAGGTAATAGTCCTAATTGATTCTAGCAGTACTCATAATTTCATTCACTATAAATTAGCCAAAGTTCTCAATTGCTTTGTATATCCAGCGCCAGAGTTTCAAGTAATGATTGCAAATGGAGGAACTATCAATTTCTCAGGAAAATGCAATAAGATCAATCTTACTATGGGGGAATATGTAATGAATAGTCCAATGATTGCTATACCCA
>ML792931.1:66446-98879 GCA_009831015.1 Picea engelmannii
CATACAAATTGGAGTTGCCTGCATCTTCACGAGTACACCCAGTTTTCCATGTTTCATGCTTAAACAAGGTTATAGGCGACAAGATCCCAGTTCAAACTATATTGCCAGAACTTGACGAGGAAGGAAAAATCATATTGGAGCCTAAAGACATCAATGACACAAGAATTCGCCAACTGAGGAATAGATCCATTTCAGAGTATCTCATTAAATGGAGGAAACTACCGACTGAAGATTCCACTTGGGAAGATGAGTCTTTTATACAGAAGCATCCAGAGTTACTCAAGCATTGTGGACAATGCTTGTCTCAAGGGGAGGGGCATGTTAAGCCCTAATATTGGCTCATTACCCCTTAATTGGGGCATATTACATTAGTAATGTTATTTTATTTATGTCGGCTTTATTTCAAGCATGAGTTTTATTTCATTTAGCATGCACTTGAACCATAAAAAAATGCAGCTACACCAAACACAAGTTCTGCAATAACCAAGATCACAAGAAGAATTACCATACACAAGAACACAAGAAATATCCTAGGAAACCCTTCTACTCAAGGGAAGAAAACCCAACAATCCTTTGCTATATTCTCAAGAGAATATCACCCAACCATAAAACCCTAATGCACATAAGAGGGTGCTCTACAACCTTGAAACCTGCGCCCAAGAGAGGTGCGCACTTCATCCCTAAAATGTACTTGTTGAAATTCTGAAATGTCAAGTGTGAGTGTGTTTCCTCAATGGGGAAATCACCTTTAATTATACTAGACTAGACACAACAATAGGTTTGTTTGTTGGCACAATGGCATCAACCTCAATAACTTATAAATATAATTATTTATTACAATAAACATTAATTATCTTTCACATATGGTGGGGTTGACTTGTACCCTTTACATCACAATTAGGGTTACAAGTAAATCTTACAAATAGACAATATAGAAAGGGATCCACACATCCACTAGTGCTTATCCACTACGGACACATCCACTTGTGCTCAACCACAGGGATGTCATACTCAATAGATCTCTATCTCAACTAAGTCCATAGTAGAATCATCTGGAGTGCCACATCGACTCAACTCTCACACAGAGGATAACGATACACCCATCACATGGGCACACCCAACCACTAGGGGATGACTCAAATCTCACACAGAGGAGAACAATGCACCCCACCACATGGGCATGCCCAAAACTGGGCTCTCTCACAGGTCGACTCAACTCGGTCACAGAGGAGAATGTATCCGGGAGGACGTCTCATGAATCTGCAATCATCAACACTCCCTATTAGCTAGGGAGGCATTCTCCACTAGGCTAAGTCTCTCACAGAAGTACTTGAACTTTGTCCTGGAAAGCAGTTTGGTGAAGATATCTGCAATCTTCTCATGTGTAGGAAGGTGTTGCACATGTACTTCTTTCCTCTGCACCATGTCTCTGATATAATGATATTTTATCTCAATGTGTTTTGATTTATCGTGAAACACATGATTCTCAGAGATCTTCACACAACTCTGGTTATCACAATGAATAACGGTAGAATCCATCTCATGATCAAATAAATATGCAAGGAGCTTGCAAATCCACACTGCTTTGCAGACTGCCACACTTAATGCTATATACTCTGCTTCTGTGGTACTCAAAGACACAGAGCTTTGTTTCCTGCTGCACCAAGAAACCATGGAAAACCTCAAGATAAAAAAACAACCAAATGTGTTCTTCTAATACACTACGCTCCCTTCCCAATTTGCATCAGCATATGTCTGCAATATCATGTCTACACTAGAGGAATATATCAGGCCATATCTAATTGTGCCTCATAGATATCTCAATACATGCTTCACTACTATCCAGTGAGTCTGTCTCGACTGACTCGTGAATTGGTTGAGTACATTCATTTCATATCATATATCAGGTCTGGTGTTAACTAGATACATCAATTATCCAATTAACTGTCGATAAAGGTGTGGATCAATCTCGCCTGAATCATTAGAATAATCGTTCATTTTCCTCAGATCCATCACGATCGGTGTAGGCATGGATTTGTAGTCTGTCATGCCGAATTTCTTCAATAGATCCACTGTATATTTTCCTTGACTCGGGAAAATCTCATCAGTCCTCTTCCATACTTCTAGTCCCAAGAAGTAGTGCATCGTACCCAGATCCTTCATCTCAAATTCAGAAGTCAATGCTTGCTTGCATTCAACAATAAGACTTTCTGAACCGGTGAGGAATAAGTCATCAACGTACAGGACCAATATCAGGAAATCTTCACCAACAATGTGATAATATAGGTTTGGATCAAAAACACTTTTGTTGAATCCCAAACTCATCAGGAATCCATCCATCTTCGCGTACCAAGAATGAGGTGTCTTCTTTAGTCCATACAGGGCTTTCTTCAACCTACAAACATGATATTTCTTCTCATGTATCACGAATCCATATGGTTGCTTGATATAAACCTATTCCTCAATATCATCATTGATAAAGGTTATATTTACATCCATTTGATGTAGTTTACAACCCATGGATGCATCTAGTGCAATGATAGTATGGATGGAAGTGTATCGGTCTACAGGAGAAAATGTCTCCTCATAATCAATTCCCTCCACTTGTGAGAATCCCTTGACCACAAATCTAACATTCTACTTCTCGACACTTCCATCAGTTGCATGCTTGATCTTATAGACCACTTGGAAGTCACTACAGACTTCCCTTGTTGTCTCGGAACAATATCCCATACATCATTTTTCATGATGGACTAATACTCTTCTACCATGGAATCTTTCCATACCTACTGACCTACTACTTCTCCATGACAAGAAGGATTAGTACCAATGATGTGGATCATGGCTGAAACATAGCTCACAAATCTCTTTGGTTTCTTTCTCTCTCGGAATGTTCCTCGAGGAGTTGCATGTCCCTCTGCCTCCTGCAGAGTTTGTCGAGCCCAGGAAGGCATTTTATGGCCTACTGCAATGTCTTTGGGGACATCAACTGGATCAACTGGATCAACTGGAACAATGGTTGTCTCCCTTTGAACTGCTAAAGGGGGATAAGGTATTGTCTCACTGTCAATCTCCATCTGAGATTATCTGGATCTTCAAAAGGTTATCTCTTCCTCAAGGATGACATCTTTTCTCACCTCAAACTGTCTATGACCAGGTATGTAGATCCAGTATGCCTTCGAAGATTCATTGTATCCCACAAATGTAACCTTTCTTCCTAAAAGTTCTAGCATGGACCTCTTCTCCTTGGGTACATGAAAGTATATTGGACACCCAAATATCCTGAAGTGTCCAACCTTAGGCTTCACTTCGATGAAGGCTTCTTCGGGAGTCATATTCTTCAAAATCTGGTGAGGAATCCTATTCTAAATGTATATTGTTTTCATGGATGCTTCTTCCCACATAATCATAGGTAGCATCTGATCATGTATTATTTCTTTGGTTACCTCAATGATGGCTATGTTCTTCCTCTCTGCAACCCCATTTTTTTGAGGGTTATAAGGAACTGTGTACTCCCTTTTGATCCCTGCCTCAATACAGAAATCACTAAAATCCCTAGAGGTGTACTCTCCTCCATTATCTGATCTTAGTACCTTGATCTTCCTTCCGGTTAGGTTCTCAACGTGAGCTTTGAATTCTTGAAATCTTGCAAGGACTCCATCCTTGGTCTTTAAGAAATAAATCCATGTTTTCCAAGAGTGATCATCTATGAAGAGCACATGGTACAATTATTCATTCAAGGAGGTAATAGTCATTGGTACACACACATATGAATGTATTAAGTCCAATATCCCCTTGGATATGTTGTCACTACTCAATAAGGACCCCTTGACATTATTTCCAAGATCACAACCTCTGCAAACACCATTATGTTGAACTTGTATCTCTGGAAGGCTTGTTACCATATTCCCTAGAGTTGTAAGGGCTCTATAATGAATGTGAGCAAGTCTACTATGCCATAGCTCACTCAAGAAGATAGTATCATGTAACAGGGCCTAGACTGGTTGGAGAGTCAACCTGTATAAGCTATTTTCTCGAACACCAATTACTCGGGTAGAATTCATATGTGAGTCCTTGTGCCATGCAAGAACTTTTCCTTAAGAAAAGGTAACCTTGTAGCCTTTGTCCTCTAAGGTAGAAATGAATACAAGGTTCCTTTTCATCCCAGGTACATATAGTACCTCACTCAACTGAAGAGGTATGTCAGAATATAGTTGGAATGTAGAAGTTCCAACCCCTTTCACATTATATCTGGCATTGTCTCCAAGTACAACATGTAGACTAGTCTCTTTCTCAGCAAGATCTGTCAGATGATCCCTATATATGGTCATGTCCTTGGAGGCACCACTGTCAATTAACCAAACATCATTATTAGTAGGAACTGCACATGAGAGTGTTGATATGAATAATAAGGCTTCATCTTTGATGTCTTAATTTCTCTGATGTGGCTCTGGATCAACATCAGCAAGTTGTCTTTCTTTCTCTTCATTGGTAGCTATCTCTGGTAAATATTTTTGTATCACACTCAATAGGTCATCCTCTTAAAGGGTGATCTGTAGTCTTGACTTCCAGGAACTGAAGTTGCTTGATCCATCAACCCTATCTTCCACCAAGGTTATGTTCCTCATGGTTTGCAGATTGTTCCACAAACCCTTAGCAACTAGGCTAGGAAACCTAACGGCTAGGCTAGGCTAGAAATATTTTGTTTAGTTGGTCTTATGACTACCAATAATAATCCTTGAAGGTCAAAATAACACCGTTAAGCTTGAAAAATCCTTCAATGATCTGCAAAAACCCTAAAACTGAAATTTCTGCAAAAAAATTGTGAAACCCTAGAAACCCTAGGGCCAAAAATCCAAAATTCTCAAAAATTCAATATGAAAGTTGTTGGAGGTGCGTTGAAGGAGGCCATATACTCCTATTCAATTTTATCCCCAACGTTTCAGTGGAAGGTGTTGAAAAAACCCAAAAAGGAGAGGGTCGTACTTTTTTTGGAAACCCTAGGAGGGTCGTACGATTTTGCAGCAAAGAGGACGGCTTGCTTGAAGGCTTGTGCAATAGATTATTTCAATTCCTAAGCTATAAAATCATGTTGAATTTTAATTATGCTAGGTTCAAGCATGAGGTTTATTTAATTTATCATGTACTTGAACCATAAAAAAATGCAGCTACACCATACACAAGTGTTGCAATAACCAAGATCACAAGAAGAATTGCCATGCACAAGAACACAAGAAATATCCTGGGAAACCCTTCTACTCAAGGGAATAAAACCCAACAATCCTTTGTTATATTCTCAAGAGGATATCCCCCAAAGATAAAACCGTAATGCACACAAGAGGGTGCTCTACAACCTTGAAACTTGTGCCCAAGAGAGGTGTGTACTTCATCCATAAAATGTACTTGTTGAAATTCTGAAATGTCAAATGTGAGTGTGTTTCCTCAATGGGTAAATCACCTTTATTTATACTAGACCAGACACAACAATAGGTGTGTTTGTTGGCACAACAAGGACGACCTCAATAACTCATAAATATAATTATTTATTACAATAAACATTAATTATCTTTCACATATGATGGGGCCTACTTGTACCCTTTACATCAAAATTAGGGTTACAAGTAAATATTACACTTAGACAATATAGCAAGGGATCCACACATCCACTAGTGATTAGCCACTAGGGACACATCCACATGTGCTCAGCCACAGGGACATCATACTCAACATATCTCTATCTCAACTGAGTCCACAGAAGAATCATCTGGAGTACCACATCGACTCAACTCTCACATAGAGGAGAACGATACACCCATCACATGGGAACGCCCAACCACTGGGGTGTTGATGAATGAATCTATGTGAGACATTCTCCAATTTACAAACCTATGAGATGTGGATCATTGCAGCTATGTGAGTCTTTATCTCAACTTATAAACCTGGGAGAAATCCCCTAAGAAGGGTATGTGGTTCCTGCCTGAGACAGAGCTAGGAATGTAGAGATGAAATCCTCCATTCAGCGAGTTGAGAAGAACTCTAGATGATTATCCAGTGGGAAAGGTGATCTATTTATTTAGACATGCATGTGGCTGAGCACAAGCTAAGAATGTGAAATACCAAAGTATTAGGTGCATCATCATGTGAACATAAATGAAGATGATGTATTATCCTCCTCTAAGCAACAGATTTGAATAGAAAACTACAGATGATTCTCATGTGTGAGGCAATGGGAAAGAAAATCTATAGAGTGGGCGTGCCTATGGACGAGCACAGGTGAACGTGTGAAGATCTCGTTCTTCTGTGTAATGCAGTGAGTCGGAGATATGACATCCCTATGGATGTTCCCCTAGTGGATGAGCACTAGTGGGTGTATCAGATCCCTTTCTATATGTTGTTCAAGAGTTAGACCTGCTTGAAACCCTAATTGTAATGTAAAGGGTACAGTTTGGCCCCACCTTAATGTGATTAATAATAAATGTAAAAGATAATTAATCTAGTTAATATTAATTATAATATAATAATAATAATTATTATTATTATTATTATTATGTGACTTAGAGAGGTCGGCCATGTTGAGCCAATAGACACTTATGTTGACAGTTTTAGGTTAGTATAAGTAAAGGTAAAATCCCCATTGTGAAAACATATCCTCCATGTGAGTTTGGAAATTTCAGCAAGTACAATTACTTGGTAAAAGTGCACACCTCTCTTGGTCACTAGTCTTCTAGGGTTTGAGCACCCTCTTGTGCACTAGGTATTTCTTGGTGGTGAAGGTATTTATATTGAAGAATATAGCAAAGGATTTGGCTGGGTTTTCTTCCCTTGTTGAGAAGGGTTTCCCAGGATACTTCTTGTGTTCTTGTGCATGGTGTTTCTTCTTGTGATCTTGGTTGCTACAACATTATTGTTTATGGTTAAGTGAAATGCTAAAAATGGAATGAAATTCATGCTTAACCTAGCTTATGAAAAATCAACATGGTATCAGAGCATAAGTCTTGAAGAACCCATTTCACAAGCTACAAGATTTTACCAGTCATCCCTCCTCTTCTGCAAAACCGTACGGCCCTTCTAGGGTTTCCAGAAAATCTGTACGGACCTCTTCTTTTGAGTGTTTCAGCCCCTAAAACTTGGACGTTGAGGCAAATTTTGGCATGGGAGAGTGTTGGGCTCTAAATATGTCCTAAAAACAACCTTAGTCTAACATTAATTTATCAACCGAGGATTTGTCTTTTCTTTCAAGAATATCAGTAAAGTCGATGCAAATAGTTGTAGAGGTTAAAATCATGTAGATAATTCAGTTAAAGAAAATCTGAGTTCTTCACTAATCAAGTTCCTCACACATTCATTAAAAACTTTGAAACTAAAAACTCACTCAACAGAATTGTAATCTTATCACTAACACACTGCGAATCAAAGACACTAATTAATTTGTTGAATTCACCTAACTAAGAAAACAATAATTTAATTTGTGAAAACACTTAATGAATCAATCTATTTCATCTAACTAAGAAAATAATAATTTAATCTATGAAAACACATAATGAATCAATCTATCAATGATTATTTAACATGTTGGAAAAGAAACAACGAATTACTATAAAATTAAGAAGGAACAACAAATGTGAATTTAAGCGAAAGGAACAACAAATGCAAATTTGGTAAAAGGAAAAGCGTATGCGAAAATGAGAGGAACTTTCAAGAAATAAACTAACAACAATGGGAAATGGAACAACAATTGATAAGCTTCAAATGAAACATCTATCCTCTGTAATTGAATAGCATAGCCAATTTATAAAAGAATCAATACACTCATGAATTTATCTTAATTTTTGCAAGGAAATTCAAATCACAAAACCAAAATATAATTGATATGATTACAGATGAAATAGTAACTCCTTCTGAATGGGCCCACGGTCTTCAGAAGATACTGCTGCTAAAAACTCAATACACAAAGATGATCAAAACGCTCAAAGATTTCATTAATTCCATAACTGGTAAATCATTTACAATGGACTGCTTGTACAGAGCAATTCAAAGATTTGAATGTTTGATTGAATTTCTTGGGTATCTCTCTATTGCTCATCATCCTCTATATATTACAATGACATGAGTAAATTAAGCTATCCTGAGGATCGAGAGATCCCCGGGATTGCTTTTACTATTTATAAAGATTACAAAATAAAGAGTCAATCTTCTTCTAAACCACTTTATTCATGATTCCTTCAATCTTCAACAACTTATGTATCTTCAGGATCTCTTTAATTATCTTGAGGTAACAACGATTGTCCATTTTCTACAATAAAATTAAATAATTCAAACCAAAATTTAGAAATTATCTAATATCTCTCAATAATATTTCTAGAATACTTTTTACTCATTTTCTCTCCTAATTACTTCTAATTAATGGAAAATTCAATCAAGAATGTATCATAAATCATGGTAATAAGGAGAATATTTGTACCTTTTTCACAACTCAACATACCCCCCAGCTTACCTTTTTGCATGTCCTCATGCAAGAAGAGAATTTACATGTAAAGAATTGATACTGAAGGGAGGAGATGTCTTTTCTCCAGGTCTCGTGAACCCATGCTTACCTTTAAGCACTTCAAAAGCAACATCTTCCTCCTTTTTACAAAGTTCATAATTACTCTAATAACCATCTGGAGGATACCAAATAATGGGAGGATTGTACCTGCATCCAATCCAATCAAACCCTTCATCTAGGATCATTTTGGCATACCTCTCTAACCTGAAGGTGGTTGCGTGAATTTTTTTGAAACCAAAGGGTTCCTTGTTCTTGACTGCATTTGAGGGGAAATCCCATCTTAGTTTGGCAGCAGAAATGGCTTCTTCTCTAATCTCTCTAAAATAATGTAGACCTAAATGTGCAACATGTTTATGGATGGGAGCTAAATATTCTACCACATTCTCCGTCTTCATGAATGTTTTGTGCTGCATAATGGTTTTAAGGGTTTTAGGAGGTTCCCCTTTGATCCATAGGTCTAACCCAGTCTCCCTTTTCATGAAAACCTTGTGTGCTTTAGCCTACCTAGTTTGGTTTTTGGCGAAGGATATGAATTCCTGAAACTGTATGTCCCCAGTGAAAGGACTAAGGTTCTCATTTTTATTTTCTCCTAGGATGAATTTGTGAAGGTATAATTCACACAGAAAGTATTGAACTCCATCCTCTTGTTCTCTAAAACATGAAACAAAATCAGAAACAATGGTAAACTCAAAAGGTTTTCCTACTCTAATAGCTTTTATTCTTAGCATCAGATAACGTTCTAATATAAATAAGGTGTAATTAGTAGCAGGGGCCCTGCAAGCTACTATATCAAAATAAACAGAGAAAATTTCTTTGATTTTCTCCAATGCTTCATATAACTGGCCCTGTACTTTCTTCACCTTTCCTTGAGCTCTGTTGAGCTCAGCAAAAGTATCATTCTTTGTTGATGACATGGATTTAAGTTGTTTGACAACTCTCTGATGTTCTGCCATTGTTACCATTTCACTTCTGCATTGAATCAGGGTTTGTTGGGATTACACCAGTTATGCTTCTAACCTGCTAATGATGGCATCTTGTTCAGGGGATTGAGATGCTTCTTTAGTATGAATAGTTGTCTCTATTTTTGTTGGAGCATCTGTCTGGGTTCCTATTTCAATTGTTTCCAAAGTAGCAAGAATATCTATAGGAAACACTCCTTCAGTTTGAAAAACTATTTCTTATGTGGCTAGAATCTCAGTCTGAGTTTTTGTTTTAGTTGTTTCCATAGGAGCATGCAATTATGTTTGTGTTCTAGTAGAATTGGTGTGGACTATTCTTCTGGGAAGTGGCTTTCTTCCTTGTACTCTAGGCCTCTTGGATTTCTTCTTCGCATGGGCCTTATCAGCCTGTTCCAACTGCTTCTTAAGTTGTTTAATTATTTCTTTTAATCGGCCAACTTTTTGTTTTAACACTTTTACCCTCTTAACCCTTTTTCTCAATATCTTGTTTTCATGTTTTAATCTTCTTATTTTATCGTTGCCTTTACCTATTGTTTTCTTCTGTCTATGGGGAATTTCTAGGTCTTCCCCAACTTGATCAGCTGGTGACTACGCCCCTGTTTCTTCTAGATTCTCTATTTGTTCTAAATGACTATTTACCTCAATTTGAGGTTCTAGTTGTTTTGTTCCTTCAGGAGATGGCATCTCCATGTCAGGAAGATCCAAGACAGGGTTTGAATGGGAGGAAGTTAGTGCTTGGGGTTCTCCAGACCTGTATGTGTCTTTAGCAATTGATGTCCCTAAATTTCCCAGTACTTGAGCCATCTCTACTTCATAACTTCTGAAGAACTGTTATGTGAGGATTTCTAGTGATGGTTGTCTTATCTGTATAGTTTCCTGTGAGGGTTGTTTTGTCTATACAGTTTCTTGTGAGGGTTGTTCAGTCTGTACAGTTTCCTGAGTTTCTTCAGGTTGTACTGTATTTTTACTCCTTTTTGCAGTGGAGGTTTCAGGAACAACAATTGTTCTTTTTATCTTCTTCTTTGATGTTTCTACCTATATGGTCCGAGTTTCTGCCAGCTAGATGGGGTCTGCTTCAATTTTAGGGTGGGGTACTGAAACTTCCAATTGGGCATTGTCTCCTCCTACTTGGGAAACCTCAATTCTATGTGGGGGAATTTCATGATGTATTTCAGATTGTTCAATTTGTAGGGGCTCAATTAAATCTCCCCAAGTGATTTGTGTTTGGCTCAAGGCCCTGCTTACTATTAATTTTACTATTCCATGGTGACTAATTATATTGACAGGGTCTTTGGCCTTCTGATTCCTTGCAGCAACTTCATGTAACATGGCATTTAGAAAAAATGGCAAATTTATTACTGACATTTGTTTTAGCGCTGCTAGCAGTTTGAAGTGGTGCGGTATCACCAAATTGTATCTCCCATCACATGTGATATATCTATGAATTACTCCTGCTAGCTCCCTCCATGGCTTGCTGAGTGCAGTGGGGTTGAGTCCTTTCCCTTTTTTGTTAAGTTCTTCTCCTAGTTCCGCAAAAGACTCCACAACCTCCTTGAG
Source organism: Picea engelmannii (assembly GCA_009831015.1). Classification (NCBI taxonomy): domain Eukaryota; kingdom Viridiplantae; phylum Streptophyta; class Pinopsida; order Pinales; family Pinaceae; genus Picea; species Picea engelmannii. Next base: position 77,508 of record ML792931.1, read on the forward strand.
TGTTGTGTATTTCCCAGTCCACTGTGTGCCTTCATTTGGGAGGCTTGTTACCTCCTCTATAATTTCCTCAGTGACCGGAATTTTTATGTCTCAAATCACCGAGACTCCCCTCTGTAAATTCTGGAAAAATGCTAGCGTGATATTTATGTCAGATCCCTGTAATTTGTTGAAATATTCTATCCACCCCAGAAGATGTAAAATTTTCCTTCAGTTATTTGCAGCAATGTGGGCTCTCGGCGGACGCTTCAGCTGCCCATGTCTTCTGCCAACAAGTCAGCACAACTATTGTTCTTCGTTGCAACTTAGTTAGACCACCAGCTTGTGAGAAAATATTATCAGAAATGGTAAAAATCACCGAACAACAAATGTATATAAAAATGTGAATTATTCCATTCATTGTAATCATTATGATCTATCGATAAACGTGCAGAATATCCACCCCCTGATAAATGAAAATGTCGACCTCGATTGTTGACATGTGCGAGTGTAATGATGGAAGGTAGTTCAAGTGAGGGGTAATTACTACACTGTCATCGTCGCTGGGAGAAAAATCATTAATAACCTTAAAAATCACTTTAATAGTAATCATGAACAATAATCACTCTTTTGTGGGAAATATACATTCAAATACCTATATTCAAAAATTGTTTAAGGAAAAATATTTCGAGTAATCTAAATCTGTTCATGTGTTAGAAATATTCCACATCTCATAACTTTGTTACTTTCCCTTGTTATTGAATATAACTGGAATGATAGCCTCTTTCTAAGAAAGGAAGTCTAGGAACACACAAAAAACTTTGTGTATTTAAGATAAACTTCCATACCACACGAAGAGCCACTGCTGCCAACAGGCGTCCATAGCCTCGACAGGGTTGCCTTTTAACCCATAGATGAGCCTGTATCCTTAATAAATAGTTTGAATCATCTTTTCCCAAAAATTCCACTATCCTGGTTTGGTATCCAGATAACAATAATGCCACTCACTAGATCGTAACCTAAGTGAACAAGCTGGCTCATGATGAGACCTCTTGTCCTTTGACGAAAAAATGTCAAAGGCCATTGCCCTAGTGTGGTAGCCATAGTTGGAATGTCACTTATGTTATTACCTTATGATCGTGGTATGTTGTCTCATGATGAGACCCCCTATCCTTTGTGGGAGAAGTTTATTTTCTTTATTTATTTTTAATTTTTATTTCCATTTTTTTTTTTAAAGGCTTTATTAAGGGAGGCTCATCTACTCCTTAAGAGTGAGGGATGGCATAAGAAGTGTAAGAATGCCATGTAAAAATGTGCCTTAGAATCCTTATTATGATATCAAGGAAAATTATCATTCAAGTATATGTATTTATAGGGGAAATAAACGAATTATGGTGGTTAAGGATTATGAACAATATTAAGATAATTCGGAGAAATCAATCCAAAAAACAATTCGTTAAGGTATGCTAGATATTCCACAAAAGAAAATGACAAATCGTTACTATGATAATTAGAAGTGGTGCTGAAAGTTAGTTAAGTTCATACCCAAAGGAGTGGCTACGTATCAGAACGACGTGTTGTTAGTGAAAAATCATTATTTTCAAAGGAAAGGAACAACAACAGGAACAATTGCAAAAAGGAACAACAGTTGTTTCTTTTTTGAAAGAACAACGCTACCCGGAAATAAGGGATGGAAATCAAGATAAATGGAATGAAAAATTTTCTATTCAAATGAACGATATGACTCATGAAAGGGAATGACAATCATAAAAAAGGAATGACAGTTGTTCCGTTCAAATGAATGACACTACCCACAAAGGGAACAACAATTGCAACAAAGGGAATTATAGTTGTTCCGTTCAAATGAACGATACTACCCGCAAAGGGAACAACAATCACAACAAAGGGAACGATAGTTGTTCCTTTCAAATGAATGACACTACCCACAAAGGGAACAACAATCACAACAAAGGGAACGACAATCGTTACGTTTGAATGAACGACAACAATGATGTTCAAATTTTAACCATCTAATTAAGTAATTGGAAACCTCCCACAAACATTTTTGTTTTAGCGAATCTAGGATTGATTAGTCGTCAACTAAATTCATTCAATTTTTATGGATAGGTTTATTCAATGCTCAAAGTATTGGCTGGTTTGTTAGTGTCATGCATTCATTTTCTATTTATTACAATTGTGCATTCTTTTAGTGCAATCGCCTGACTTTTTGTTGCAGAACGTGACATATTCATTTCCTAAAACAAGGTTTATATTCGATGGATTTTTCAAAGTGAGAAAGGAGCAATTTGAAGTTTGAATAAGGAATAGAAAAGAGTGCAAATTATATTCATTACAGTCATCTCTTATGGTTTTTGTTCTCCAAATTTTCTTATAATGACTTTCCTAGGAAGTAAAAAAAAAAACTAAAAAACTCAATCAAATCTTTAAAGAAAACTATATACAATATGTAAAGTGCTTGAAGAAAAACAATTTCACGGAACTAAAAATGTTGGGTTACCTTCCCAGCCAACTAAAATTTGAACAGTAGGATCATTACTTACTTCTTGGAAAAAGGATTCTTTTGAAAGCGGTCGATAGTAGAGTCGTAGCTGATGTCCATTTATAAGAAAAGGAGAACCATACCCATCGATGGTAACTAAAGTGACAGTGCCATTATCATGAACTTAATTGATTTCATATGGTCCCAACCACCTTGTCTTCAATTTTCTAGGAAAATCCTAAAATCTAGAATCATAGAGAAGCACCCAATCACCTTTCTGGAAGGTTTTCTTCTTGATATGCTTATTGTGCCAGCTAGCTCTTTGTTGCTGAATAATAGTTGTGTGTTGAAGGGAGAAAATGCATGCTTCATCTAACTCATTGAGCTGTTGTAAGCGTTGTGTTTGTGCCTCCGTAAGATCCGATCCAATTTCCTGGGCCATTCTTAGAGTCTTGATATCAAATTCAATTGGAAAAATAGGTTCTTTGCCAAAGACTAGATGATAAGGAGATAGCCAGTAGTGTTACACCATGTTGTACGATAGGCCCATAAGGCATTTGGAAGCTCGGTTGCCCAATTTTGATGGTTTGTTGAGATTGTTTTTGTCAAGATTGCCTCCAAAAATTTAATGGTACTTTCCACTTGTTTGTTTTCCTATGGGTGGTATGGTGAGGTAACTATGTGTTTAATGTGATAATTGCGCAGAGTGGTCATGATTTTATGGGTTGTAATTGCAACCCTCCGTCAATGATTACTTCCCTGGGTAATCCATAGCATACAAATAATTCAAATAGAAACTTAAGGACTGTTTCCTCAGTTGTGTTTGGCAATGCCACTGCTTCTACCCATTTGGTCATATAGTTTGTTGCAACTAGTATATAATCTTTCTGGTTTGATTTTGGGTTGAAGGGGCCAACAAAATCCAGTGCCCATCTCTTGAAGGGTTTTTCCAACACTTTTGCTTGTAGGGTAATTTCATCAGCTTGGCCTGGTTGACCCATCATCTAACAGTTTTCGCAGGCCTGAACATACTTCTTTGCATCTTTAAATATTGAGGGCCAATAATAGTCCATCTGTAAAACCTTATGCCCAGTTCTGCGGTATGCAAAATGTTCGCCACAGGGCTCATCGTGGCCCGCCTTTAAGACATCATAAATTTTATCATCTCTAACGCAGCTTTGGATCTAAAGGTCAAACCCTGTGTGGAAAATATATCCACCAATCCAGGTGAACCATGCACTGCATTGAACAATTAGTTTCCTTTCTCTTGATGACAGGTGTGTTGGTAGTTTCCCAGCTGCCATATAATTCACCACATCAGCGTACCAAGGCGTCTTAATAGTGACAATGAACAAGTGTTTGTTAGGGAATTGGTATTCAACTGTCAAAGATTTATCTATTTTGGGTATGCGAGACAAGAAATCTGCAACAAAATTCTCTCTTTCGGGCCAATCCTTGATGGTGATGTTGAATTCCTACAATAGTAATAACCACCAAGTAACCCGTCCATTAGTAATAGGTTTGTTAGCTAAATATTTAATAGTAGAATGATCATTATACAAAATAAATGGATATCCTATTATATAGTGGAAAAATTTATTAATAGCATGTATAATGGATAAAAATTATTTTTCTGTTACTATGTAATTTAATTAAGTGGGAGTAAGATTTTTGCTAATAAAATAAATAGAATAAGGTTTCTTGTCTTCTTCCTGTCCAAGGACAACGCCTATGGTGATATTTGATGCATCTGTAGAGATGTGGAATGGTAATTTCCAGTTTTGTCCTCTCAACATCGGTATTGTTGAAACCAATCTTTTGAGTTCTGCGAATGCAACATCACACTTATCAGACCACTGAAATTCAACATTACCAGTTAAATCATGTAAAGGTGCAGCTATTCTTGAAAATTTTTCTATGAATCTGTGATAATATATTGCACAGCCAAGGAAACTATGTACCTCAGTTTGTGTATGAGGTGTAGGCAGATTAAGGATTACCTCTATTTTTGCTAGGTCTACCTTGATTCCATCTGCAGAAACATAGTGTCCTAGTACCACATCTTCAGTCATCATCATATGACATTTCTCATGACTCAAACATAGCCTGGTAGCAATGCATCATTCCAGTACCTTCTCCATATTACTTAGAGCTTGATCAAAGTTAGTGCCATAAGGGGTGAAATCCTCCATGTAGACTTCAAGTCCTTCATTAATCAAATCAGAAAATATGCTTAAAATAGCTATCTTGAATGTAGCTGGAGCATTACATAATCCAAAGGGAAATACTCTATATGCAAAGGTACCCCAGGGACATGTAAATGTAATTTTATCCTAGTCTTCTGGAGCAATCTGAATCTGATTATAACCACTAAATCCATCTAGGAAGGAAAAAAACTTCTTCCCTGCTAAAGTATCAAGGACCTGATCAATAAAAGGTAGGGGAAAGTGGTCCTTCTGGGTAGCCTTATTTAGTTTTTTGTAGTCTACACAGATCCACCACTTTCCATCTTCTTGGGGACGATTACTAGTGGAGAGACCCACCGGCTGTCTGAAATAAGATATATGAAATCTACATCCAACAGTTTTTGTAATTATTCTTTGACAACGTCCCTGAGATGAGGATTCAATCTTCATTGGGGTTGTTGGATGGGTCGAGCATATTTTTCAATATAGATATGATGTGTATAGAGTTGGGGATCAATTCCCTTCATGTCAGGATACTCCCAAGCAAAAGCCTATTTATATTTAGAAAGGATCTGAATCAATTTTTGTTGTTGTTGCTCATTCAGATTAGCATTAATATTTAGAAACCTCCCTGATGCAACTTCAACTAAAATGTTTTTATGGACAACCGTAGTGGGAATATATTTCTCCATCAGTTCTTCCAAAGGATCTCCCTGTGCTTCATTATCTAAAATAGCTTTTAGCATTTGACATGTTGGATTACCTATAACGGTTGGGTTGTTAATGAAGCTATTGATCACATCATCTTCTAGTTGGTTTTTGAACCCAAGAGATACTTCCAGTGTGAGAGGAGATCATAGGTTTTCTTTTGGATACCTAGGTGGTTGCAACTGATAATGTATAATAAGTAGACTCAGTTTAGCTGGAGGATACAAGGTGAGGTTCTTTGTAGAATTTCCTCTAGCGATTGTCATGTTGCTTGTGCGACATCCTATGTATGCATCTGTTTTTGCTAGCCATGGTCATCCCAATATCAATGGGTGTCCATCAAATCTACTTCTTGGGTTGATAACTAGGAAATCAGTTGGGTATTCCCAAGAGTCGACTGAGATTGTCATGTCTTGTAATGTGCCCACTGGTTTAACCACCTATCTATCAGCTAGTTCTAACATAATCGAAGTAGGTTCGAAGGAGGTGATACCCAGGACATTACAAGTCTCGATGGTCAGAATGTTAATCGCTACCCCCAAATCCACTAGTTTATTTGGAAAAAAACAACCCTGTATCTGAACTGTTACCACTGGATTCCATGGGTGTGTATACTTAACCGGCTCCTGCTTGCCTAGAATAAGATCGGCCAAAGTTCCTACCACATGAACAGTTGATGGAATTTTAGTTTTCCTTGCAGGCTTCTTCCCACATAATTCTTTGATTGTTTTTGCATAAATTGGGATGTCTTGCAGAGCCTGTAGGAGTGGGATCTTAACATATAGATTCTTTAGTTCCCCGACGATATCAAAGTTAGGATATACAGCTGGTTTTGCTATCATTAGCCTCTCAGGAAATGGGGGTGGAGGAATTACGTCTTCATCATAATTATGTTTATCAACTATGTTTTCCCCATGTTTTGCTTCTTCTGTTATGACCACAATTGATGGTTTTATTGTTGGTTGTATATTATTTTCATTCTCCTGTTCTTGGTGAATGTTACTTTCTTCAGGAGAAATTATACGCCCTGACCTCAATCAGAGTTCATTGCACCCTACAGAGTTAATTTCAACCTCAAAATTCTCGACAATTTGCATGAGATGGGTTGGTCTATTGTTCGGATTCGGGTTGGGTTGAGATAGTAGTTGAGGGCGAATTTGAGGTTGAGGGTTCTGGGGTAATTGAAGTGGATATTGTAAAGTGGGTTGAGCTTGAGGAGCCATCCCCATGGGTTTATTGGTCATTCCCATGGGGCACTGCCAGTTTTGATTCCAATTGGGTGCTTGGGCAGCTGTGTTAGTCCACTGTGAAGGATAGGGGTTATTATTTGAATTATGCCAAGATGGGGTAGGGTATTGCAAGTTAGGCCAGGTGGGATTTGTAGCTGGTTGATTTGGCTAGGGTGCAGTAGGATATTGTTGGGACTTCCAGGTGGGGTTAGCAAATGGTTGGCCCTGCCATGTGTTTCCAAAATTATGTCGTTGATTATACTGCCCAGAAAGGAAAGAAGAGGGATCTTGTAGCGTACCTAGGGGACGTACCTGGGGGACGGGCCTGCCATTGGTGACATTGAGCCATCAGATATATCGGTTCTATTTCCTCTTCCTCTTCTTTAAAGACATATTTTAGTTCTGGGAGTGATGGACATTTCTCTATTTCATGGTCTTTGGCACATATGGCGCAAATCCGAACCACATCCAAGGGACATTCTCTCAGACCATGTTTCCTTCTGCATCGGTGGAAAAATATGGCCAAAGATTGTTTACTTCTTCTTATTTCTGTTTAACCTGTAGAACATCCAATTGTGTAGTCAGAGTACTCAAAATGTATGTTTTAAAATTTTCTAGAAGATTACCAACTTCTTCTCGGGTGACACCCCCGCTAGTAATGTTGTTATTTCTGGTGAGGGGAACTCGTATTCCTGATCTAGTTCGTGTACTTCCACATGAACACCTTATGCACAATTGGATAATGTTATCATAAGTTTCTTGATAAATATCACCTTTTCCATTAAATTCAATGTTTCTGCCCATTCATCCTTCATACCTTTTATCAGAGTGGCTTTAAGTACCTCACCTGGTAGTGTATTGTAAGGTGATCTCTGCAAGTTATATTAAAACCTTTCAACATATTCTTCTAGTGTTTCATTTTCTTTTACAGTCATTTGAAAGATTTTGTCTTTTAAATCCCCGGTTCTACAGTAGTCTTGGTATTTCTTAAGGAAGGCTTGTTTCATCTCATCCCATGAATTTATAGTTCCTCCCCCTAGTCCCATAAACCATCGTAGAGCTTTTCCTTTTAAAGTGGAACGAAAAAGTTTTAGTTTATGGGGTTCAGAGGCGTAGTCATAGCCTCTACACATGACATCAAACTCAAATAAGAACGCATCAGGGTCCTCTGATATCAATCCATGAAAGGTTGGAAGATTCTGCAGTGGAATGGCTTTCATTGGGGAATTAGCAACTAGATCAACTATAGGATATTCCAAAGTGGAATTCTGGGTCTGTGATTGATTTGGCTGTGCCATTTGGTCGAAAATATACCAATAACCTTTAGGGATTTCTTGTTTCGGGTGTTCTATTCGAGGTGGTTGATTATTTGATCCCTTAGGATATTTAATTACGTTGCCTATATCTGGTATTTCAGGTGTTCCTCTTCCTATCAGAATCACAAGAGATCCAGGTTCAGGTGGTGGTGGGTTTGCCTCAACAATTTCACTAGTTTCCCCTTCTCCTTCTTCCAAATTACAATAATTTCCCTCGTCTAAAGGATTTAGAGGTGGAGTATGTGTATTTTGGAAACTTTACTCAATCCCTTCAGTTCCGCTATGAACCTCAACATGAGCTACAGTTGGTGAATTTTTTTCTTGAGTGATTCGGGTGGATCCTTTTTGAGGTCCAACTGAAGCTTGAGATTCAACTTGAGGGATTCGGGCGGATCCTTTTTTAGGTCCAACCGAAGATTGAGATTCATCTTTTTAGATAATTTCATCTATGAAAGTGCTCCTTCCAGGGGGCACCGGACCCTAGGATTTTGTAGTTTTTGGTGGGGGTTTTTATTTTTCAGGTTCTTTCTTCTTAGTCATACACACTCATACAAAATTTTAAGCACCTATATAACCTCCATGCATCAGCTAAAGGTAGGTGTTGGCACAAGAATTTTACTTGTTGCCTACATAGGTTCTTACCTTCCATTTTCAATACCTCATCCTCCAGATATGAAACATATGCTATCTTTGACATTCTCCCCGGCAACAATGCCAAAATGTTGGGCTATAAAGATGTCCTAAAAACAACCTTAGTCTGACATTAATTTATCAACCGAGGATTCATCTTTTCTTTCAAGAATATCAACAAAGTCTATGTAGATAGTTGTAAAGGTTAAAATCGTGTAGATAATTCAGTTAAAGTAAATCCAAGTTCATCACTAATCAAGTTCCTCACACATTCATTAAAAACTATGAAACTAAAAAATCACTCAACATAATTGTAATCTGATCACTAACACACTGCGAATCAAAGACACTAGTTAATTTGTTGAATTCGCCTAACTAAAAAAACAATAATTTAATCTGTGAAAACACTTAATGAATCAATCTATTTCATCTAACTAAGAAAACAATAATTTAATCTATGAAAACACTTAATGAATCAATCTATCAATGATTATTTAACCTGTTGGAAAAGAAACAACGAATTACTGTAAAATTAAGAAGGAACATCAAATGTAAATTTAAGCGAAAGGAACAGCAAATGAAAATTTGGTAAAAGGAACAACGTGCGCAAAAATGAGAGGAAAATTCAAGCAATAAACTAATAGCAATGGGAAATGGAAAAACAATCGATAACCTTCAAATGAAACATTTATACTCTATAATTGAATAGCATAACCAATTTATAAAAGAATCAATACACTCATGAATTTATCTTAACTGTTGCAAGGAAATATAAATCATAAAATTGAAATAGAATTGATATGATTACAGATGAAATAGTAACTCCTTCCGACTGGGCCCATGGTCTTCAGAAGATGTTGCTGCTAAAAACTCAGTACACAAATATGATCAAAACGCTCAAAGATTTCATTAATTCCATAACTGGTAAATCATTTACAATGGACTGCTTGTATAGAGAAATTCAAAGATCTGAATGTTTGATTGAATTTCTTGGGTATCTCTCTATTGTTCATCATTATCTATATATTACAATGACATGACTAAATTAAGCTATCCTGAGGATTGAGAGATCCTCGGGATTTCTTTTACTATTTATAAAGATTACAAAATAAAGAGTCAATCTTCTTCTAAACCGCTGTATGCTTGATTCCTTCGATCTTCAACAGCTTATGTATCTTCAGGATTTCTTTAATTATCTTGAGGTAACAACAATTGTCCAATTTCTGCAATAAAATCAAATAATTCTAACCGAAATTCAGAAATTATCTAATATCACTCAATAACATTTCTAAAAGACCTTTTAATCATTTTCTCTCCTAATTACTTGTAATTAATGGAAAAGTCAATCAAGAATGTATCATAAATCATGGTAATAAGGAGAATATTTGTACCTTTTTCACAACTCAACATAGAGTACGGCCTTCTCTAGCGCACCTCTAGAGACTCTCAGAATGAATTTTCGAGCATTTTGAAATTTTGGCCCTAGGGTTTCTAGGGTTTCTTAATTTTCTACAAATTCATATTTTTAGGGTTTCTTCAACTCTTTGAAGAAGCCTTCAAGATTACCTATGTTCTTCTAACTTTCAAATCTTATTGTTGGAAGTCATAAGCCAAACAAACCCTAAGGTTTCTAGCCTAGCCTAGCCGTTAGGTTTTCTAGCCCAGTTAACAAGGGTTTGTAAAGAATCTAAAATATGATGAACAAACATATTGATGAATGGAAGGAAGATGACGACAAGACAAGGAATCCAATAATCTACACAAACTCTTACATTGAAGGGCCAGCTTTAAAGAAGCAAGATGACAAAAGGTGACACTGTGACTACCTTCTTCATGAAGATCTTAGAGGACAGAGATCAACCAGGTGCCATTGGAGAAATCATATCAGCACCCTGAGGTATGCACTTGTATATTTAGTATTTGTCATGAGGATAATTGCATGAGGAAGGAACCTTTTTGTTGAAGTCATGGATCGAGAGGGATCTCAGTGCATTCAAAGGAACAACACACTGGAAGTGAAGACTCCAGGTTTGATTGTTAGAATTTTTATTCCTCTAACCTATATTTCTAAAGTTTGCTACATTACAAGTAGGTGTTGTAGCCATGACAACATTCCTTAAATTGTTTTGATTCTAGAGATGTACTCATTACTCTCCTTTAGGATATACTCTTTTGTTGGTTCATTTTGTTTTCTTGTTCCAGATAGGCTAACAAGAAAGGAAGATGTCTATCCCTCAGAGGTAGTCACTTGAATCAAAGGGAGTCAAAACTATTTGAGAAAGAGGAAGAATAAAACCATCATTGAGGCAATCAATGCAGTAATGCATAATCAGAATCCTTCTATGATTCTATGGGCAAAAGCATGCATGACATAGTATATGCTCAGAACAAGAGTCTTCACCAGACTTTGAAAAAAACATAACTCTCTAAGAAGTCTTCACCAAAATAAAGCTTGAGATTGAAATCTTCAGGTTATTTGGGTGCCCAATGTATTTTCATGTACCCAAAGAGAAGAATTCCAAACTAGATCCCTTAGAAATAAAGGATACAGTGAATATTCAAAGACATTCTAGATCGACGTCCCTGGTCAAAGACAGATTGAGACAAGTAGAGATGTTTCCCTTGAAGAAGAGATAGACTTTCAAAGATCCAAAGAATCTCAGATGGAGATTGACAGTAAGACAATACCTTCTCCCTCTTCAGTAGTTCAGAGGGAGACAAACATTATTTCAATTGATCCATTTTCTCCAGTTGATATGTTCAGAGATATTGCAGTAGAGCATAAAATGCCTACCTAGACTCACTCTGCAAGAGGCAGAGAAACATACAAGTCTCTCAAGGCACATCCCAAGAAAAAAAAAAATATTTTCGAGCTATCCTTCAGTCATGAGCCACTTCATTGATGATGAGCTTCTTGTTCTTAGAGAAGCAACATGAGAACATGTATCGAAAGATGCCATAATAAGAGAGTACCAGTATATCTTAAAGAATGATGTAGAAGACATTATTCAGGGACCAGAAGGGAAGTCAGTGGTAACTTCCAAGTGGATCTATAAGATCAAACATATAACTGATGGAAGTGTTGAGAAATACAAAACGAAATATATAGCTAGAGTTTTCTCACAAACAGAGGGAGTTGTCTATGATGAGACACTTGATCTAGTGAACCCGATACACTTCCATCTATACTACCATCCATGAGTTGGAAACTATATCAGATATATAGATTCTTGATGTTAGGGTCCTAACCTACACATAAGTAGAACAATATATTAAGATGTAATAAAGGTCAATATTAATAAGGCCTTTCAATAAAATAGAATAAGGCAAATGTAAGAAGACCTAATAGAAGCTTTCGCTTCTAGAAGGATCTTCCTCTAGATGCTTCTTTTTAGTATAAATAGGAGTCGAGGGTATGAGAACCCTAGCTTGGATATTATTGTAATAGAGCTCTACTCAACTAGAGGTTGCCCCCTCGAAGAGGCCCGTGAACATTACTTTCAGATTCAAAGTGTTATTTTTGTTGTTATTCTTATATCATTTCGGTGTTATTGTGGTGAATGTTCTGGTTATATTGTTGTTATTCTACCATTACTGGCATTTTATTTCTATTCTGCATACATTTTATATCTGGTATAATACAAGTGGTATCAGAGCACTTTCCTCGGCATAAAGTGTGGGCTAAATTTTTTCAGGGTAGAGACGTATTCCGGCATCTTTAAGCCACAAAGATCTATCGTTACGCGCATAAACCCGTGGTTGAAGGATTCATACACGCAGGAAATACAAGTGGTATGTAAGTGCACATTTGTTGGCCACCCTTGTAACCCCTGTTGGTACCCCTTCGAGTGGTAGCGCATCAAAAAACACCTATGTACGGATCGGCCTAGATTACATGAAGCCCTCATTAGATAAATTGATCGGTCGCCTGACTGTTATAGTGTCACCGAGAACAACACTCAGGAAGATACTCTCTAGTACCTAGGTAGTCGGGTAGTACGGCTAAGGGTACGATCTATCCTCCTTAGTTAGTACCCTGAGATATTGGGTAGAGTACTATTGTTGGACCCCGCACGTAGCACAGGGCAAACCCTTGTCTGTAGAACCCTTGGGGACAGAACCATAAACAAATTAAAACAGACAAGATCTATTGCCGCGCAACTATGTTCGGGTTGCCAAGTAAATACACATTTCTTTTTGGTTAAGCATTTGGGCATTTCCTCTCTGCAGTATTCTTCAGACTGGATGTAAAAAAAAAAAAAGTCTGGAAATTTTTTCACCATTATTTCAGCCCTATTCCATTGGATTCATCTCTTCTCCCTTATCACATTCATCCATATCATTTTTTCGGCAAAACTTTTTACCCCGCCCACCCCTTTTCAGTTCCCCCATCCTCATGGCCCATACTTGTAGCCAAGACTTGGAAGATCGCTTCAACACCTTGCAGTCTGGTCTCATTGAGACCCAACAAGAAGTGAAACAACTCAGTGTCAATGTCGTCGCCATCAATACAACCATGCAATCCTCAATGGGCGAAATCAAACAAGACCTCACCACCCATCTTGAATCAGTCTTTTCAGCACTCTGCACCAAACTGCATATCCCTATAGATAACCCTTCCTCTTCCTCACCCCCACATACTGAAGGTGACCATTCCTCTCATTCCCATACCTTGCAGAACCATCACTTTCAACGTGACCTACACCTTCCACGGGTGGATATGACCAAATTTGATGGCTTGAACCCCACTGGTTGGGTAACCCAAATGGAACATTACTTCTCTTTATACAGCATTACAGATGACTTGGCCAAACTCTGGTATGGTGTTCTCCATCTAGATCAAGAACGTTGGCAATGGTGGCAATGGAGAAAAAATTCTCGTCAAGGGTATATTACTTGTACACAATTTGTGGCAGAGATTTATGAATGCTTTGACACTGACACCAACCATTTGGTTCATTTGACAAAGTTGAAACAATTAGGAACAGTGAAAGACTTTATAGCTGCCTTTGAGTGCCTGGATTTTAGAATAGAGGGCATGTCTGATGCCTTTTTCCGAGAGTGTTTTATCAGCGGCCTCAAGGATGCAATTCGGGCCCATGTCCTCATGGCTCGACCTGAGAGTTGGGTGGAGGCTACCAAAAGAGCTATAGAAGCACAACAGGTTGTATCTTCTCAAAACCGCAAACCCTCCTTCATCCCTCGCCCTAAACCAGTAAATCCCACTACTCCCTCTGCTCCACTAAAGATCCAAAAATTGACCCAGGCTGAAATGGTTGAACGCCAACTCAAAGGCCTTTGTTATAACTGTGATGAAAAATATTTCTCGGGCCACAAGTGTAAAGAAAAAAATATTTTTATGGCCATCTCTGAGGAGATTTCGGAAGAAGATGAAGAAACACCCTCTATGTCTGAATCACCTAAATCCACTAACATAACCCCTCCCTCAGACCCTCCCGAAGTAGAACCAGTCATTTCCCTCAATGCTCTCACTGGATTCTCCGCTCCCCAAACCCTTAAGCTAATCGGTTACATCAAGCATTGGAAGGTCATCATTCTGGTTGATAATGGAAGCACCCATAATTTATTCATCACCACATTGCCCAAGAAACTCATTGCTACATCCATGCCGTCAATAATTTCCAAATCATGATTGCCAATGGTAGTTCCATGAAATGTGGAGGGTGTTGTGAAAATGTGTGTCTCCAAATTGGTGACTACCACCTGAAATCCCATATGTTTTCTATTGACATGGGAGGTTGTGACATTGTGCTGGGTGCACACTGGCTAAGGACTTTGGGTCCCATTCTCATGGATTTTAAAGACTTAACCATGCAATTTGACCAAGAGGGCCACCAATATAAGTTCCAAGGCATCACCACAGGTTCACCTGAGATCATTAGTTCCCATCGCATGGAAAAACTGCTCAAAAAGGGTCATTCTGGTGTTATTGCCCAACTCCATGCCATACAAGCAACAGAGAAACCTTTCTTACCGCAAGACCTCCAAGCCATCCTTTCTAAACATCAATTGGTATTTTCCACTCCCCAAGGCCTCCCTCCTTCTTGTGGTGTTCATGATCATTCCATTCCCCTTGTACGAGGAAGCCTTCCTCCCAATATTTGTCTGTATCATCACCCCTTTTCCCAAAAAAATGAAATTGAGAAAATGGTCCAGGAACTTCTTAATGTAGGTGTTATCCTCCCTAGTATGAGCCCCTATTCGTCTCCTGTGGTCATGGTCCTGAAGAAACAAGGTTCTTGGTGAATGTGTCCTGACTTTCGTGCCCTCAACAATCTTACCATCAAAGAAAAATTCCCCATTCTTGTCATTCATGACCTCCTAGATGAATTGAGTGGCGCCCAATTCTTCACTAAACTGGATCTTCGTTCGGGCTACCACCAGATACGTATGAAAGAGGGAGATATTCCAAAGACTGCCTTTAGAACTCATGAGGGCCAATATGAGTTTTTGTTCATGCCCTTTGGCTTGTGTAATGCCCCCTCCACCTTCCAAAGCCTCATGAATCATGTCTTCTGTCCTTTTCTCCGCCATTTTGTCGTAGTTTTCTTTGATGATATCCTCATCTTTAGCAAAACCTGGACAAACCATCTTTCTCATGTGGATTGAGTTCTCCATCTACTCTCTTAGCACCAACTTTTCCTGAAACAGTCTAAATGTTCTTTTGGCACCTCAGAAGTGGAATACTTGGGTCATCTGGTTGGCAAAGATGGTGTCAGGGTGGATCCTAAAAATATTGAAGCTATGCAAGACTGGCCTCACCCAAAGACTCTTAAGAGCTTGCGTGGATTTCTAGGCTTAACGGGGTATTATCACAAGTTTGTTAAGAATTATGGGAAGATTGCAGCACCTCTCACTACTCTCTTCAAAAAGAACTCTTTCACTTGGACTCCAGTAGCTACTCAAGCTTTTCAAACCTTGAAGATGGCCATGTGCACCACTCCAGTCCTCGCCCTTCCCGATTTCACAAAGACCTTTGTGTTGGAATGTGATGCCTCAGGGAAAGGAATTGGTGTTGTCCTTATGCAAGAGGGTCGACCTTTGGCCTTTACCAGCAAGCAACTATCTAAAAGAAATCTGGGCAAATCCATCTATGAAAAGGAAATGTTGGCTATTATGCATGTCGTGGATCTATGGCGTCCTTATCTATTGGGGCAACGGTTCCAAATTAAGACAGACCATCAAAGCCTCAAGTATTTTCTAGAACAACGCATTTCCTCCCCATAACAACAAAAATGGGTGACTAAACTCTTTGGATATGATTATGAGATCATTTATAAGAAAGGAAAAGATAATGTGGTTGCAGATGTACTTTCCTGAAAATATGAAGATGAAGGATCCCTTTTTTCTCTTTCATTCATTGTACCAGATTGGCTCCAAGTCGTTCGCCAGGAACAACTACAAGACCCCAAAAGTTCGTAGTTGATCTAGCAATTGCAGTCCAATGCTCCAGCTTCCCCAGGGTACTCTTGGCTCCATGAGGAACTTCGATACAAAGGTCGTTTGTATTTAAGTAAACAATCAAAGCTTAAATCCACGGTACTTTCTGAGCTTCATGCTACACCCACAGCAGGGCACTCTGGGTTCACCAAAACCTATGACAGGGTCAAACGTTCCTTTTTCTGGGATGGTATGAAACAAGACATTCGTAATTTTGTAGTTGAATGTGACATGTGTCAACGCAACAAGGGAGAAACAGTCAAATCATCATGCACACTACAACCGTTTCCGATTCCACCTGTTATTTGGAAGGATATCTCTATGGATTTTATTACCGGCTTACCCAAATCGGGAAATAAATCCGTCATCATGATGGTTGTTGATCGCATTTCCAAGTACGCTCATTTATGCGCCCTTCAACACCCGTTTACAACATCATGGCATGCCGCACTCTATTGTTTCTAATCATGACCCAACTTTCAGAAGCAATTTTTGGCAAGAACTGTTCAAGATACAAGGCACGGAATTGCATCTCAGCACAACTTATCATCCCCAGACTAATGGCCAAATGGAAGTTGTCAACAAGTGTTTGGAAACATATTTGAGGTGTTTTTCCTCAGAAAAGAAAAATCAATGGGCTCAATGGTTACCCCTAGCTGAATGGTGGTACAACACTTCATACCATACAGCTACACGCATGACTCCTTTTGAAGCAGTATATGGACCGAAGCCACCTTCAGTTCTCTCATACTTACCGGGTGCCTCGAAGGTCCAGGAGGTTGACCTAACACTTACAGCTCGAGAGGCCATTCTTCATACCCTCTAAGAGAATTTGGTCACGGCACAGAATCACATGAAGCAACAAGTAGATCAAGGTCGCTCTGAACGTCAATTTGCATAAGGGGATCAGGTGTTTCTTCGACTGCAACCTTACAAGCAAACTTCCCTCAAGGTCGATCATTGTCAGAAGCTAGCGCCCAAATTTTATGGTCCTTATACCATGCTCAAGCATGTGGGACAAGTCACCTATCAGTTAGATTTTCCCATCCATTTGAAGCTACATCTTGTTTTTCATGTTTCATGCTTAAAGAAGGTGATTGGAGCTAAGTGCCAAATTCAAACCAACCTTCCAGAGTTAGTTGAAGAAGGATCCATTTGGCTACAACCAGAAGTATTTTTGGACCAGCATGAGCGTCATCTACGTCAGAGAACCATCAAGGAAGTGCTAGTCCAGTGGAAAGATACAACTCCAACAGACGCCACTTGGGAACCAACTACCATTCTGCAGCAATTTCCTCATCTCAAGCCTTGAGGACAAGGTTGTTTTTAAAGGGGCGGACATGTTAGGGTCCTAACCCGCACATAGGTAGAACAATATATTCGGATGTAATAAAGGTCAATATTAATAATGCCTTTCAATAAAATAGAATAAGGTGGATGTAAGAAGATCTAATAGAAGCTTCCACTTCTAGAAGGATCTTCCTCTAGATGCTTCTTTTTAGTATAAATAGAAGTTGAGGGTATGAGAACCCTAGCTTGGATATTATTGTAATAGAGCTCTGCTCAACTGGAGGTTTCCCCCTCGAAGTGGCCCATGAACATTGCTTTCAAATTCAAAGTGTTATTTCTGTTGTTATTCTTATATCATTTCAGTGTTATTGTGGTGAATGTTTTGGTTATATTGTTGTTATTCTACCATTACTAGCATTTTATTTTTGTTCTGCATACATTTTATATCTCGTATAATACACTTGATGAGTTTGGATTTCAACAAGAGTGTTGTTGATCCAAACCTATATCACTATAGTGTTGGTGACGAGAGCTTGATCATGATGACTTATTCAGAAAGCCTTGTTGTTGGATACAAGTAATCCTTGACTTTTGAATTCGAGATGAAGAATCTAAGTATGATGCACTACTTCTTGGGACAATAAGTATGACAGAGGACCGATGAGATTTTCCTGAGTCAAGGAAAATATACAGTGAAAATATTAAAGAAGTTCAGTATGACAGAATGCAAAATCCACCGTGATGGATTTAAAGAAGAAGATTGATGATGATTCAGACGAGACTGATCCGTAACTAATTAGATCACCAATGTATCTGGTTAACACCAGAATTGATTTATGCCATGCAGTGAATGTTCTTAGTCATTTCATGATTCAACTGAGACAGACTCACTAGACAACAACAAAACATGTATTTAGATATATACAAGATATGGCCTGAGATATGCCTCTAGTGTGAACTTGAGTGTGCAGAATATGTCGATTTAGATTAAGAAGAAAGTACAGTAAACCGTAAAACCACATCCGACTGATGTTTTATCGTGAAGTTTTCCATAGTTTCCTAATGCAGTAGGAAACACAACATTGTTTCCTTGAGTACCACAGAGGTAGAGTATATAGCATCGAGTGTGCGAATCAATGTGGCTTCACAAGCTTCTGACAGATTTACTTGACCATGAGATGGATCCTATGATGATAACCAAGAGTCGTGAGTAAAGCTCCTTAAGAACCCAGTGTTTCCTGATGGATCGAAATACGATGAGATGAAATATCCTTATATCAGAGATATGATGCAGAGGAAAATCATACACATGCAGTACCTTCCTACACATGAGAAAATTGTAGATATATTCACCAAATTAACTTCGTGAAGAATGGATCCCTAGTTGAGAGGGAATGCCAATAACTCCAGCCAAGGAAAAACTCAAAATACATCTGTGTGAGACTTGGCATGATAAAGAATGCCTCCCTAGCTAAGAGGGAGTGTTGATGAATGCAGTTATGTGAGACATTCTCTAGCTTACAAACCTATGAGGTGTGGATCATTGCAGCTATGTGAGTCTTTCTCTCAGCTTACAAACCTAGGATAAAGCCCCTAAGAAGGGTACGTGGTTCCTGCCTGAGACAGAGCTAGAAACGTAGAGATGACCTCCTCCATTCATAGAGTTGAGAAGAAATTCATATGATTATCCAGTGCGAAAGGTGATATGTTGAGTTAGACACACCTGTGGATGAGCACAAGGTGAACGTGTGAAATCCCAAAGTATTGGGTGCATCGTCATGTGAACAAAAATGAAGATGATGTATTAGCCTCCTCTGAGTAGAAGAGTTGATGAGAAAACTCCAGATGATTCTCCTGTGTGAGGCAATGGGAAAGAAGATCTGTAGAGTGGATGGGCCTGTGGACGAGCACAGGTGAACGTGTGAAGATTTGGTTCTTCTGTGTAATGCAGTGAGCCAGAGATATGACATCCCTATGGATGTACCCCTAGTGGATGAGCACTAGTGGGTGTATCATATCCCTTGCTATATGTTGTTCAAGAGTCAGACCTTCCTATAACCCTAATTGTAATGTAAAGGGTATAGGTCGGCCCCACCTTAATGTGATTAATAATAAATGTAAAAGATAATTAATTTGGTTAATATAAATTATAATATAATAATAATAATGTGACTTAGAGAGGTTGGCCCTGTTGAGCCAATAAACACTTATGTTGACAGGTTTAGGTTAGTATAAGTAAAGGTAAAAACCCCATTGTGAAAACATGTCCTCCATGCGAGTTTGGAAATTTCAACAAGTACAATTACTTGGGAAAAGTGCGCACCTCTCTTGGGCGCTAGTCTTCTAGGGTTTGAGCACCCTCTTGTGTGCTAGGTCTTTCTTGGTGGTGAAGTACTTTCTCTTGAAGAATATAGCAAAGGATTTGGTTGGGTTTTCTTCCCTTGTTGAGAAGGGTTTCCTGAGATACTTCTTGTGTTCTTGTGCATGGTGTTTCTTCTTGTGATCTTGGTTGTTGCAACATTATTGTTTATGGTTAAGTGAAATGCTAAAAATGGAATGAACTTCATGCTTAACCTAGCTTATGAAAAATCAACATGGGGGATGACTCAGCTCTCACACAGAGGAGAACGATGCACCCCACCGCATGGTCATGCCCAACACTGGGCTCTCTCATAGGTCGACTCAACTCATTCACAGAGGAGAACGTATCCTGGAGGATGTCTCACGAAGCTGCAATCATCAACATAAAAGAGATCTTGTCCATGTTTGTAAGGTATCTTCTTTTATTGCAACTCATGTCATAAATTGATTTTGGGTTCCGGGGAAAATGAATTGGTCAAGCATCAAGATTGTTCCACTTATGGAAACACATGACCATGCAAATAAAACCCCCACTACTCTACTTTTGTCAAAAATCAATGAAGCTTAATCATTGCAAGTTCCCTATTAAGATGATACTTCCCGTGGGGCTCTACACTATTCGTTGTAAGGAAGGCAATTGATTATAGGATTTAGTCAAAAAGAAAATGGTTTTACCATCTTTTCTCTCCTAAATGTTGTTTTCATGGGTGATCTTGAGTTATTTTTTTGTAGTTTTCTAGATATGGGATCCAATGGGGTAATTTGGGGGTTTAGGAATAATATCATTTTCTATAGTGTGTCTGGCATATTGCCCCCCCAAAGTTGAGCCCAATGATTTGCATGAATCCATCTTAACTCCATATCTATTAAGTACCAAGAGGGATCTAAAAAAAATCATAGTGTAAACCTTTCGATGCTTAAAATATCTAGAGTTAAGATGGAGATTCTATGCAATGTGTTTTTCTGTGTGTGAGTGTGTAGCCCAAAGGGCTAGCTCGAGGGGTTGAGTGCTTTGAGCTCCATGCATGGGGCCTTGGGTTCAACCCCAACAAGATTCCTTTGATGTGTGACTCACTTGATGACCTTACAAGGCCGAGGGACATAGTCAACATCGACAACTTTACACTAGGCGCCATCTATGTAATGCGGAGAAGTGCCCAAAGGTTTCCCCACAATGCTTTCTCTCTCTATATATATGTGTGTGTGTGTGTGTGTGTGTGTGTGTGTGTGTGTGTTTCATGGGTGATCTTGAGTTATTTTTTTGCAGTGTTCTAGATATGGGATCCAATGGGGTAATTTGGGAGTTTAGGAATAATATCATTTTCTATAGTGTGTCTCGCATATTGCCCTCCCAAAGTTGAGCCCAATGATTTGCATGAATCCATCTTAACTCCATATCTATTAAGTACCAAGAGGGATCTAAAAGAAATCAAAGTGTAAACCTTTTGATGCTTAAAATATCTAGAGTTAAGATGGAGATTCTACACAATGTGTTTTTCTGTGTGTGTGTGTGTGTAGCCCAAAGGGCTAGCTCGAGGGGTTGAGTGCGTTGAGCTCCATGCATGGGGCCTTGGGGTCAACCCCAACAAACTTCCTTTGATGTGTGACTCACTTGATGACCTTACGAGGTCGAGGGCATAATCAACATCGACAAGTTCACACTAGGCGCCATCTATGTAATGCGGGGAAGTGCCCAAAGGTTTCCCCACAACGCT
>ML792931.1:113613-139170 GCA_009831015.1 Picea engelmannii
TTAATTTTTTCTTTTCTTTTCTTTTTCTTTTTCTCTGCAATGACTTACCACTTATCAAGTCTATTGTTTCATTATTATTATCCTAGTTATTATCTCTTAGTATGACACCAAGATGTAACCTCAACAAAGACAATGTACATAGACTAGCAATATTATGATGGAGAAATAAAAAGTTCAATGTCACAGTTAGGGTTTAAGCCCTAACTACCCCCTGGCTATCATTGTGGCTCAACTGATTGCCTCCCATGTATCATTATTACTTATATGATCTATAGGTCAGTCTGGCCATGGATTTACCACCTCAAATGTTCCCCTTTAGAAATCATCCTTGCCCTTGGCATATCCATCCCCAAAGTCTTTCAAGGATGCCTTGATCATAGACAATCTAGAGTACCCTCTATTGTTGCCCAACCTCTCAAGCAAGTTAGCATGGTCAAGGACTCCCCTACCCCTTCAATCCTGATTGATATGGATTCTCTAAACCAAAACAAATTCTTTCACCAACATGGACTAATTTATAGGTTTAATAGCCTCTAGTTAAAGATATATGATCAACATAAATAGATCTATATAACCTAGAAATAAAAAAATAAAAAAAGATGCATTTATTATCCCTACACATAAGGGTTTTTCATTATGAAGTTTGAATTGGCCAAATACATGGATCTTATCCTCAACTTAGGCCCATGGTTATAGGGAAAGGAAATCCTATGAATGAAACCATGATTCCCCACTTCTAACCCTTCTTCAAGCACTCTCTCCACTACTTTGGTTTGGGTAAGACTTCCTAAACTCCTTCTTTACTTCTAGAGTTTTGAATACTTATCAGAAATAAAAAATTCCATTGGAAATTTTGACTTTCAAAGTATAGAGATAGAATAGAGGCATATCACAACATATGCTTGCTTTTAATGAGACATGTATTTCACCAAAGGATTTTCAACATTTATCAAATTGATTGTTAAAGACTAAACCTTGGTTGCAATCTCTTGACTATGAGGAGGTAGTGTTTCATTGTGAGTCATATTTTGGAACAGGACATGTTGTGGCTCATTGTCCCACCAAAGATAACTACCTCTCAAGGAGGTAATGGAAGCATCCTAATTGGTGATTGAGAGTAAAGGAGGAGCACCATTTGATAAACAAGAATATTTAAGAGTTAGACCATCATTTGTCAAACTGTTCCAACACTAAGACTTTCTCACCACAAATCAAGATTATTTCTAAGACCTACTAGAGAAGAATGAGAACACCTCACCAAGGGGCATGATGCGTATAAAAAAACTTAAACAAAGATAAGTGATAGTACAAAAGACTCATGAGTACATCAACCCTTAGTATCTAGTGATATACAACCAAAACAAAAAGTGTCATTGCCTCCAACCACTCCTACCCAGCCCCAAAGACAACCCATAGTGCCAAAACATAGAGTAGTTGGGAAAATGAGAAGGAGGTAGAGGATAAATCTAGAGAACCTAAGAGAAGAACAACAAAATTTGGTGGGAGAAGTACCAAACAAAAAAAACTTCAAAGAAAAAGGGGAAGAAGATAAGTTGAATAAGAAAGTATCAAGCATATCCCACCAATAAAATTAAGAAGAATGGATAGGGATCACACAAAAGATGCCATGCAAACCCCCACCGTCGATCTCAACATATATGACTAGGCACCACCCTCAAAATATGTTTTAATATGCATTTCTTTACCTAAATCCTATGAAAAGATGCCATGCAAACCCCCACCATCGATCTCAACATATATGACTAGGCACCACCCTCAAAATATGTTTTAATATGCATTTCTTTACCCAAATCCTATGCAAAGATGCTATGCAAGCCCCCACCGTCGATCTCAGCATATATGACTACGCACCACCCTCAAAATATATTTTAATTTATATTTATTTACCCAAATCCTATGCAAAGTTTGTCAAAATTTATTATTGTAATACAATGATTGAAAGAAATCCAAACAAAAAAATGAAACTTAGTACTTGGAAGATCCAAGTGCCTTAACGAATGGGGTATTGACATAAACAATGGATTCAATAATTCCCCAAAACAATGTACTTTTTTGTGGGATGGGTAAAGCCACCACTATTTAATGCTAATGATAACCATTACGCTTAAAAAAAAAATAACCCTAACAAATCTTATTGGATAAATATTTAGATCATAAGGTAAATTTTTTTTAATATGATATAAGTGATTTGATTCTTATTTTTAAGGGTTGTTATTAAAATGTAAAAGGGGCTCGTTTTTAACCACAAACCTTCCCTTAACTAAGAACTTAACTCATCTCATCTAAATGTGTGTCAAGGTTTGAAGCTATGAAATGTTCATTTATATCAATATCAACTCGTTGTTTGCATTAACTAAGATTAACCAAACACAATTAGGACTATGCTAATATATACACACGTACACTATACGATTTAACATATGCACACGTACATGATAAGATTTTATATAAAAAGATAAGAGTACCCAAAAAAATATACTCTAGGGAAATCTCGCTCCACCACTTGGACCCCATAGAGAATACTCTAGGTATATCTCATCCCACCAATTGGACCCCATAGAGGCATGCTCACTCCATCGCTTGCATTGAAGAGCCAAGGCTCGTCATTCACTGAAGAGACATTCACTCTCCCATTATTTGAAGAGGCAACAACCATGGAAGAAAGGTTGTCATTATCCTCAAAGAATGCATGCTTTGAACTACCCTACAAGTCTTGGTTTTTAACACATGGAGAGGCTTTGAATGCCTCAAGTTAGTTGGTCCACCCCCCATGGGCCAATTAAAATGATCACTGAAGTTCTTTATTTATCTATAAAAGAAAAGGCAAAAAATTATCTATACAAGAAAAGGTAAAGAGGGATCTCACCAAGTTCACCAAGTTCAATGAAACATATACAAGTAATTCTCTCTGGTCCATATGATATAGGAGAATTGGTAACTGATCGAAATTACTGGGATAAGATCTAGGTTTAAATTTGGTTATTTATCATTATAAAATTTCAGTTATGTGCAATATCTTATAAGGTATATGTAATAAAAAAATTTGAATTCCAACCTAGAACCAATATGTCCCAAATAGAGGTGCCTACCTTTTCAGCCAAGATATAACAGGTCACATGTTTTATTGGGGATTTTGACTTAAATTTTTTTGAAGGGCATAGGAGTGGGATTTGATCCACCTATGTATGCACAAGCCACAATATCATTTAATGTAATCGCTCTAGTTATAGCCACATGTTCGACCACTATTTAAAGGTGACTCTATGGCTCCAAGAAAAACCCTCATGATAATTGAACCCTGTCCACTGGTGAAAAACTCCTCGCTCCTCACTAATGGATCCAACCCCTTTGGGCATATGCAACTCATTTTTATTAATATATGAATAAATGATATATGTTAGTTGGAAGGAGTTTGGACTTAAGTGTCTAGTAAAGGGAAAGCTAAGGACATTGAAGATTATTAGGTGGAAATTCTAAAAATTAAAGGTTATGTTTCTATCCCTCAATGATGTACCAATGAAAATTAAAAGACTTGTTTTCCCTATTTTAAAAGTCATGATAAAAACAAATTGTCAAGCTATTATGATAAGTGAATGTTTTATCCAAGTTGTAATGGAATTATTTTAGAAAAGAAGATTACTTGTGGTGAGAAAGTCATGAAAAAAGAGTTAAAGGACATACTGGTTTTAGAAGTTGTCATTCAATTGTGGACCACTTAATCACTCCTAGAGTTATTATAGAGGAATGTTGAAATAACAAAATCAATCTTATTTGTTGCTTCGTTGACTTTTAGAATGTTTTTTATACAATGCCTAGAAAAATAACCCATGGAAGAGATTAGAAGATCTAAAGGTCCCATTTGAGTTGAGAGATGATGCAATAAGGTTGTACAAGAAAGTAATTGCTAAGTTCAGGAATAATGAGGGTTAGTCAGAAGAAAACAATTGTAATATAGGGGTTAAGAAAGATTGTTCTTTGTCCCCCACCCATTTTGGCATATATATTAACAAGCTAGAATTATGTTTGGAAGAAGTAGGCTACACTCGCACTACTTTGGTTGGAATAGTTATCATCCTTCTTCATTGATGATATTGTAATTTTTGTGAGGAGCCCCTTTGATCTTGACAAGTAGCTAAGAATTATCAAAGATTTTTGTTTTAGCTCTAGTATGTCTATGAAAACTAATAAGGAAAACGTTATGATCTTCAAATCGAAGAAATCACTTACCCTAATTTTGCATCGAACAATAACAACTTAGAGGAAGTTAATTCATATCAGTATCTTGGAGTTGATTTCAATCACAAGCTCAAGTGGCACTATAGTGTTGATAAAATGACTAACGGAAGATGGAAAACCTATTTTGAACTTCAGAAGAACTATGAATTGGGAACAAATTTTTGGTTTTGGGAAAAAAGGATGTCCTCTTCGATAAACTTGTGATTCTAGTTATCTTATATAACTATGAAGTTTAGGGTTGCAACATTTTTGGAGGAACCTAGAGGAGAATCAAGCAAATCTAGGAAGATTTTATAATTTATAATCTTCAAAGTAAAAGAAATACACCTATCCAATCCTCTTCTTAGAGCTTGGGCTTCCACCTATTAAGAGAAAGGGTATGATTACATACTTAATGTACAAGCATAAGATAATTAACATGAAGAATACTAGACTTCCTAGCATTTTTAATTCCATCAAAATCACTTAACACTTAACTAACCATTGGAGGATAAGTTGAGAGGCCACTTTACAAAATATCAATACAAACCATGTAGGGAAATGGGAAAATGGAGCTTTCTTTTTTATAAATCTCGCTAAGAAACACCATGATGGGCCAGGTGGTCCCTTATAATATTTCTATTTCTATTTCTTTCGGGATGGTTCATTCACTTAGGGTCATGGGATTCTGGTGACATAACTCGTTTCTGCCTAGGCCTAAGCTTTGAGCCACACCTTTCTAAAATCCTACTTATGATGAAATCATGGTTGATTTAGAGATTGTCTCTAAATCTTATTGTTGCTGATGGAGTTTATGTTACATGTATCAAGTAGTGATCCCAATCTCAAAATGCCTTTTCACATGGTTTATTTAGTACAGAGTTATTGAAATGACGCAAAATTTTGAAAAATTATCATATTTTCATAGTCACGTAAAATAAAATTTTTTATCTCTTCGAAAGAAGTGTTAACCATACTTATATTGGCCCATTTTAGCATTGTAATGTTCCTGAGCCAAATTTTTTGCTTAGAACATTAATTGTTTATTGTTTGCTATGTTTGTTCATGTGTTTGCAGGTGTATCCATAAAGATGTGTATTTGGATTATTTAATGTTGATTGACCAATAGATATGAAGCATACAATCATAAACAAAATAAGAGATATAAGAACACCAATAGAGGATCAACAATGTCAGATATGACCTTTATTTAGATAGTAAGGAGATCTCGTATACAAGAGATCTACAGATCTGGAAGAAAGACTCAATAATATCAAAATGGGCTACCAGCCGATACAATAAGAAGAACAATACAAAGATAAGTGCCTCCCAAAGGTTGTAGGAGAAGAGATACAAGCCTCCAAAGGCCACCAACAAGCAAGCTCTGACTGAAGATAGAAGAACCATGTCAATACACTACAAACCCTCTCCAACTGGCTGAGTTGCGCCCTGCTCTAGACGCTGCCAAACCCTCAAGTTTTGGCCCTCCCTTTCCTAACCACCAAATCCCTCCAAACTCTCCCAGAATGTAGATCGGGCTGATAAAAACCTCCGGACCAAGTCTCAAGCCGATATGTGAAGTTTTGCTCCTCCAACTAGGCAATCCCTAAACTGGATTGTGCCCCCCTTGGTTTAATAAAGTCAAGGAGGGTACGTTCTCCCCTCTAGGACCCTCCAAATACCACCAAACTCTACTAGAACATAGATAAGTCCAATGCTACCAAGATGGTGAAGTATCAAGCCAATCTATGAAGATATGAGCCACCAAACACTGAAAACCACTTTCTGCAATGCACCCTCCTTCTCTCCAATTCGTGCCAAGCTCCCAAAAATAAACTGCAAGGATAAAATCCTCCGGAATAGACCAAGAATGATGCCCAGGACCCTACGAAGAGAACCCATGTGCTGCTTTTCCAAAATACCTCATCCTTTCTCTAGATCGAACCAATATCTCCTAGGTGGTGCTTCCCCCCCCCTAGCTGGAAACCCCCTTAGGTTGCGCTTTAGCCTGAAATCTCCTTGTAGAAAAAACCTGCAACACTTTAGAATGGTGTGGTAGGATTATCTCACCTCCGGGACCAATATTGGATCACGAAAGGTGGGATATTTCACCACCGATTTGATCTCTAGGGTTTTAGACTCAAAACCCTCAAAACTGATTGTGCTCAAGAGCTCCAATGCAAATAAGATAATAATTCATAATGAATAAGGAGTGTGCCCTGCCCTTTCCTTTATATCTCTAATCTATTCCTCCATTGAGTTAGTTTACCCCTAGGGTTAACTCTTTACCTAACTCATCTTTTCTTTTCCTTCGTTGAGTTACCCTTTTCCCACAAAGTCAACTTAACTTTAGAATATTATGTTTTCTGGTTGACTTTGTCCCCAATATGCCTAAGACTATAGTCTAGTGGGGAAAGCTAGACTACTGAGTCTCTCCAACCCTCTTCATCAAGAGGCGGGGGACATTACAGTCTCTCCTGCTAGAAATTACTTGCCCATAGGCAATTTTGAATCCATCTCTTGGATCAACTGCTCCCCTTCCCACGTGGCATCCTCTATAGGTAGATTCTTCCACTTAACCAAATATTCTTTGATTCTTATTTTCCTCATCTTTCTCTCCTTGACTTCAAGTATCTTCTCTAGTATCAATACCAACTGTCCTTCTTCATCCATAGGTGGAAGTTCATCGATAGGAGTGATATGCTTGACGATGGACCTCTTCAAACACGAAACATGAAACACATTATCCATTTTTCTTCCCTGTGGTAGATCCAACTCATATGCCACAACTCCTACCCTCTTGTTGACTCAGTATGATCCAAATATATGAGGTTGGAGCTTCTCTATGCCACTTCTCTTAATGGATGCTTGTCTGTACGGTTGGAGCCTCAAATAAACCAAGTCACTGACCTCAAAGGTGCACTCAACTCTGTGCTTGTCTACCTGTATCTTCTGTTTATTATGTGCTCTCTATAGGTGATCCTTCAATTCTTGAGGATGTCCTGACTCTGTTGAATCCAGTCCTGAACCATGGGAGCTCTGTTGTCACCAAAGGAAATCTCTACAAATGAGAGAGGGTCATAGCTGTATAAGGTCCTAAATGGTGGCATACCAATGGACATATGATGAGTGGTGTTGTAACAGTATTCCCCCAAGTGAAGCCATTTGACCCATGCTTTCTGCTGTCCTACCACATAATTCCTGAGGTAGCCTTCAACCCATTTTTTGACTATCTCTTTTTGGCCATACGTCTGTGGGTGATAACTGGTACTAGGTGTTAGGGCCGTACCTACTATCCTAAAGATCTCCTACCATAAAGTGCTCATGAACTTGCTATCCCTATCACTCACTATGGTTTTGGGCAGCCCATGAAATCTGAAAACCTCCTTGAAGAATAGGTCTTCAACCTATGCTGCACTGAAATCTATGGCAATGGAAAATAAATTTGCAAACTTCGTCAACTTGTCCACCACTATGAAAATGCAGTCCTTGCCTCGAACCTTGGGCAACCCTGTGATGAAAACCATGGATATGCTCTCCCACTTGTGCTCTGGAATGGGAAGTGGTTGTAGTAGTCATATTGGGTGAGTGTGTTCATCTTTGTTGGCCTAGCAAGTGTTGCAATCCTTGATGTGGCTCATCACATCTTCCTTTAAACCCTTCCAAGCAAACCTCTCCCGTACCTATTTGTATGTCTTGATGAACCCTTGGTGCCCTGCCACTGGTGAATCATGGCATGCTTGTAATACCTTGGCCTTGAAGGCTGATTCATGAACCAATAAAATTCGACCCTTGTAGTAAATGATATCATTGATAATTTGGAAATTGTCATCTAACACCTGCCCATCGTTCACTTCAAAAGAAAATTTATTCTTTGAATATTCCACCAAGAGCTGGGCCTTCCAATCCACTAAAATATCGGTCATGGCATAAATTGATGGTCTTCTGGATAAAACATCTGCTACCACGTTATTCTTTCCTTTTACAAATTCTATATCGGAGTCATATGCCTGGATTTTTCTCACCCACTTTTGCTTCCTTTCATTCAAGTCCTTTTGATATAGGAAGTACTTGAGGCTGTTGTGATTTATCCTCACTACGAATTTTTCCCCAACTAAATACTTCGTGAACTTAGCCAATGCATGCATGATGGCTAGCATTTCTTTGTCATAGATGGTGTAGAGGAGATCATGACCTATTTACTTTCAGATTTCATAGACAATCAGGTGCCTGTTCTACATAAGTACTGCTCCAATTCCTTCCCCTGAGGCATCACACTCCACTTTGAAGGCTTGTGTGAAATCTGCTAGGGCCAATACTGGGCATGTACTCATCACTTTCTCCATTTTTTCAAAGGTGGCATGTGCCTCAAGGTTCCATTTGAATGCCTTTTTCTTGGTCAAATCGGTCAAAGGTGCACAAAGTTGAGAAAACATTTGACAAATCTCTTGTAATAGCAGCAAATGCCCAAAAATCCCTTCAACTCGGTGAGTGTCTTAGGTGTGGGCCAATTGAGATAGATTGTATATTTTCTTGGTGTACCTATACCCCCTTCACTCCAATAATGTGTCCTAATTAAAGGACCTATGTCATCCCAAATTCACATTTAGACTCCTTAGCATATAAGGATTTCTCCTCCATGATAGCCAAAATCCGTTCCACATGCTGAAGGTGCTCCTCCTAAGTCTTGATATAGATCAGTAAATCATCAAAGAAGACTAATAAGAACTTCCTTAGTTGCTTGTTGAAAAAATGATTCATGCATGATTAGAAGGTGGTTGGTGCATTAGTCAGCCCAAAATGCATGACTAAAAACTCACAGTGTCCATAGTGACATTGAAAAGAAGTCTTGGAAATATCTTGCTCCCTCATCTTTATCTCGTGATAGCCAGAGTGCAAGTCAATCTTAGTGAAATATACTGCCCCATGGAGTTCATCCAATAGCTCATCAATCTATGGGATGGGATATATATTTTTTATGGTCTTCTTGTTTAGAGCCCTGTAGTCAATGCACATGTGTATTGTTCCATCTTTCTTCTTCACCAGCACTACTGAAGATGCAAAGGGACTGGAACTTGGCCTGATGTGACCCATATCCAACAACTCCTTAATTTCCTTTTCAATTTCTTCCTTGTATTTATTAGGGTGCCTGTAGGGAGTGGTTAGGTTTCACACCCTCCTCCAACTCTATGATGTGCTCAAACCCTCTATCTGGTGGTACCCCTGGTAGTATAGGCTCAACGACCTTGATGTGCCTATCCGTGATTTTCTTGATCTCCGGTGCGTAGTGTGTTTCCCCCTTTTTTTCTACCCTGACTGATATTTTTCATTGTGTTGCATAAATGATTTCTTCTCTATGGAATATGGCCTCCATGTGATTTGTTGTCACCACCCTTGGTGTGTTGCCTGTCATACCTCTGAGAACCACCTTTTTCCCTGTTTCTTCTGTGAAAGACATTTCCATGGTTTTTTAATTTGTGGTAATTGGCCCCAATGTACTAAGACACTGTACTCCGAGAATGATGTTGGTGTCTGGAAGGTCCATGACATAGAAATCCCATGCCAAATCATGTCTTCCCAAAGTAAGTTTCATTCCTGGGATGTACCTATCACAAGGCATTGTGCATCTAGCTGCTACCTCCACACAAAATCCCTCAAACTCAATTGTCGGTATGTGCCTTCTTTGCAGTAAGGATGATTCAATGAAGTTGTCTGAGGAACCTCCATCAATGAGAACTGAGACCTTCTACCCCTGTAGCACTCCTCTCATCCTGAAGGTGTTGAATTTAGGTACCCCGCTGATGGATGAAATTATCACCTTCTCATATGTTGTAAGGTCGTGACTAGCATCTTCCTCTTTCGCCTATCCTGGGTTTTCGGCCTCCATGTTCTGTAGGTGGCCGAAATCTTCATCCTCCTCATCATCGAAGATCACCTCAATGTAGTTGGATTTTACCTTACCCATGCACTTTTGTGTTGGGTCCCATGGTTCCTTGCAAGTGAAACAAAACTGCTTCCTCCTCAATTCCCTCCTAGTGGGCTAATCCATTCTACCCCTTCCTCGGTCAAACCCCCTTGGGTCTCTCCCTCCTTGGTTCATAGGAGGTCTTTGATATCTACCCCCTTGATTGGGAGGTCTAGGGGTGGATCTCGTCTTAGCTGCCAAACCTAAGTCTCTGGTCTTCCAAATGGAATCATGCAAGTTGGTAGGATTAAAGGCCTTGACCCAACCCCTCAAGGGTTCCATCAACCCTTCTATGAAGAGCATCATAAGTCTCGCTTGAGACACATCCTGTACCATCATTGCTAACCTATGGAACTCTTCTATGTAAGCCTCTGGTGATCCTGTCTTTCTGAGTTGTGTGAGCTCCCTAAAAGGTATCTCTGGATCCCCTTGGTCAAATATGTCAATGAGCCTCTATGTGAACTCTGTGTAGGATGTAATTTGATTGTGACCCAATGTGGTAAACCCATGGTACCACCAATCATGAGCCTTGCCATCTAAGTACATGGTGGAAAATTTTATGGCATCTGTCTCCCTCATGGTGTTAATTTGTAGGTAGGTATCCAACTTATGCACCCATGCGTGTGCCGTCATCTTAGCAGATCCATCAAAATAAGGGATTTCTATTTTTCCTTCTCTACGCTCTAGTTCATAGTTGGGCCTTTGATATTGTTTCGATTTTCCTAGAAATTTGATCCCACAATACTAATCTTGCGTGACTTGCCTTTGAAACCCTACACTTAAGGCATGATACTCCTTAGCATACTGGTTAAAATTGTCTGCAATATCATACTCATAGTTGTGTTGTGGTTGAGTATCCAAGAATGTAGATAGATAGGGCCTAGGGGTGGTCCTACTATGTGTTTTTCTCTAGGGTGCACCTCCTCCATAGATCTGTCCCTCAATGTGATAATTGGGGTTGTTCTCCTATTGAGGCCTAGCCCCTCCATGAGATCCACTAGCCTCTCTATTGGCATAAACTTCTGGACCCTTCCCTGCATGAGTAATCTACATCAGGAGTTGTGACAACCTCTCTTGGATTTCATTTACCTTTCTCAGAGTCTATGTCATTTCCACCTATCCCTTGCGTATTGTTTCCTAGTTCTCCTATAGATAATGCACAAGGGTTCTCCGTGTCACGTTTATGGAGTGTTGGAACTCCTTAGTGAACCCTGCTAGAATCTGTGGCTCACTGTCATCACTTGATCCTTCCATTTCGACCTCTGTCTCACCTATCTACTTCCTGTGTCTTCCCATGTAAATTCCACTGAAATTCTGCATGCGCTAATCCCCACTGGTTGGGAGGATCAACACTCTGATACCACTGTAATGTTCCTGAGCCAAATCTTTTGCTCATAACACTAACTGTTTATTGTTTTCTATGTTTGTTCATGTGTTTGCAGGTGTATCCATAAAGATGTGTACTTGGATTTTTTAATGTTTATTGACCAATAGATATGAAGCATACAATCATAAACAAGACAAGAGATATAAGAACACCAGTAGAGAACCAATAATTTCATATCTAACCTTTATTTAGATAGTAAGGAGATCCCGTATACAAGAGATCTGCAAATCTGGAAGAAAGCCCCAATAATATCAAAATGAGCTACCAGTCGATACAATAAGAAGAACAATACAATGATAAGTTCCTCCCAAAGGCTGTAGGAGAAGAGATCCAAGCCTCCAAAGGCCACCAATAATGAAGCTCCAACTGAAGATAGAAGAACCCTATTAATACACTGCAAACCCTCTCCAACTAGCTAAGTTGCGCCCTGCTCTAGATGCTGCCAAACCCTCAAGTTTCGACCCTCCCTTTCCTGACCTCCAAATCCCTCCAAACTCTCCCGGAATGTAGATCAGTTTGATAAAAACCTCCAGACCAGGTCTTAATATGATTTGTGAAGTTATTCTCCTCCAGACAGGCAATCCCTAAACTGGATTTCACCCCCGCTCATTTGATAAAGTCAAGGAGGGTACGTTATCCCCTGTAGGAGCCTTCAAATACCACCAAACTCTACCAGAACATAGATAGGTCCAATTCTACCAAGATGGTGAAGTCTCAATCCAATCTATGAATATATGAGCTACCAAACACTGAAAACCACTTTCTGCAATGCGCCCTCCTTCTCTCCAATTCGTGCCAAGATCCTAGAAATAAAATGCAAGGACAAACTCCTCCAGAATAAACCAATAATGATGCCTGGGGCCCTACGAAGAGAACCCATGTGTTTCTTTTCCAAAATACCTCCTCCTTTCTCCAGATCGAACCAATATCTCCTAGTTGGTGCACCCCCCTAGCTGGAACCCCCCCTAGGTTGTGCCCTAGCCTGGAATCTTCCTATAGAATGAACCTGCAACATTGTAGAATGGTGTGGGATTATTATCTCACCTCTGGGACCAAGATTGGATCAAGAAAGGTGGGATATTTCACCACTGAGTTGATCTCTAGGGTTTTAGACTCAAAACCCTCAAAATTGATTGTGCTCAAGACTTCCAATGCAAATAAGATAATAATCTAGAATGAATAAGGAGTGTGTCATGCCCTTGCCTTTATAGCTCCAATGTATTCCTCCATTGAGTTATTTTACCCTTAGGGTTAACTCTTAACCTAACTCATCTTTTCTTTTCCTTCGTTGAGTTACCCTTTTTCTACAAAGTCAACTTAACTTTAGAATATTATGTTTTTTGGTTGACTTTGTCCCCAATATGCTTGAGACTATAGTCTAGTGGGGAAAGCTAGACTATTGAGTCTCTCCAACCCTCTTCATCAAGAGGTGGGGGGCATTACAAGCATCTTGATAGGGTCAAACTCAATCAATGTATCACCATTTTGATTTTATTATGTCAAAGTTGATAACTTGTGATGCATCCAAAATACATATATTTAGGAAATCTCTGGAATATGGATTTATTATTTATGTTAAAACCTTAAGGAAGGACCAAGAAAACTATTGCTATCACTTAGAAATAGCTCACCAAGAAATATAGGTGATCATCGGAGAAGTCATCAATTCAATACACCAAAATTCATACTCACAATATTGATAGACCTCACTCAACAAAGTAAGAAACTATAGAAAGTAGGTTTCAGTAAATCTGCGCGACTTTCCAAAAGAAAATTTGTGTTATCAACACACTTCAATGTGACCTTCCAAAATAAGTTTCACGTGAATGGCGCACATCAGCGTGACTTAGAAAAATAAAATTAGTGTGATCAACATGACAACACAACTGCACTCAATTATGATCGGATTAGGTGAAATTGACGAATTCATGGCACTGCCTGTAGTTCATGTCACACCAATTCAGAAGTCGACTCTTTGAATTAAGAAAATCTAACTTCAAAGACACTCCATCAGCTGCAAGATCTTTATCAGGTTGTTAAAGCAGGGAAACTCCTACACCAAGGCAAGTGGCTCACTCAAGGCCAAATCCAACAGAAGTTTCTTCACCTGATGGGGGAACTCAATGCAATGGAGACCATTGCTTCCTAAGGGGGGAGTATTGATCTAGTTGGATATTGGTGGCCACCCACCTATTCCAACTGGCTCCTCGTGTCTACTTTTGATTCAACATGTCTGTCTGTACTTCTTTATAATTGTGAGTTCTACACTTCTAGGGTTGTTTGAAGCCTCACACATTCTCCAAGTGGATACATGTGGCCTCTCACCTAATCCAATTGTCTTATTTTGTATGTTTTCATGTCAGCACATATTGTTGTACTTCCAGGGATGTTTTGGGGCCCTAAACATTTTTTTTTGAATCTCCACAGTTATATTTAGACATAGTTAGAGTCTAGCAGTGGAATGTGTAGTTCTTTGAAATACCTTTCCAACGGGCTATCACGTGACTAAAACGGAGGTCATATGCAAAAGTTACGACCCTAGGAAGTTGATGTACTAAATTGCACTAACTCACCCATAGGTCCCACATGACTTTTGGCGTTTCACCTTCTAGGGTTAGGTTTTTGGATGTCTAGGGTGTTTTCATTCATGAGTAATATGAAAAGGGCCTCTGGAGCCTCATTGTAATCCATTCTACTCAGATGGATGCACGCAACAACCACATCTCTTCTCAAAGATAGCTACCACCATTTGAGCAAGTTTCAGTTCTGCAGTCTTACAGTTTCAGTCTATTTCATTATTTAATAGAAGATATTGTTCACTGGATATTTGTGTTATTCTTACTATCTCTTTTTTTATTGTATTTAGTCTATTAATCTGTTCGTTCCGCTCCTAAATCCGGATCAAGGCTGGAGCTTCGAAGTTCATCAGAACCGACCATTGGAATAGGACACATGGCATGAGATCCCTTAATTTAGAAGATTGGTACTCCGAAAGAAAGAATGCGGAGGAGTGTTGACTGCAAGTTGCTCGAAGCAGGGCAAAGGATGAATATCGACCATTGATTGGAGAAAACACATGGTGCTTGATCTGTAACTCTAGGTATGGAGTACTTTGGAGGAAAAAGGATTTGGAGTGTTCGAAACTCCCGACCGCCAAAGTCTCAAAGTAGATCAGAGTCGTAGATCACGAGGGACGTGTGGTGCTCAATCTGTAACTCTAGGTATGGATTACTTCGGAGGAAAAATGGTTTGGAGTGATCGAAACTCCCGAACGCCGAAGTCCCGATGTAGATCATAACCATTGATCACATGGGACATGCGGTGCTCGATCTGTAACTTTGGGTATGGAGTACTTCAGGGAGAAACGACTTTGGAGCATTCAAAACTCTCAAATGCCAAAGTCCATAAGTGAATCAGGGCCATCAAAATCTTTGAGAGCACACGACGTCGGATGGTGAAATTCGAAGATTTGTTACTCCGTGGGATTCACGTGGTGGTTGTTCTGGCACCTATATGTTAGTCTGAGCTCGGTTCGGAACATGGAGACCATGGTTGGAGAGATTTGGAAGAGCAGAAAGGAATAGAAACCCTGAATGGGGGTTATGATTTTCTTAATAAGAACAAAATTTTGACACCCCACTTTGGGTGTGTTCATCTTCATTGCGCCAAGAGTATGCTAGAGAAACTAGAGAATTGTCTTGGAATTGTTGGATTAGTCGAGAATTTTTGGGATCTTTAAGCCATTCCTGACGAACAACGTGGAGAAAATATGGTACAATTAAGGAGATGGAAAAAAGGAATCCTTCTTCTTCGTACTTTCGAGACAAAGCATCAACCAATACATTTTTTTTCCCCTTCTTATAAATGATCTCTTAATCAAATCCAAATAGCCTGGTCACCCATTTTTTCTGCTCCTGGGATGAAATCCTTTGTTCTAGGAAATGCTTGAGGCTCTGATGGTAAGTTTTAATTTGGAAGCATTTCCCCAATAGATAAGGACACCATAGATCCACAACATGCCGAATAGAAAACATTTCCTTTTCATATATTGATTGGTCGAGATGTCTCTCTGAGAGTTGTTTGCTATTGAAGGCCAAAGGCCTTCCCTCTTGCATGAGTAGTTCTCCAATTCCTTTCCCAAAGGAATCACATTCCAGAAAACAAGAGTTGTGGCTTATTTCAATGATTGGAAGGATTGATCAGTTGTTGGAGTCCAAGTGAAAGCGTTCTTTTCTGTTGGAGTCCTCAGGATATTAGTTCTTGCTTTTTATGTTCTAGATCCTCATCTTCTTGTTACCTTCGTATATGATCTTTCTCAATCTAGGTTTTTCCTAGAAAAATAGAAAATGGGGCGTTCTTCTCAACAAACTTAATGATCTCAAATTTATTCTTCTGTCGAAGTTCCATGAGCACTCATAAATATCTGGTAAGTCTTCCACATAGGGTTATTGACTTTCCTCTAAATAATCCTATTCCTCCCAATGAAGGAACCATAGCAGGATTTCCTGAAATTTCCCAAGTTCTTTCTGTCATGATATTCACCTGGGTTTCCTCATCCAGAACACAGTCTATGTCGAATTCTCCTATTCTTGTTTCTATGCATTCTTTCTCGTTTAAGATCTTTGATAAGTTTATATCTCTATGATCATTCATGGTTTCTTTCATCTGTAATAATACAGTCTCTGATTCTTTCTGGGGTTCTATCATATACTTAGTTTCTTGGCCTTTCTCATGGTTTTATTGTCTCATATTCATCTTTTCAATGTTAGCAATCATTCTAGGGCAATCCAAAAATTCATCGTCGATAGCCTTACAACAAAGACAACTAGGACCTCTACTAGGGAATTCCTTAGCAATACGTCCCAATCTTCTGCAACTATAGCAAAGAGTTAATCCTCTCTTTGTTTTAAATGACCCCCAACCTTTCTTGTACTGCGCACTGGGATCACAGTAACCAACCTGCAAAAAATTATTTCTAGGGTCCTGCATCCATTTGTTAGTCCAAACGTTCTCTATATGCAGAGGAATAACATATCTTTCACTATTCTTATCAGATCTACTCATATCCAATCTTCTTTCTTCTAGTTGTGCCCTAGTTTTCAGACTAGGACAAAATCTATTAGACATACCTAGATTCATTCTTTCGAAACAAAAATTTCCACTTATCTTACCTTTCTCAGAGCACAAAGATTTAAGATCTTACTTCTTTTCTTCACATCTGATTCCTTTATTAGCACAAAGATTTGCAGTCAAGTAGAATATTAAACACTAAATCAACAGATCTACGCACAAATATTTATTTTCTTTAGTTCTTTTGGCACAGGGGAAGACCCAGGCTTCAATTCTAATAGTGCACCAACAAGCCCTAATTACTTCCCCTTTCGAAAACACCTGCAAAGAAGATGCAGTCTCACCTGAAGTAGCTATAGGGGGTTGCAGGACACAAGTGTCTACAACCAGAAGAAATGCAAAGTGGATCCAGGGAAACACTCTCAGACATATCTAGTTATTCTTTATCTTTATTAAGCCTACTGCACAAACTATATCTCAGATCTAACACAATATTGCATTAACAATATATCAGAAACTAGAACACTACATCAATCACACACAACAACAGGATATACGTGGTTCACCCTCTCCCTAGGGCTACGTCCAAAGAACTATGCTTTATAATATATTAGATGAAAGCATATAGTTCTATCTGCAATATTAGCTTGTAGATATCTCTCTTTCTCTCTCTTCTCCTCTCTCCCCTCCCTGCACACCCAACTGTAGGGTTGATCTTCGCACCCAGCTGAAGATCTTACAACACAGACTTCTCTCGCCACACAAAACTTCTCTCTCATCAATAACAACAATCATTCATCATACATATCTCTAACCCATCCAAAGTCCTCTTGACCTTTATTTATACAATACAATGACTCTTAGAAAACCTTAGGCCGAAACCTAGGTGTCAAAACCCTAAATACAAAAACCCTAGGTGTCTAAAACCCTAGGTCAAATTGACCCGTGTTTTCAGTGCTTCGCCAACCTGTCTTTCCTTCTTTCTTGCGAGGTGATCCAAAGCATCCATTGGTGCCTTTTCCACTTGTTGAGCCATCCACGATCCATCTTCCTTATTGATTTGTCTTCCTCAATCTCCTCATCCAATGAATTTCTTTCTCTTACTTCGCTCCATTTTTTCTGCTCTTTTGGCCACTTCGACCCAATCTCAGTCAACTTGTTTTTCGCGTAGTTCACACTTCATGGTTCTTTCCTTAATCTTCACAACCTTCCATAACCAAGGGCCAACAGGCCCCCAACACTCACATGTGACTCCTCCTGAGGCACTTTAGGTATGAACCTTCTGCTTTACTTCGACTTCAGACTGCGCGGAGTAGTCTGTGCTTTCTTCTCTTTCCCACCCTTATTCCTTTGTGCAGACTGTCTTTTCTGTGTCTGGTACCCAATTTCAACTGCACCTGGTACCTAGACTCATTTTCTCATGCTTCTACTGAGAGCTGCAAGGCAGCTGGTTGTCATAGTACAATTTCAACCGACTCCCATTCACCAAACCTTCCTTCCATTCTCCATTCAAAGTTTTCAATTGTGCGACTCCTCCTTCTATAACGTAAGAAACCTCATATGGCCCAAGACAATGTGTCCTAAACTTCCTTGGATGCTTCATGAACTTGTTGTCGTATACCAATACCAGATCTCCTTTCTTGAAGGCTTTCTTCTTGATGTGCCTATCATGATAGGAATTTTCTCATTCATTCTGTACCTGCTGATGGAATCCTGCAATAAATCGATCTTATTCTAGTTCTACCAAATACGCAAGTCTCTCTCGAACAATGCCAATGTCATCCATATCTATGAATGCTGCAATTTTGAGACTAGGAACCAAATATTCTAGAAGGACAACTGCTTCTAGGCCATACACCAACTTAAAGGGAGTCTGCATTGTTAGATTATTGCAAGTATTTCTATAGGCCCACAACACTGCTGGTACTCTCAAATCCCAGTCATCCCTGCTCACAATGCTGTCTCCAAGATTTTGTTGAAGGCTTCAACTGTACCATTCACCTACGGGTGGTAAGGGGTGCTCTTTTGGTGATGAACTTCAAATTTTTGAGTCAAGGCTTCAATAGTCTTATTAATAAAATGTGTAACTTTATCACTCATCAGGGTCTGCGAGCATCCAAACCTGGTTATGATATCCTCAAATATAAATTTCTCAGTTGTAGTTGCACTACAATCCTTAACTGCTCTTTCTTCTACCCATCTTATCAAATACTCTGTCGCAGTTATGATGTATCTAGCTCCTGTGTGCTTCCCTGGTGGGTTTATAGGTCCCACAAAATCAATTTCCCATTTATAAAATGCCTGCAAAGTAAGTTGTGGTGCTAAAGGCATCTCATCTCTTCAGGAATGCTTCCAAAATCTTTGGCATACATCACAGGCTTTATAGTAGTCCTTGACATCTTTATGTAAAGTAGGCCACTAGAGGCCAGCTCTAAGAACCTTCTGTGTTGTTTCTTTCCTTGCGTAGTGTCCTCTTGCCATGACTTCATGTGCTTCTGCTAAAATAAATGGTCTTTGTTCCTTCATAATGCATCTCCTTAGGATCTCATTAGGTCCGATCTTTTATAGATATCGGGCTATAAGTGAAAAATCTGCACCGCGCACTACCAACTATTTCTTCTGAATGATTGTGTATTCACGAGGTGCCATTTCTGTTGATAGGAACTGGACTATCTTAGAGAAGTGATCATCAATATTCCTGATGTCCAATAGTTTTTCATCAGGCAGTGTATCCTCCAAACTAGTAGGTTCCTCTGCATGCTCCAACCTAGACAAGTGGTCAGGTCCCTTGTTCATTCTCCCTAGCTTGACCACAATCTCAAAATCATATTCCTGGAATAACAATATCCATCTGCATATTCTTCCCACTAACACTGGCTTGTTGACTAGGTATTTCAATGCAGAGTGATCAATGAACATCTTAAAGTGGCATCCCAACAAGTAGTGATGAAACTTCTACATCGCGTGCACCATGGCTAAAACTTCTCTCTCAGTGGTGGTGTAATTTATCTCAGCTATTGAAATCTTCCTGCTAGAAAAGGATAACGGGTGGTCAATATCTCCTGCTTATGGTTGTTCTAACACTGCTCCTAATGAAATAGAATATGCATCGACATGCACATGAAACTCCTTGCTCCAATCTGGGAAAGCTAGAATAGGCTCAGTAACCTTTTTCTGTTTTAGTGTGTCGAAGCTCTGCTGCCATTCTTTTTGTTATAGAAAGATTTTCCTCACCATTGCTATCTTGAATAGAGGACCTTTTTCCATTTCTCTATGCAGACTTATCAACCCCCTTTTTGATAAATATAGAGCCAAAATTATATATTTTTCCACATATACTCTTCCTAACAACTTTGCAAGATGCGTATACGCTTGCTTCTCCACTACAACTCACGTATATTGGGATTTGTGCCAGAAAATACAAAATGAGGTCGGGTTTCCATGTCACGACAAATGATCTCTGATATTTGGCCTTCCATATACTGGAAACATTCGGACTCAGCCCTTTAGTTGCATTCTAGAGGCTATAAGAGCACAATTTCGAGCTATGGAAAAAGAGAGAGAAAGCATTCAGCTTTTAGAGAAAAGTTAATCTGGAGAAATTACTTCATATTAAGTCTGCATCCCTTTGTCCCTCAAGTATGAACACAATGTTCAACCCCCAAGCTCTTTCCTTATTGTCGAGAGGACCTCATTACCTCTTTGCTATGAGCTTTCCTTTGGTAGAGGATTGAAGTGGTGGAGACCCAGTTGGAAGGAACTTGGTTTCTCGGTTTCAAACCATGTTGACACAGAAGTATGTAATGTTGATACTTCTGTTGATCAATTATTAATAGAAATACTCCTTTCCTGTCCTATCGATATCTTTCAAATATATGATTATCATCCATGGGCATGTTTGTAATGTTTATTAATGGATTGCGCTATCTGATGTGCTAACTCATTTGATATACTATCACTATATACTTGCATTGCTTGTTTGTTGAGAACTTCTTGCAGGTGTAAAGCCTTGGGTAAAAGTCCTCAATGGTGGAACGACATCAAACGATTGGATCAAGGTAGGCTTCTTCCTCGTATTGCACATTAGTCTATATAGCACATGTTGGAATTGAGTTGATTTCTGTAGTCATACCTGTCTATTGTGTTTTACCCTTGGCCATAGAGAGTTTTTCCCTTGTAACAGAATTGGTGACTCCATTGGGGAAGGATCTTCCTTTTGAGGGTTCAAGTATTTTTCCTTCTTACATTGATCTTTTTCCTTTGTATTTATTGTCGTATCATAGTTGGACAGAGTCTGTTCACTCTGGGTCTGAGTTTTCATCCTTTTAACCTTGCCTAACCTTGTTTTAAAAGATATACGCCCTTTTTACCCTGATAGCCATGTGTATATGCTTGTTGTCCCACTACAAGAGGTGTATATACACCCTTTTCTCTTGAACATGAGTGTATACCACTTCCCCCTTGCTTGTTTTCTTAGTTTAGTGATTGCTGGGTAGGTTTTGAGGATCACTGAGCCTTCTTAGGTCTCTATGGTACCTGTTGAGATTATCTGGGATGACAGGAAACCTTTTTGGAGTTGAAATTTTGGGCGGCATCTTTCTCTTTGTTTTCCGTTTTTTATTTGTCCTTGGTAGTTGGGCTGTCTACTTAGCTGCTTGGTATTATGCTTGAGTGATTTCTTTTATACACAGTAGAAGTTATATATCAAGTCGCTTATCAGTCCATGCATTTTCTTTTTAAATACATTGAAAATACAAAAAATAGGCATTTTGCATTGGTTGGTATTTTTGTCTTTGAACCTTTATCATTATCTTAGCACATTTAGCTAAAGATTGCATTTTACTTCTGAGTTGCAGAGTTAAAATTGAAGATTGCATTGTTTTTATTTAGCATATCATTCACTGAAAAGTTAAAGTTAGGCTTTTCATTATATCTATTTTTATTTTCATGCAGAGTCATAACACCATGAGTTTCATTTCCAACCTCTTTGAGTAATCATGGCCAATAAAATTTACGCTTTAAACTAAAATTGATTAGTCACGATTTTATTTTTTAGGGTGCACAAAATAGCCTAGGATTTAGTGCCTTGGAATAGGATTTTGTGAGTAAACTTCTCCAAGGAAATTAAATCAACTTATGTGTCTAAGATAGGGAGTTGAGAAATCCATTGTATAATTGGTAATATTAGGAGGCTCCTCTCACACCAGAGTTAATCACGAGGTCACACGAAGTTAGTTGAAGGGATAACCCTTGGATACTCACCTAGCGTCAGAGATATTTCTGTGGATTTATTCGTATTTGGGGATCTTGCTAGTGCCCATACCTCTGTGAGAGGCGGTGCTTTCAAGGTTTCGGGATTTGCTACCCTACCCATACGGTGATCCGGACTTACGACTACTCGCCTTTGCATCAATTATATAATGGTTTATTAGTTGCTTGACTTAGGTTTCTCATAGGTTACTTCCAGGGGTTATTCTGCTTGTATCCTTAGTCAGATAGGGGTCGAACATCACACAGCCTTTATGGAGGATTACCTCTCTGGGGGGGTTTGACCGACTGGTTGTTAAGCCCATGAGGGCCCTTATAACTGATTATGTTACCTCCAAACTTTAGTAGGGAGTCTCAGGTCCCTCTTGGATGAGGCATACCTTCTTTAGCGAGGGAGGCCACTCAGCCACTTTAGCCCGTTTGCATGCATATTGGCCGTTTGAATTTTTGGTATGCTCTTTGATTACTAGTTGGCCTTAGGATATATTTTTATTTGTTGAGATTCATAAGTCGTTGTGGAGTCATAACAAATTCCTCGCAAGTCTCGTCGATTGTTACGATTACCACTAGTTTTCGAGCTATTTCCTTCTAAAAGGCGTAGAGTTATCAGGAATGGTACACACACATCCACTTTTCATACTTGTGATCCCACAAGGATGAGTACTGAGTCTAGTCTTCAGAACAATGGGATTTCATCAACTCCCAATCCCACTATAGTTAATCGCACTCCTTCGACACATGCAACCGCTACAATTGCAGTGTCGGAGGCCTACACCGATACTATGGCTCGACCCGTAGTCAATTCTTCGTCTATTCCCTCTAACCCTTTTTGGGGTTTTGGCCACTCTCCGAGTTACAATGTTCAGACCATCCCCATGGATAGTAGTTCGTTTTCTTATGGTATGCCAAGTTTCACTTCGCAGTCTTCGACTTCCATCCCAACTGCTGGCCATAATGCTAGCCTTGGACCTGGGGGCACCACACCTCCTTACACTCCCTTTCCATTTGGTATCTCACATGTTTCCCAAGTGAATTATAATGTAGGAAGTGTCCCCTTTTCTAACCCCGGGTCTAATCCTCCCACAACTGGATGGATCAACCAAGCTGGCGGACAAGTTCCTCCCTATATCCCTATCCCCTCGGTGTCAAATTCAACCAATACTTTTGGAATAATGAATCCACTTCAATCCTCCAGATTCCCACCTGGAGGAGGTTAGTCTTATGTCTTGGGAACCTCCCAACCTGCATCTAATCTAGTTGGGGGTAGTTTTAACAACCCTCAGTTTGGAGCTAATCCAACTGGGGGCAATTTTCATAACCCTTATCAGAACATTCTTGTTGGAATGATTCCCAATCCATCTTTCACGAATCCACCCTGTTATAGGATAAATCCGTAAGTGCGGACACTAACTGATCTCCCTAGATCCACCTGGTATCTAGAACAAAACATGACAGAATAATACACTTTCCCTAGATCTAGCCTATTGAATGAATTGAGAGATAAGGGCTATGGACATACCTTATAAATGCTCTCCTTAGATCTCTGTTGTTCCAAGATTTGCTCCAATGCTCTCGTCCCGTCCAAATCACAACAA
The DNA here is from genome assembly GCA_009831015.1 of Picea engelmannii. Taxonomy (NCBI): domain Eukaryota; kingdom Viridiplantae; phylum Streptophyta; class Pinopsida; order Pinales; family Pinaceae; genus Picea; species Picea engelmannii. The sequence continues at coordinate 137,135 of ML792931.1, forward strand.
AACGAACCAATCGAAGTAAAGACAAGTTAAGATATTCAATGACTAGTCTATACATATGATCAAGGAATTATGTAATAAAGTGACATCATCTTTATGGGAAAGGGACATATTACTGTATTGCACTAATTGAAAGTGAAACTTACAACCTGAGCCTTGATGTCATAGGTCTCCTTTTGATGGCTTCTGTCTTTGACACACACACTTTCTCATGTATGAAGAAAGTCTACCACATGTGATAACCTTGTTGTTGTCTCTTGCTGCTATAGCATCAATCCTCCATACAGTCTTGCACTAGTTCTCTAATCAACCTCTTGCTAACTTGCTTGCTGACTTCTATTCTTCTTATTAACCCTTTCCATGAGAAATCTCCTCAATATATAGAAAGATATAGATTAGTTACTTGGATAGGGAATGATCCCAAGATATCTAGAATGACAGTACTTGAGTAACCACTCGAAAGGCAACTCACCCTTCTAGAAGATTCCCTTCTAGAAGGTTAGAGATCTTTATATTTTTCCTCTTTAAGAGCATGTTCACACCCTAACCATGAGTACAGTGCAAGAAGTTCGCACCCCAGCTTAAGGTAGACTGCGAGAAACTTGCATTCCCGTAGGTGAGTATATAAGTAGCCTGCGAACATGTTTCAAAGTGTGAATTCTGGAAGAAGACAACTGTAAATTTTCTCAGGAAAGTGTTCTTGGTAAAGAGATTGATCTTCCATCATCATGATATCATCATGACATCATCACAATGACCAAATTTGTGGATAACAGAATGCCCCCCAAAGTCTGAGAGCGGAACCAGTGACGGTCAATAGACTTTGTAAGCTGCATGTGTGTGTCAATAACTAAAAGCACATCTAATCAGAGACCTGCAAACATCCAAGCATCAACGGAATATCATATATACCAATTCCGAGGTAGGCATTCCCGTACTCAGATCATAGACTGATGACATCATAAACCAAGGTCATGGCCACCAATCATACACTGTGGATCCATGCCGTCACTATATAACACAGCCACCTGAATACACTGTGGATCTGTGTGACAAATTTTTAGTCAAGACGACATAGCCACGAAACATACACAGTGGATCTATGTGTCGCAAATTATACATACTCCATCGCAACCTGGATCATAAAGATAATACCCAGGGTCTTCAATCTCGTCGCCCAAAGTACGAATCTGACCATGTGATTACATGTGTCGAAGTCGAACATGGTAGAAACCACTTGATTACCGGTCATTGATGTGTACCGTTAACAAGTGTGAGGGAAAACACCATTAATGTCAATGAATCCCAAGGTACTATAGTACAATCCATCGAATGTGAATAAATGAGTTGATGTCGAACACTCGACGGAATCTCTCGATCAGGGGTCAATGATGTAAACCCACTGTCGAAAGCGAGAATCTTGCCATTGAGGCATGCAAGCTTCAAGGTACTGAATAATTTCTAAGTCTTAATTCCGGATAATGTGCTGAAGTCAAAAAAACAAGTCTCGTCACAGGAGGGCCTTGATGTATCCCACATCAGTGACACGAAATGAGTAACAGAGTTTGTAAGTGAAACAGAGCATGTGACAATTGGACTTTGGACACAGGGAAGGCCGACATGGAATGAAAGTATAACTGCAGATGGCCGACTCAAAAGAGGTTGGGACTGCTCTTGAACATATGGATGACACGACCAATGATTTGGCAGCATTGACTCAAAAGACGACACATGGAAATACCTTGTTATTGGATCGAATGAGAGACAAATGGATTTCCCAAACCGACTTCAAATGATGAATAGGGGGTGTCATGTTCAAGAGCGACACTTACTGCCAATTAACACAAAAAAAAAACATATCCCTTTCCCAAATTTTCCCCCACCATCTCTGGAAATTACCTCTTTATTTTTACGCAAGCTTGAAGAGGATCACATATGCTTGTTGATATAAGCTCATCCTTCGGACGAGTCCCTCGGAGTATTTTTAACGAACCCTAAGAAGGAGTGGTTCGGTCCCATCATGGGTCAGTCAATGTTTG